>ML681984.1:24783107-24846463 GCA_007922195.1 Podocnemis expansa
CTTTTTTTATTCTTTCATTTATTTTAACCTCAACAAAATTTTGGAAAAAAATGATAAACTTTCTTAAAGCTTTTCAAGGGAACTGCATCTCAATGGGAAACGGTTCTACCAAAGTTTTTCCAGTGGTGACTGTGGCCATAAGTAAAAGTACTGAAGGTGTAATTTCCATAATACTGTGTATAGCAGGAAGGGATATTCAGCAGAACACATAGCTATGCCTATCATACTCTTCTGATGCAAGGAGAGAGAGAAACAAAGGCATGCTTACTGCCTCTAAGGCTACATCTACTTAGTTTGGACTTGTTAGTCTGAACTAAGAAGTTTGAACTAACCTCACGTTTCTAAGTTTGAACTAGCCACACTAAAATGTGCGGTTAGTTCAAACTAACCTGCTTTGTTTGAACTTCTTAAGTTCAAACTAAGCATTAGTCTGGGTCGTGGCTGGACTTAATTCAAACTAGCATTCAAACTAAGGTAGTTAGTCCAGACTAAGTGCTGGTACTAACTAGTTCGAACTAGGGAAATCCTAGTGTGGCTATGGGCTAAATTAGTCTGGACTAAGCCTCCTTAGTTCAGACTAATTTACCAGTGTAGACATAGCCTAAGGCAGCAAAACACAGAACTCACCTACCTGTGCTCCTTCCAGATGAGAAGACACAATCAGATGGCAGTATTCTTATAAAACAAGGAGTGTACACTAACTAAAATCAATGCTGCTAAAGCAAAAGGAGCCTGTCAGGTCAAGATTCTCATGATCCTTACCAATCCTATTGCTGCCAACTATTCCTTGTGCACATA
Organism: Podocnemis expansa; assembly: GCA_007922195.1. NCBI lineage: Eukaryota > Metazoa > Chordata > Testudines > Podocnemididae > Podocnemis > Podocnemis expansa. The sequence goes on from ML681984.1 coordinate 24,783,906, forward strand.
CTGAGATCCAATGTGTGACATCACAGCAAAGTGCTTTTTAGACTGTCATTACTCTGGTACATAAATGTTATCACTTTCTCCAATGTCTTCCATGTTTGCAACAGGGAAGTATCTGCTTAACTTTAGCTAGGTGCTGATAACACTGCCTCTTTTTCTGCAGACCGTGCTTCTTTTCCCACCTCTTGTCAATGTCAAAGCACCCTTCATAGTTTACCAGTGTACAGTTTCTCATTTCTTACTTTTTCAGTACCACAAATTTAACAAGAGCATGCAGGCCTCATATATACACTGCAATTCCTCTTTATTAATCTAACTGATTGTTTACTTCTAAATGCACATGCAAGGGTTTTTTTTTTAAAAACCTTTTAGACCCTTGTGGTTCCATATCAATTTCAAAATATTAAAAACATTTTGTGGAAAATTAAAAAGCAGATGAGAAACTTCAGGACTAGAGATGCTTTAGATATCTGCAACTTTTAAACTGACATGAACACATTTACACATGGACATATGAACACATTTATTGAATTCTGTCCTTGCTGGCATGCCTTTCTATTTGCCTTATTGCTTTTGTACCCAGAGTAGGGTTCTGCAGTGGTGTTCCTGTAAACCCAAATATGATGGAAACAGAAGTGTTTAGATGAAGCCAAACACCTTGCTATTATGTTTTTCACTGACTTTCTCATACCAAAGGAAGCCATTTAGAAGGCCAAAACAAATAGCCGATCTTTTCATAGTATTTCACCCAACCCAGATTAAAATGATTTTGAGAGGACCACAGCTCATTCTTTTTGCCTATTGTTCCTTGAGGAATGAAAAAAGGCAGTGAAAAATGTAAAAACAAAAGCAATCCATGAAATTCAAACACGGTTCACAGCCCTATCCTACCGACTTCTTTTTTTGGGAAGCACTTTGGATTTTTATCAAGAAAGCCGTGGTTATGAGAAAAATACAGTTATGTTTTCTTCAGAACCTTTTAAAAAAATCTAGATTTGGGACTAATTATTTTTACACACAGAGAGAGTAACTGTTTTACAACTCACTCGTACTGGAAAAGAGATATGCCTGCATTTGGAAATGCAAAGCATGTGGAGTCACAACTGCAGGTGGCATGATTGTTCCAACTGAATTAATATAACAAACAATGTTATTGGGATTCCTTGCAATTATAGCAACTATTTTCCATAGGGAAGTGAAGGAAAATATTCTTCTTTTATTTACTCTCTGTTTCTTCCTGGGCTCTTACCAATACACTTTGGAAAGGAAACCAGTCAATGAGATTCATAACAACTTCTGTGATTGTTATACTTAATCAGATGAAAAAGAGAGCAAGAATAAATTGAGTTCAATATCCAAAGATAACTTGTTGGACATTTGGATGCTTTATGTCTGCTGAAGCATAAGTACATTCATACTAATGCTTAAATTTTTAGTAATATAAATGACAACCAGAGACTTTAAGACAAAAACTGACATGGGGCATCTAAAAGTACCATGACATTTTCCAACCAATGTAGGTAGGATGTATTAAATTCCATTTATATTGGTATGTTCTAGTTACTTGGCCTTATTAAATTACAATTGCCAGACAAATTTTAGAGATGGTTTTGAAAAACTTAAATAAATATTTAGACCTAATATTTTAAATATAAAATATAGTAAAGTATATGAATGATTTGACTCAATTACTGGGAACTAAAGATAAAATAAGCCTTTAAAAGGTAAAGAATTTGCACAATTCCCACACATTTCTTTCTAAATTTACAAATTAGTGAATGGCAAGCTAGTCTGGAAGTAAGAAGCACCAGTTTGCACCTCAGCAAAAATCTCAGAAAAGCACTTTCTTATATTCATTCTATTCAGGAAAGCACTTAAGAAAAAGCAAAAAGTGTAAGTTCCCAAATAGGGATGCTTTCCTGAACTGGATCCAAAATGAGCTAAAACTAAATCTGTCTCCAAGTATAAAGTCTTTCCACATATATCTCCCCTCTCTATAGTTATCAGTTCCAGTAATAATTCTATCTTTGCAAATCTCCATCTCACACCCTGAACAAATTAGGTAATCTGCGATCAGAGGAAGGGGGAAAATATTCTAAGTCACCTCTGAGCCCAGAGAATCCCTGGTGAGAGAGAGAAAGAGAGAGTGGCAGCATTGCACTGCCCTGTGCAGTATGTTGCAAAAGCAAGGACTAAAGAGGGTGTATTGCGTTGTCTTCTGTACCTAATAATGGATTCTATTCGTGACTATGCAACTGGCTGGCAGGGTAACTTTAAGCAAGTCAAGTCAGCTATCTACACCTCAGTCTCTTGTCTGAAAAACAGGAATGATACTTCCTTTCTGAAGCACTTTAAAATCTACTAATGAAAATATTACACAAGAACTAGGTGTTACTACTACTACTATTATTAAAAGACTTGGAAAGAGAATGTGACTCTCAATGTCAGCAGAGATAATAATAGAGACTACAATGAGCTTTAAGGAGGAATTGGGGACCAGGGCAGAAGAATGTATTTGGGGAAAACAGGGAATGAGGAGGAAGAAAGGAGGCAATAAGAGAATTAAGTTGTTTTAGAGCAGAAATTAAACTCTGAGCTTAGCCAAATTTACTTTAACCTCTGAATTTTTAGAGCTCTCTCATTCCTGTTGTTGTTTCAAAACTTCTATTATGCGACTCCAAAAACACAGTACTTTCTACCACTCCTTGTGTCCTAGATGGCCAGCTTGTCTTCACCCAGTTCCTTTCCAATAATACTTCTCCATGTGACCTGTGGCTGTTCCGTTACCAAGAAGGGCACTTTTCTCAAATGTACAATTTTCCACAGAGATACAAATGGAAAACTACAGGTAAGCATGGCAGGAAGTAAGAAAACTTACCAGAAGAAAATAGGATGATGTAGCATGCAGCAGCCAGTTGCAAAATGACCACTTCAGACTGCAGCTGTCTTTTATTCCCAAATGTAAAGAGCAAGCCCTAGAAAAGTGGAGGGAAATATATATGAGGACAAATGTACTGCAGCAAGGGACCAATAATAAAAAAATATATCCCTGCATTTTATGTGTCACCATTATACCACACAATTACAGGAACCATTCCTTGTTTTAATATATATGTATAGTATATCACATCTTCAAATTAGTACATTGATCAGGCTACCTGGAAGAATGAAAAACAGACACAGCAAAGGATTTTAGCACAGAAGGCCACAACTTCATTAACCTTTAATTTAAGGGAAGGAGACCTACAGCTTCCATGAAGCATCAGACATTTCTTTAGGTACAGTGCAGTTTTAATGGCCTACCTGCAAAGTAAGTCAATATCAAGGGTTGGCTCCCTTCAAACTAATTGTGAGCTGCTCAGAATGGTAGCTTCTAGGTGTGCGTAAAAATTCTACCCACAGCCACCATATCTAAGAGACAATTTTGAAGGGCCCATGTTATTTGCAAACACTTGGGAGTGACTTAGCTAAAATCCTTGCCCACCTGTATCAACACATCTAAATAATTCAATTCTTCCTCCATCAAGTGTGATACATCTATTATTGTATCCAATTTGATTTCCAACTATGTCATCCTATGTGTTGATGCTGGCGGTGCTGGGAAGAGGTGTGTAGGGTGGAAAAAAGAGAGTGGATGTTGAGTAACCAACTTGGTTCTCAGGCATTCTGCCACCAATTTAAAAGATTTTAATAGGTGAACCTGCCCATTTCACATCTTTCTATTAAGATGTCATCCAAATAGTGAAGCAAAGGGGACAAATTAATTTAGCTAACATCCACTCACTCAAACAATGTGTTAAAGAGGTAAGAATGCCAATTTCACTGGTCACCAAAGACCCAACATGCATTCAGACAATTAGAGCTTTCCTTGACTAGTGCTACAGCATTGGCCTGTCCAGACTTGATTCAAGTCTGAAAAGGCCCATCATCTGGAGCAAAAGCTGAAGTTTACCTCTGTAGGACTAACCCCTTAAACCAATGACAGTATTGATGGGCTCTGTTCTTCTCCTGCTTCAAATTATCCTTGACTCTATAACCCAGGAACTAGAAATGGTGAGACTGGTATCTTGTTCTTCTGATCCATAAGGCCCCAGTCCAGAACCAGTCCACATTCTCAAGTCCCATAACTTTCTTTGAGTGATCCACAGGCAGGACCTTTCACACTCTTGTTCTCTGCCTCTCTCTTTGGAAATCTATTCAATAAAATGGTCATTAACAACAAAGAAGCGGATCATGTTCATAAGGGACAGCATCTGTGTCCTCCTTAGACCTGCAAGAACAGCAGTTCTTCAACTGCGGCAACTGCACCATGGCAAGACACTTGGGACAATATAAAACTGAGTGATTAATTTTTGGCTACTTCTGATGGCCACGTAGATTCCTCATAATAAAGACTTTCACTGTTTCTTACCAGGTGTGTACTGACACCAAGATCCCAGACCACAACCAATCCCTCCATCCTCAGTCCAGAAAGGTGATTTCCATAGGACTATAGGAATCCAATAGTTTCACAAACATCCTGACAGTGGTGCATTGCTTTTTAAAAATGATCCACTTCATTCCTTGCACAGGTCTACATTCTGCAGGGGAAACTGAATGGCTCTGAATAAACAATGTAATCAGTCTTCTTAATCTCCTGGATCACATCACCTCCAACTGGAGGCTCCAGTTCACTGCCTATTTCTGATATGATGCCCTATATCTACTAGGGATCTCCAAGCACCTATGCCCCACCTATGATTTTCAGTGAAATGGCCAAGCAAAGAATCAACCAGACCCTACAGCAGTACCTACAATGCTACAACAATGATCAGCAGGGCAATTGGTCAGAGCTATTATCATATAGTAAGTTCTGATAATGATGCAGATCATGCATCCACAGGTCACAGACACTGCTTTCTTAACTACCATCTCTGACTGTATCCACAACTACTGACATCCTCCCTCAATTATTGACCTTGACCTCATACAGTACATCCATCACATTCAAGAAATGGTGAAGAGAAACCTTGAGAAGACAAAGGAGGATTGCAAGAAGCATGTTAGATAAGTATAGGTGACAAGGCCTGGCCTACTCTGTGGGACAAAATGTACAACTTCCTACAGAAAATCGCTGCATAGATAGACTTTCTTTGAAAACATACAACTGTTTCCTTGTCTCGTATTTGATCTGGTAACAAATCAACCCATTGACAGTCTATGCTATACTACTTTAAACCCTATACTGAAAATACATTTCCCTACAGACCCCAATCACCAACCTTATCAGTGCAAGTATGAAACCAAGAAGAATACATTGTCCACAAACTCTGTGATTCCAAGGTCAAGCAGGGTAAATTGTGGTACCTGAGTCACTGGAGAGGAGGAACACACCTGGGAGCCAGTGGACAATGGTCAAACTTTTGCCTTGGTTCAGGCCTTCCATAGGAGTCAACCCAAGAAACCTTGACCCATGTTGCCCAGTAGGTGCCCCTTCAGGATGTCATGACCCATGGGCCTAAAACCTGGATCCAGAGGAACAGCCACACTTCAACCCTTTCCTTGGCAGCATACTGACAACCACTGAACCCGGACTCGTGAAGCCTAGCCCTATTGAAGCTCTACCCTTTATATACTATTGGTAGAGTCCCAGCACAGTCAATTGGTCCACTGACCCTATTTAAGCCAGAAACAGGTATTGTTAACAAGTATTTAGGCCATGATATTGATGTTGATCTAAGAGAGGCACTAGAAGTCCTACACACAGCACTGGTTTCAGTGTCAATGAGATTAGTGTGGAAGCTGTTGAACGGAACTGGCACACAGCACCCTGCTCCTAGCAAAGCCAGGACTTGTACTGATGTCTGAAGCATGTATTAGTTTTATCTTTATCATCTCTTTTACGTTATTAAGGCATCGGTGATAGTTCAATGTCTAACTAAGGATAACTACAAGGTACTGTGGGGGGTCATGCAATAGAGGCAAACCAAAAAAGTCCACTTTCAATAGTACTTTGGCCTCATCATTAGAGGTTAGACAAATGTTTTCAAAGCACTGGGTTTCAGTCATCAAGATTTAAAATATGTCTCAAAACTCCAGATTCTCTTGTTCATGAGCTTTTTGTGGCCTTCAAAGAGGATATTTGCCTTGCTAGTGCAATGTCATCTGCACAGATGGATTTACAGGATGATGTGACTAGAATATTGCTAGTATAGAGACTGAACAGTGAGACACTAAAACAGATATCTGTTAGGGCCATTTTTCAGTCTCTGTGATTTGCTGACACATTCACCAAGGGATATGTTGAAAGTCTGATGGTTGATTGGCATGGACAATCAAGAACTTCAACAGAAGACCTTTTCACCATGCAATTATCATATGAAGAAAAATGATCAATGAAGGCTGCTATTGTCCCATCCCCCCCACTCTTTAGCAGGATTCTGTATAGCTGGTGAAGGCCAGAACTGGTTCCAGCAATACTGACTCCAGTTGTAAATAGGGCCTGCTCTTTGGGGACCAGTTGAGCTAGAATTGGCTGTAACCTTGAAGTAGGAGACAGTCCAAAAGTTTATGGCAAATGCTAAGGAAGGAGATGGGCTGGTGCCTTTTTGGGTCAGTGGCCTCTTTTCTAGTTTTTGGAATTGCTATGATCTTGGCTACCCTTTTACTCTTTTAGAATTATTCCAGAAGAATGGATGTCACTGAAGTAACCTGCTAACCACCTTTTCACCTTTGGATGAAGGAGTTTCCAAGCTTTGTGGTTTGACCTTGTGAAGTCAAGCACGCTCATGGTTTCACACCACGTTCTTCTTTTTGAGTTCAAAGACTCAAATGCTTCCGTTGCTGATTAGGGGGGTTTGCTGACTTGACATTGTTTGAAAAGTCCTTCATTATCTGTTGTCGATCAAGGAATGAATGCCTTTCTGAAGCCCCTGGCAATGCTCAGTTTGGGAGTCAAATTTAGCAGGCCCAAAAAGCAGTGATAATGAGAGACTGATGGTGGAATCCTGGCTACAGAGTTTTCTACTATCATCATATAATAGGACCAGTCAGCAAACTGTAACTTCCAATATGTTTTTGGGAAGGATCAAATGAGTAGAATATGCAGGACTATGCAAATTATGACCAGACGATGCTTGCTGTTGAGAAAATCAGCACAAACTGATCTTCTGGATGTCACTAAGTGACAGCTGAAGTAGCATGACACAAAACAAAGATCAGAAGTGTAGCACTTCCTCCTCCAGGCTAACTTGCATGTGCTCGTCATTGGTGAAAGCCCAGGATGTCATCTGTACTCCAGAATGGTCGTTCTATGTTACCCACTGTGATTATGGACATGGGTGGCAGGACAGGTTGATATTAATAACCCTGAGCATGACCTTTCCTTTGACAAAGACTTGTACATGTTTACATTGGTCAGATGCCAATATTGATAGCTGTTGAGTAGGGGTTCATGGTAAGACAGAATTCTTGTGGTAATTTTTTTATGTACATCGTGAGTCCACAGATATAATAGCATGTCCATTGGCCTTTGGTTGGTGACTTACACTCTCCAAGTGGGTTTCTTGTAGCACAAGGACATTGATGTATTTCATTCAGAGGATTTTTGCAACATAATTGTGTTTTGCATTGGGTAGGCCCTCACTGCTGCTCTGCATAATTCACAGCAATGGACTCATTGGAAGGAAGGTTTGTTCCTAAACATTGTGTGTCTAGGAGGTCCTTCACTGGGCTGTTGCATATAATCAAGACACCACATGAAAGTTGTCATCTCTCCCCCACCCACCTAAAAATAATAAAATAACCATCTTATTTTCACTTCCAAGTTTTCTTTTTATAATCTTCTTCCAAGAGTTCCATCCATCCCTATCTATGGCCTCCTGATACCTGTATTTATTTTGTAAACACCCATCTTCATAAATCTGCACAAAACAGGTGGAGTATCCATTCCCTCTCTGGAAGAGGTACCCAATCTTTCAGTCTTCCTCCTGCTACTCCTGATGTTCTTACTGGAGCACATGAAAGCTCTGCAAAGGGACACTGAGACCATTGCTCTTCAGTTGTCTCCTTCCACAATTTCTTCCTTTCTTTTTGAGTCTTGTTTACTCACAGGTGGCACTGAGCTCTGACCTCCAAGCACTTTACTTGGAAATTCATGTCCTCCTTCATTCTGCCTTCTCTGATACACAAAACCCAGTTGTCCACCTAGCCATCTTATTCTTGGAGGAAAACCTCAACCAAATCCATACCTCAATCAAGAGGAGGATCGGTAACTCATGACCTTCTATATATAAGATGTCAACTCCCTGCTAGAATCCTGGGCTTGATCTGCCTGCATCTCTCAATATGTCTCTCTTCACAAGTCTAAGGAGGGAGGAGAATGGATCACTCCCTGAAGCTCTTTTTTCCCCCTGCATTAACCCTTTCTCTAGGGCAAGGAGGTGCACAGATCTCTTTTCCCTGCCAGAAGTAGTCCTAAGAAACACCACCTTACATGACTGTGTGTGATTTTCACTCATAATTCCCCTCACTGCCCTACTCTAATATGTAATTTCTGCCCAGCTCTGTCACCACAACCCTCAGAGCTTCCATTGGGACTGTTTAGGAGTCAGGGACAACCCAGGCCCATCCCATCAGGAGTGGAGCAGGATTGGCTCCAACAGTCACTGCCAAGGAGCTGTGGTCTTTCTGGGAAGCTCTACACCTGCCATTGTCACTTCTCCTGGGCAGCCTGCTCTTGCTTCCACAGCCAGACCAGCAGTATGGCGACTTCATGCCCTCTTATTCTTTGCATACTAGAAGGGGAAGAATCTAAGAGACAATCCATTCTCACTTTCCTAACCCACAACCCAGCCAATGGCAACAGACATAGGGAGAGAAATCTCTTCTTTGCCTGCAAAACCAAATGTGTGTATTCTGGTTGGAAAAAGAAAGATGGTAGAACAATTAAACTTGCATCCCTCTTCTTCTTCTCTCAAGGTTTCTCTCCATTGCTGAGACAAGATGAGGGCATTTATATAACATGCATATACTTATTTCCACTTGCTAACTTATGATAAGTTTTATTACAATATTATATATATATATGTACCTACACACATTTCTGTGGCTATTGTTCAAAACAATTAAACTTGTACACTACAAAACTGCATTAAAAAAAAAAGAAATAACATATCCATGCTATTTTGAAAATGGGAGATCTTCCAGTCACATCGTACATTAAATGTCTTTGAACTTTATTCTCTGTGGAACTGGGTTGTAAGCTCTGTATGTTGGGGACCATGCTTTTCTCTGTTCTTTTAAAGAACAAAGCACAATGATGGAGCTCAATAAATGAGTTCATAGCTGATCAGCTGGAGGATTTTATTGTTGGGGAATTCAAACAACTAGTAATGTGTGGTCAGCTATCAAGGAAGATATAGCACAACTCCATTTAATCATTGTAACTGCATGTATTTATGATAAAAATGTATGCAAATATCTATGTAAATTAGCTGTGGACCTCAAGCATCTGGAAGATTGCCAATGAAGCCTTCGGTGTTATAAAGTTTGAGCATCCCATTCTGACTCCTCATTTTCTATTTACAGAGAAGGATATCAGTTCCTCATACAGATGGGAGAGATTATATTACCTGTAAACATTTTGGGTTGAAGTAACAAATAAGGGGCCTATTTAAAAATGCTGAAAGACATAAACCTTCCTAACCACAACTTATTTAGCTATTGAGGCTATTAGAATATGTTGCAATGGATTACAATATGATTCATTGGAAAAATCTTTGGTAGAAGTCCCCTAGAATTTAATAGCAAACAAATAAAAGATTTCTGTAGTTTTTCTGGATCATGCTATAAAATATAACAGAAAGGTATATCCTTGCTATAAAATTATATAAAAAAACCACTGAATGGACAGCAATCTCTCCACTAATTCTATAGGCTCTAAGACTACTTTCTCTAGAATCCTTTTGATTTAATTCCCATTAAATTCTAGGAGCCTTTTCCAAAAGAGCTGATGCAAAGGGACTAACACTAAAAAATATCATCCCCTCTCTTCTCTTGTAGCTGTACATATCATTGTACATAACCTGATAGGTATGTAAAACAATGATGAAAGCTTGCTAAATGTAAGCATTATTGTGAAATAATCTAAAATAACAGCCCCATGCTATTTTATTTTGATAACTGATTAATGTGTTCAAGTTAAGGACTTTCCATCAATATTTGCAAAACAAGACAGAAAACATCTTCATAACTTATGAATGATACTGTTGAAGATGTCTGTTAATACCAAATTAGATCATGGTGGTGACTGGAGAATGAGATTTTTCTCTCTCATTACACCAGACAATCATTAAAAAACATGTGAAAAGAATTTCTCTGTTTTAAGAAACAGTCTAAATCCAAAGCCCACTGATGTCAGTGGAAAAAATGCACATCTACTAGTTTCAATGGGCTTTGAATCAGGTCCAGATCCTTAGATTCTCTGTTTCTCAGTAAATTCTCAGTAAATTCTCAGTACAGCTAAAGCGAAAGAACAGCTACAGTGAGTCACTTGCAGCTACCCACTCCTGGGATGACTTCTGTGTTATCTCATTTTCCAATGTAGTTTAGAGCAGCCACAGAGCTGCTCTGAATTGTTACAGCATTCTACATCATGCTTCCTGAAGTTGGGGGAGGCGGGAAAGAAACCTCACTAGATGTCAGAGGAATCCTCGGAAGGTAGCTATGCTGCAATGGGGCCCAGGGTCTGGACCCAAATCTCTGTTTTCCTTAATGATCTGAGGATATTTTACTTCACTGTGTTGGTACAAGATGATACTTTTCACAGTTTCTGATAATGCCTTATGCCAAAGAATGCTAGTTGGCAACAAAATCTTCCCTGTTTCCCCTACGTATAATATTAGTACAGTGTACTTCCAATAAGTAATCTCTGCTCCTAGGAATATAGACACCTGTGTAACTAGACCAGCCTGCAGACAAATACAAAAAGCAAAGAACTGGCTTCTACTATCTGTTATATCAGTTACTTGATTTAACACTCCCATCAAGTAATCACTGTTGCAGACTGCCAGCACCACTTAGTGGGTCTCAGGCTTCTGTCTCTTATTGCAGATTAGGATGCCACCAGTAATCCCTTCTCCCCAAGGATGGCAGATGTTCCAGTGGGCTCCAGCAGGGCAGGAAGGAGTAGGGACCGGGGCCTGCTCACTCCTCTGCATCCCAGCCCAGGGATCTTAAAAATAGCAGCTATTTTCTGCTGATGCTTTATTCACAGCTGCATTAATTTCCCCTGGGCTAGTTCTTCCCCTCTGTCCTTTCAGTTTCTGGTATCCCAGCTCCCCAATGCTGGGGAAGTAACTCAATCCAGTTTCAAAACTTCCCCCATCCAGGGGGATGATACATTCTGCTGGAGTCCTCTCTGCTCCTCTCTTACAACCACACTTCTCCTGCTCCTCTGCACCACACAACACTTCTCAACATGACGCAGCGCTCCTCTCACTCCACCTCCAGCTTGTGCTCCATCTATTTGGAGCAGGTAAGCTTTTACCAGGCACCTGGCTAGGTCTTGATTGATCTCAGTTGCCCCTAATTACTCTGTAGTAACCCTATTTAGTCACTAGGGAAAAAAAAAAAAACTTTCAACTCTGAGGCTTATGTACCAAACTTCTTTTACCCTCAGACTGCCCACTGCCCTTAATTTTTCACATAATTGAAATGCACAGCAAGTCAGTTTCCCCATTTGTAAAATGACTACAGCTTCATGATTCCATATTGAGACTCAGTTAGTCAAGCTGGGTGAATAATTTAAAGTGAATAAATCGAACCATAAAATTTGGCTTTTGTCTCTTTACAAATTGTTAATTAATAACAGCATTCTGAACCTTGCAGTTTGTACTCACAGAAGTCAATGGGACTTTTCTTGAGTAAGAACTGAACATTAATCACAAGATTTGGTCTACTGGGAGTTGAGCATGCTTGTCAGAGAGAAGAAACTTTTTAATATCATGTTGACAATTTGCTTCACTCTAATGCACTGCCAAGCAGGATGTATAGATTTTGGGTGTATTGTCTTTAAGCACTGTGACATAATTAAGGGACTAGGTCAGTTCAGCTATAAGAAATGGGCTGCGTTTCTTAAATGCAAAATTGGTAGGGGATTTCAGATTCTTGACTTGTTACGTTACAAGAGAAAAGAACACAATTTCTGCTTAGCTAATGCTGTAAATTGTGTAGCACCTAAAGTTTAAAAAATAGCTGATAAGCACACAATGCACATTACATGCCATGTGATTAGTATAGGTCTGCAGATATCGTGAATCACCTCAATGAATAAAAATAAGTCGTTACTAGATGCAATAGATTTGAGATGGCAAATGTATTAATGGTTGTTAAATGAGGTATATGGTATGAAAGTATTGTATTTTGAATGGTGTTTGAATTGTTCAAGGAATGAAGAGTCTGATTAACGGTCTTGTTTGTATACTTGGACAGCAATATGATAATATGGCTGTTGCTTAGGACAGGTAATAAAAACTAGAAACAGCTTCTCAATGTTTTTCCCTTTTATCTTTTTCAATAAACATGAATGGGTAAGAAGAGTGTTGGAAGATGGCTAGATTAGAACTCCATCTGGTTTGTATTGTGCTAAGAGTTGGTTGGAAGATAACGTTTTTATCAGCGAAATATGCTGTACCATCAAACTCAAAACATATTGATCCGGACTAAAGTTTTAAAGAGGGAAGTTTCTTAGACCTATGGTGGACTTGAGAGAAACCAAGAGAGCTCTTTAAGATCTGACAACTGATCCTCTGACACAAATTCTAGTTCTGCAAACATCTTCAAAATCTTTCCTTTTCATTCCAATACAGGAAAATGAAAACAAAATTTTAAACTTCACAAGCTGCTACTTTGTCACAAAAACTGAACTGCCGTTCTAATTCTGATATTTATCAGTGATTTTGTGATGTGCATGTCCCGGATTTGTAAACTCTGACTTGGTTCTGAAGTGACTTCAAAACACTGATATTAATGAAGTGCTAAGGCCAGAGCACAGACCTACAGCTATAATAAGTGTGTTTTATGCCAGGTCTCTGGCACAAATGGACTCTAAAGAGGTTAGAACTACCCCAAGAGAATTGCCTCCTATTCTAGCAATGTACAAGCAATGAGACAGCTCCTGTACTACCTTCTATCCTGCTACGCTCATTACTTGTGATAAGCGGTTGCAGCCACATCTCCCTATTACACTGCTAATGTGACAGCCACTCAGGGTTATTGGCAGCCAATGTTAATTCTGTCATAAGACCAACCTTGCACAAAATAATGACAAGATCAAGGAAGGCCAAACATTGTCTTAAATGACCACATAAATAAATGAATAAATAAACAAATGATCCCTGGCTGCATAAATGTTATAATTAAAATTAGGCAAGATTCTGATACCATTATATGAGACACTCTTACTGAAGTCAATGATGAGAGTCATGAATGCAGTTTAGCAGGGGACTTGGGACAAATATATTCATTAAACAAAACTGCCTCTTCATGGAGATTAGGATCAGTTGCATTTCTTTTGAACTAAGTATGAGTATGAACTAAATTCTCTCTTAGGAATGTATGGTTCCTTGCTGTAAAATAATCTTATTGCCATTAGGACTTTATTAATCTTCCCATTCTTCCTTGGGGCTTTTATTTACCTTTATTTTTCATACATCTCATCTTTCAACCCCATTCTGGTTTTGCTTGCGAGCAACTGGCTCATTAGCCCAAACTTTTTCCATGTTAAACTTTAGCTCTGATCTTATCTTTAGTAATTCCAGTGGAACTCATTCTCGAAGGGAGTATGCATACAACTTTCCTCTCATTTTTACTAGCCAGGGGCCCTATTCTGCCACCCTCACTCATATTGAGTAGCACTTTGCTCAATGAGTATTCCCACTGAGATCAATAGCACTACTCAGGGATTAAGGTATTATTCAATATGAGTAAAAGAAGGCAAAACTATATCTAAATATACCCAAGGCATATATGTCATTCCTTCTGGGGGGGGGGGAAGCATACAGATATGTCTTATTTAATTACTTTTCATATTCTCCACTTTGAGCACATTCATCCATTTTTTCACTACTACCTTATCAGTTGAGAAATTATTTCTAAAAATATGTACTTTTCTGCATCCTATGTCAGCCCTGGTCCTCTGCCACTGTTGAAAGCAAACTGGCTCACTCTCAGATTATTTTCAGCAAGTTTGTTCATGTTTGCAATTCTGGTATCACAATTTATAGAAACAATTTGTTGCAGGAGTTAACTTGTAGTCTTTTTGGCAGAATAGTTTGCAGGATAAATCGGGGAGGAGAACTCTATCCTCCCCCCAAACCCACTTGTGCTTTATCTTTTATTCTTTCAGTGAGTCATCAATACCGTCAGCTGGCACTGTCTAGGCACATCAATGGGGTGGCTCTCAATTTTATAATTTGTTTCAGAGATACCTCCTTTCTATGATAATTATTCTCATCTGCAGGGGTGAAAGGAATAGTGGATTGTCTATAATTCTCTCTCCAGTTTAGATGCATTTACAATGCTTTCCAAATTAAAACCAGAACGGTGGAGTTTTGGAATCAGAGTGAGAGTGAGTACATGACTCATGGACCCACTCTTCATGAAGCAGCCATGAAGTGGCTTGGTTGGTACTTTGAGGCAGAGCAAGGGGTTTAATGCATCTCAGATTCCTATCTTTAGAACAATTTAGAATGAAAGGTTTTGCTACACAGGCTCCCCAATATTAATTTATCATCCAATTTGTATTATTTTCTGAGGTGAATTGTTTCTTTTGAGTAATGATCTTGATTTCTTTTACAGTAAATCAATAAAATGTTTTCTTTTCTTACCCCCTCCCTGAGAAAATATGACATGCTTCATCCTACACAGATCACATGCTTTAAACATGCTATCAGAGATGTTTTTCTTTAGCTGAACAGTTCTGTCCTCAGCTAGTGTCTTGCAGAGCTCTACCACTGCATTGGCCTATTTAACTCAGGAGGTACTCTATACCAGTGGTTTTCAATCAGTGTACCATGAGAACTGTTCAAGTGTGCTGTGAAATTTTGTACACAGGTAATGGAAATCAATGTAAAACAAACATTGTTTCATCTTGAACAACATACTGTCCAACCCAAATGGCAGCTGATAAAACTTGTGAAAATTAATCATCAGCTTAAAAGCAAGGTATCAATCTTTCACTTCTGTAACATGAACATTGTAAATGCCAGTGGCCAAAGGCTCAAACTGAGTTGATGTTTATTTTTTCCAATGGATTTGAAACATTAATGCATTTGATACTACTTTAGTTTTGTTGTCTGCACTACGTTTCAAACCTCTCTAGTAAGACTGTAACCCTAGTAACTGTAAGTAAATGTGATGTTTATGAGAAATCAATTCAGCTGAAAAAAAAAGTGTATGTGCCATGGAATTGATTGTCTCATTGAAGTGTGCCATGTTACTGGAAAGGTTGGGAACCACTGCACCATACCAGTCTCTACAAATTAAGTTTATGTCCTACTGTCTAGTTTTCACACAGAGTCATTGCTCAAAGGTACTGATATGCATTGGACAGCCTGTCTGTCTATCTTATATATATAATAGCAGTACAGAATTTGAGCACATTGTTTCTCAGTAATTGCTGTTTCTACAATTGATTGAAAGGAAAATTTCAAATTTTGTCAATTACATGAATGGTAAGTACCCTATAATTTTTATCATAAATATCCACGGATTTAGAATAGTCCCTGCAATATGCCCACTAGTAACGTTTTGGGTTAGTAAAGCTGCCATAGATTGCTATCATGCAATTCTTTGTTTTATGTTTTTAGCCAATTCTAAATCCATTAGACCGACTTTCTACTTATTCTGTGACTCTATATCTTAGCATTAACATCTTCTAGGGAACACTATCAAACAATTTTTGAAAATTTAAGTATAGGATGTCTATTGCATTGCCTTGTCTATCCTGACAGAAACAATAATGATTAAGGCTTCCAGTACATTGGTCAGACATGAGGCCTTTCTGGCACTAAAATTAGATTTGCTTTTCTTAACTAGGCAAGACTTGTTCCACTGGTCCCCTCATTTTATAGCTTTAAATATTATCTAGCACACTCTGCATGGCTTATACCAAAATATATGTTATGTGCTTTCCCAGTGCATCTCCAGACTATTTTTAAATAATGCAATTATATTACACTTTGCCAGTCTTCAAGGATCTAAACTGTCTCATATAGGTTCTCCAATTTCTTTTCCTACTTCCCTTCGCTCTTTCAGATGTACATTGTCTGATCCTGATGTTCTATCAATTTTAAAAGCCTCTAATCTTTTAATAGCCAATTTGAGTGGTATCTGTACGCTTCCTAATTCCTCATTTCCAAGCTCTTAAATCTAGTATCACATTTATTAAAATGAAGGGACAGGTGTAGAAGGAATGTCTCATACCATTTTATTTCTGCCTCTTTGCTTTATGCTTAAGAAATCCTCATGTTTGTAGCACATGGCAGTGACAGTTAACCTTAAAAATAAAATTAAGATATTTTGTACAATATGCTGAGTTGAAAATGTTTCTGTGACCAAACTATGTTTACAGTAGTATAATGGTGCCAATAACTCTACTATAATTTAAATTCCGGCAGCATTTCCATTCTAAGCCAGTGTTTTAGGGGCTGTAACTCAGCTGTGAAAATCAGCCCCAGGCTAAAACTAGGCACTGGATGTTTCATCCAAAGACTGATTTTTTTTATTTCTTTTTTTAATGGTTTGAATTTGTTTTTTGAATACATACTTAATTCAAAAAGCAACTGCATGAAGAACTTTTGCAGACCATTAGTTTGTAATGTGGACCAGACTTCACGTACGCATGTCTGTTTAAAATAAATGAATAAATACAATGTGACATTATTACAGGGTAAAAACTGTGTCTTGTGCATGAGCTGTTACTTTCTCAAATCATGTTTTTAATGTTTAGACTCTAAAAAAAAAATAAAGCGTTTTCACAGACATTCAAATTTTCAAACTATCAAAGTGAGAGTGAATGAAACTACGTAACTCACAATCCCAACACAGGATGCAAAATATCTCAGCCACTTGGCCTATACACTGCTTCCATTTCCCTCCATCTGTTAAGGCCTGTTTCTGCATTAGGATTCACTAGAAACATATGACAGCCTAAGGGCTACTCCTCCAATTTGATCAAGTTGTTGACAGCCCCAAGAGGGCAATACAAAAGCCAAGGATTGCCAAAGCACCAGAATACTTCAACCTTACCCCTTACTACCATGTGAAGCAGCCATGTTATAAAAATATGAAACTAGCTGAAAATCATAATATTTTTCTTTGAAAGATTAAATTATATGTCTCCATCTGTCTTTTGATTTTTCTACATTTCTCCATATTCTCCCCGCAATGTATGGGAGACAATTTCATTGTTGCCAGATCTCACAAATTTATAGTGAAATAAAATAACTTCCATCCCCTCTTCAGAAGTTCTTGCAAGAAGAGACAATGGACACCAAGGCCTTGCTATGCTTGTTATTGTATGTAGACACATAGCAAGAGATGCCCCCTGCTCCAAGTTGCTTACTCAGTAGCGCAAAGCTCAGTGGTAAGTCTGTGATGTGGGATCTAGAAATGGGTCTCAAACTCATTTCTTGTAATATCTAGCAAATATCAGTTAGATATGTACAACTTTAGCTGAGCAGGATTCAACCTGCTGAACTACAGAGGAAAGGCTTCATACCTCATTAGCAGTGCCCTCAAGCTTTCTGTCTCCATAAATAGTGATGGTGCACCTTTGAGAATGAGGCTTGCCTTCCCAGAGGATGAGGTTTTTTTTAACAAAATTTGCTGTCCATGCAAACTCCAAAAAGAAGAGCTTTCCATTCTCTGAACAAACAGAAAATATTTCCAACATACTTCTCTCAATCTCAAGTACATTCTTAATCTCTCAGACCTTCTTATGAACAGGAGCTCTCTCATTAATCCAAGGAAAATAATTGCTATCCAACAGTAGAACAAAATTAGCACAGCACCCAGGTTTACTTTTTAATAAACCCTTTTGCTATATAAAATCATTTCAACAGTTACTTCAAGGTCCTTACACAAACACACAGGACATGGGCAAGATCTGAACCTACAAATTCACAATATGGACCACTATAGGAGTAACTGATAGGAGAAAGCATGATTTTATCATCTACATGGACCAGTCCATATAGAGAGTTGAATGGGTTTACACCACTGACTGCCAGACTGGCACCTCCTGATGGTTGCCTGGAGATTAGCTCCAGGCCAACACTCAAGACCATGTTCTACATTCTTCCTTCTAGTTTGCCTGTAGGCCTTCTCACAGCTGTCATGACCTGAAGTGTCCTTTTCATTACCTGGCCCTCTTTCTGTGTCACTGTCCATGTGTTCCCCCTTCCAGGCAAGGTTTTGCTCCTCAGCAGTTCAGCCACTTTCCCTAGTGGCTACTGCAGTATTTTGTCTAGCACTTCTGCAGCGGCTTTTGCAGCAACTTACTCTTCCACTTACTGCCCTAGGGGTGACTGGCATAGGCACAGGCAAGAGACCTGGGCCCGCTCATTATTCCAGGTCCCAAGCTAGGGGACACAGTCTCCTGATGCACTTCAAATTCTTCTCCCTGCTTCTGTCTCCCTGGGCCACTTCTCTCTGGCCCTTTGCTCATCCTCAGGGATTTCTACTACCCACTCTCAGCAGCCAGCCAGGAGTACCTCTGGCTGCACTGGTCCATGCCAGCAGTATCTCTTTCTCAGGTGCTTCTGGCCTCTCAGCCTGCAACAGGCACATTCTTTCCTCCTTGAGCTCCAGACAGTGCATTCTCTGCTCTGCCCTGAAGCCTCTTTTATATGGGCCTGCTGGCCTCTGATTGAAGCCTTCATAAGCTCCCTAAACCACTTTTAACCTTCCAGTGCCAGTTTGGGGCAGATGCCCTATCACAGGGAGAAAACACACACACTAGTTGTACATTGTCAGTTGGTTACACAAGTATTTACAAGAAAGGAGTGAAACACTGAGCATCAGGATTCATGGTTTTTCCCCCTGACAAATAGAATAGCCAAATTAATAGTGCCTCTACTTGGGTCATTTTGGCAGGGGTTAAAGTAAGGGGGAACGCACTGAAACGCAGTTCTGGGGCCCCCTATTTTCAGGCTGGCAGAGTTCCAGGGCCCTGCTAAAAACAGCACAGGCAGCCAGAACCCAGCCTTCCTGTTGCTCCACCTTAAGCCCAGCCAGCAGAGAGCTGCGGCAGGTCAGGAGTTTGTGAATCTCCCCCCTGCAGGGTGGAGCTGGTCAGGCAGCCTGCAAACAGCCCAGGTAAGGGTGGGTGGCTGCTAAGGGTTTTGTGTGTGTCTCTGGGGGTGGGTATTGGGGCAGGAGGTGGGTTCTGGGGACCATTACTGGGGGGTCCATCTGTGCTGGGGGGTCACTGGTGGCCAGTGAGCCCACCCATGCCAGAGGAGGGCCCACCTGTGTGGGAGGGTTCTGGAGCCCACCAAATTATATTTTAACCCCTGCATTCTGGAGAGTGTGAACTGAACCTGAATATATAAAAGCTGATCTTAAGAATCAGGCCTAATAGCACAAAAACAGTAACTGAGTCATAAAGCTCTATATATGATTTAGGAGAGAAAATCAGAGCAACACTGGTTGTTGAACTATAGTATCACCTAATCTGATGTGCTCCCTTGAAAGACTGCAGGGCAAAGTGGAAAAGACTCCACTCTCACATTTCAAAACCTGGATTCAGTTCCAGTTCTGCCTAAAGCAACCTTGTACAAGCTCTCACTTCTCTTACCTGTGAAACTGATGAATGATAGCTAGTCCACAGACGTTATAAGACTTTGGTTTACCAAAAAAGTTCTTAATTACAGATACAGTAACAATACTCACTAGAACAGCTGGCATTTGAACTCAGGCTCTCCAGGCTTGCTATATAGTGCATATTCTCTTAGGCTATAGGACACAGTGTATATGAAGTTGCACACTTTGCTTTCCAAAAAAATGCATAAAGGCTGGAACTTTGTCAAGGCTGCAGGTAAGAGGTGCCACAATCAAATTAATCACAATAAATTTATAAGAATTGTAAACACTGTAGTTGTGCTACAGTGGTTCTAAGACAGGGGTGGACAAAATTAGCTCACTTTGAAGCACTAGCAATTTCGCTTTTGGTCACCAGTGGGCTCTCTTTCATTTCATTTCTGCAGTGGATCTAGGTGACTGGCTATTAAAACTGGTTGCCATGGCAACCAGAAACATAGACTTGTGAAGGCCTGTTCTAAGATCATCCTGGACAAGGTGATCCTCTCTGCAAGGCAACTTTAAGGTTGTTTTGTCCTAGATGTGTGGTATGAAGCAAGGAAATTTCAGTGCAAAATCTCCCTCCGTATGTTTTTCGTACTACTTTGCTGCTTCATTTTTTTCACCTTACCTGGAAACAGTGTTTGATAACATAATAACCTTGCTATTGTCATGGTTCATACTGTGTATGCACCTGAAAGGTGTTCTCATCTTCGGTGCTATAAACTGCTGTAGTGTGTCAGACGTTTCAGCAATTTACAAAACTGTCTTTCATTTACCAGGATTCTTCCTCAAGGTTGTAATTAAGAGTTTTTTTAGCGTGTGATAGTTAGAAATAGCAAAACAGAATATGATTTAAATTTTCTGAGAAACAGAGTGGTAAAAAGCTCTATGTTGTGAGAAATCAGTCTTCCAAGAGATCTTCTCATACTTGTAACTATCAAGTGTTGTCATCATCAAGCTTCCTCTGACAGACTTATTAGACCTTCACTTTTCAGGCCTGCCTCAACATACAGTGAAGCAAAGAATTAACTCGCTGCTTGCTGAAAAGTACTTCAAGCCAATACCCATGCTCACTCAGACTGATACACTCCTACCCCTCTGGTAATTGTCTCTGCAGTTGCAACATAATGGCAAAGTATAAATATGTATATAAAAATGTGGTAGTGTATTTAAAAAAGATCTAAGAGACCTAATGTGTTTAATGGTTATTATAGCTCCACAGTAGCTAATAAAATTAGCTTTAATAGTGACATCAATAATTAACAATAGCTCTAAGCTAATAAGAATTGCCATGATGGTTTCAAAAGACATGTTCTATAAACTTCCTTTTATATTTATTTGCATGGTCAAATCACTAATAATGTTGGAAACTTCCCATATTCTGTTTATATGCCTCTTGAGAGGCAGAAGTGGCCGCAAAAGCAAGAACACCTTGAATTCCTTAGTGTTTGTTAATTTGTGTAATTCACCTTAACAAAACATAATTATAGTACAAACCTGCTAACATTACTTAATACAAGAAACATATTTATTGGAAATATTGTGATAAATCATGGAATATACCCATCAATGGATTTATTTTCTAAAAAATAAACTACTGAAGAACATGAAATTAAAAATATTAATATTAATAACTATTGTGAAATTAGAAAGCAGCCATACCAGAATATATAAATATTCTGAGTCCCTCTATATTTTGCCATGCTACATTAACTACAGAAGGGCCTGAAGTGCAAAATTTGTATTTGGATCTGGATATCCCTAAAAGTTTGTGGATAGGTGAATTTGTGGTTTGGGCGTATCTCTGCATAGCATGTTCTTATATACTATTTGGACAATAATGAGAACTGCTTGAAGTTATGAATGAGAGCACTTTATAATAGCATAAAGAAAATCATAGTCCCTACATATGTATACAGACATGAAGATTAAATTTAAAAAAGCCAAGAAATCAAAAACTGAGAATAGCACTCCATTAGTTTGCACTATTGTGCCTTATTCATTTTAAACTATAGGAATTAAATCTGGAATGCAAAAGTGGATTAAGGAATAGACCAGATCTAAAGGTCAACCTTTTTTTAAACAGGGAGCCTGAAGACAGGTTTCAAAGAAAAAAATTTCTGAAACAGCTGAATAACTAGGGCTAAAACCTCAGTCCTACTGACATCAAATCACTGGGTACTATTGAAAATTATACTCCAAATTCATTTTCAAGCACACTTGCTGAATATTTGCAGTGCCTACATACTGTATGTGATCTTCATGAAGCAACATAATCTCTACCCATTAGTAAAATGATGACCGAACATAAAGAAGATAATAAAAACAACGAGAGTCCTGTGGCACCTTGAAGACTGATAGATTTCTTTGAACATAAGCTTTTGTGGGCCCCAACCCACTTCATCAGTGCAACAAAGAAGACAGAAATGCTAAGTGCAAAGCAAATAGTTTAAGTTTCTGCTTAGATTCAGCTATCCTGGTAGTCAGCATAACATGAAATAAAATATAGAAAAAGTATACAAAATTATAATATTTTTATAGACAATTATATATTTTATTATGTGTGCTGGAGTTTGCCAGCGGCTGCTTAAGATAAAACATCTTATAACTCCAAAATTAGCCATAATATTCTTAACTACACATTACACACTATCTTATAAATATTCAGATAAAGCCATTGCCAAATACAAATGGTAAAGTCTCTACAGCTCAGAAAATTAATCTGATAGGAGCTAGAGAGAGGTCATAGGCTTTGTGGAGCTGTCCTCTCAGGTGTTTGGAAGGTTACTGTATGTGCTAAAAAGCGTGAGTATTTGAAAACTGATCTGTTATTGCTGCAGCACTGGAATGTTTTCCTAATAGGTATGACAAAGCACTAGTATCATACCAGCAATTTTTATATTTCCACTTCAAACAGTAAATCCGAGTGAATTTACCTAATACTTAAATAATCCAATTATAACACTTTGCAAGCACAAATCATTGGCACATAAGCCTCAGAGTCTTTTAAATTACGGCTGTGTTGAGCTGTTCACCAAAGATTCATTTCAAAATTTAGCAAGCAAGTTCCTCCAATCTCATAAGGCCCCGTTCACAATGCCACTTTCAAGGGCCTATTAGGTGAGTAAATAAAATAAAACTTAGTGTAAAAACTCTACCTTCAAATTAGGACTGCCAAGAAATTCACACAGGGACCAATACAGTAGCTGTACAAGTAGATAGTGGCAGTTGTGTGAGGTCACAATGCCCAGTTGAAATTGGAATAAGCCACATTGAGTCAGTAACTTGGCAGAAATTGTAAATTTTGGGATCAGTCTTGAAAACTGAAGATTTATGCACACAAGTCCATTTATACTAAACACTGTATGTTCTAAACACAAATGGCCAACATTATTCAATGCTGCAAGATTTAGTGCCCACAAGCACCATTTCATTTTTCTTTCCACAGTCATATTACTTCCCTTTACTACCTTAAGCCATAAATCTGCACTCTATGATTGCAGTTTCTTGCATATCAATCTAACTCCCTTTTTTCCCCAGATGTAGTATTTATTTAATGGATCAAGGGAACTATCCTTCAAACAAAATGGGATAACCTATTCACAATTAGGTCATTAATATGTCAGTAAAGTTACTTTCCTTCAAAGAATGAGAAACTAAATCTAGAACAAGATGTACATTCATAAAGACCTGTTAATGAGCAACAACAATGTGATTTTTTTAAATAATTATGTGACCTAGTCAGTTCTTCAAATTTAGTTAAGAGTTTAAGGACCATACATTAATTATTACAGAAGAAATCATTTCTAACATTATGGTAACAAATGGCTTTCTGATTACTGCCTGCTGATAAAACTACCTTGCTATTCCAATCCAAGTGTTTATACATTATAATGGGGCAGACACTTGTGTCATAAAGTTTGACTCCACATCTTAGTCCCAGTTCTGGAAAACACATAAACATGAATGTAAAGCTAATCATAGGAAGTGATTTCCAGAACATGGATGTTTTCCTGACCTGGTGCATTAATGCAAATCAGAACTTTCTCAAGGATTTGGATCCATTGTGGCGATAGCTATTTGGTCTCATCTTTAACTATTCTAGAGATATGTATGTTGCATTAACTGCACATATTTGTGAAATTACTCACTTCAACAGACTACTGCTTTTCCAATCTCCACTGGAACATTGAGGGGGGATGTATTTTTTATTTACTGAATGAAGAACATGTTCTTCATATCTATCCGTATAGATACAGATAGATAAGCTTTTACTATTACAATATGTCTGCATTAAAGATGAGTCAAAAGTGGAACCATTTACTTTAAGCTTCACTACACCCTTATTTCAAAAGCTGTGCCGTTTGGGCATCTGTACAAATTCTGTCCAATCAATATCTTCTGCCCCTTCCAATGCGATAGTCTGTTAACTATGCTGAGAGTTCAGTAAAGGTTTCAGGGCCAAATGTTCCTTACAAAAAAGCATAATAGAGATCATGAGCAGACCCTTAGGAGGGTGTTTAATCCTTATCCTGCTAGTCTACATCATGTTCATCCATTCTTTTGTTTCCACCTGCCATCTACTGTACCACCTATGCCATAATTTTCTCCCATATTATATTTTAAAAATACTACAACATCTTAGAGGCTTCTACATTTATAACCCCCTCTTTTGTTTTCTTAAATATATTGGGAACAAAAAGAATCCGAGCAATTGTATTGGACCATTACTAGACTGATGTTTTAGGATTATCAATAATAAAGCAGAAAAGGTAGAAGTGTTCTTTAAATATTTCTGTTCTGTATTTAGGAAAAATTAGGGGATGGTATAATCATATGGTGATAATAGCATTCTTTCCATTCCACTAATACTACTGGAGAATATTGAACAGAATCTCCTGAAGTCAGACATTTTCAAATCATAAGACTCAGACAATTTGCATCCAAGAGTTTTAAAATTGCTGGCTGAGGACCTTGATGCCCAGTAAATATTAAATTTTAATAAGTCTTGTTATTTTATAATTGTATAAATATTATTTATAATAAGTCTTGGTAATTTATAATAAGTCTCAGTAAGTTCCAGAAAACTGGAAGTAAGATAATGTTGTCCCAAATTTTAAAAGTCAGGTAAATGGGATAAGTTAAGAAACTGTAGGCCTCTCAGACAGACACAGATCCTACATAAGATAATGGAGCAGTTGATATGGACCTACATTTAACATATAATTCATATATTGGCCCTATACTATTTGACATTTTTATTAGTGACCCTAAAGAACTTATTTAATTATTACTGATAAAGTTTGCAGATCACACAAATATTGATAAACAAATAATGAAGAGGACAGGTCACTAATGCTGAGCAATTTGAATTTCTTGGTACAAGCCCACATAATGTGTTTTAATATGGCTAAATATAAATGTACACACACATGAAGAAAGAATGTAGGTCATACTTATACAGTGAGAGACTCCTTCGCAGGAAGCAGTGATTCAGAAACACATTTGGGAGCAATGGGGATAATCAAGTAAATGGCTATGTCTACACTACAGGGCTCAGTTAAGCTGGCTTAATAAAGTCTGCTTAAAGTAGACATTATTAAGCTGGCTTAGAGCGTCCACATTCAAAATGTCAGGAGACTGCCCACGTCCACACTGGCAGCTGCTAGGTTGCCCTAGGAGTGGTAGATTGTGATTACCTGGCCCACAGTGCACCACAGCAGAAGTGCCCCTCTCTCCCAACCACTCCTTTACTACAAGAAGTGAGTGATCACACCACCCTCCATCCTGTGTGTGGCAACAGGGAGCCCAGGGAGGCTGATTTGGCAGAGCGATGTGCCAGCACAGCACTCTACACCCTCCATGCATTGCCCAGACTGCTCCAGCTCTGGACGAGGTGCCACAGGGCGCAGCAGTTGTTAAGACTCAAACACCAGGACACAGCACATAGAGGAAAGTGAAGGCAGATCACCTGTTGTAATGGGAAAAAAAAATCCAAAGTCACTATTTAATCCTGCTTTCACACAATCAAACCT
Organism: Podocnemis expansa; assembly: GCA_007922195.1. NCBI lineage: Eukaryota > Metazoa > Chordata > Testudines > Podocnemididae > Podocnemis > Podocnemis expansa. The sequence continues at coordinate 24,809,783 of ML681984.1, forward strand.
AAAAGAAAGAGCATCTTTCTTTCTATGTGCTGTTTGCCAGTGTTTGAATCTTAACTACTGCTTTGATTTGCTGTTATAGTGTGACCTGATCTTATGTATGACACTTCCCGGCATTTATTTCCTAAAATTCTGTAAGTTCCGCCATCTTCAAACTGTCTGAGGAAGTCAGATTTTCTCCCATACAAGCTCATCCAATAAATAAATTTGTTAGTCTTAAACAGTGCCTTGGGACTCCTTGTTTGTTTTACAACAATATCAGGGGGGTCTGTCTGAGAAGGGGAGACACACAGGGTTGGGCTGAGAAGGAGAGAAACAGGCAGCGTCAGGCTGGGAAGGGGGAGAGACACAGGTTTGGGCAGAGAAGGGGAGAGTCAGGCAGGGTCACACTGCGAAGAGGGAAACGCACTGGGTCGGGCTGTAAAGGGGGAGACATGCGGGGTTGGGCAGGGTCAGGCTGAGAACGGGAGAGATGCAGGATCGGGCTGAGAATGGGAGAGATGTGGGGTTGGGCTGGAGAAGGGGAAAAGACGCTGGATCTAGTCAGGCTGGAGAAAGGGAAGACATGCAGTGCTGGTCAGAGAAAGGGGAGAACGTGGGGTCAGGCTGAGAATGGGAGAGATGCAGGGTCAGGCTGGAGAAGCGGGGAAAAGACGTCAGATCAGGTTGGGCTGGAGAAGGGGGAGACGTGATGCTGGACAGAGATGGGGGAGATATGAAGGGTCCAGCTGAGAATGGGGGAGATGCAAGGTCGGGCTGGAGAAGGGGGATACATGCTATGTTTGGCAGAGAACAGGGATACATGCGGGGTCGGACTGAGAATGGGGACAGATGACAGATCAGATCGGGTGAGAAGTGGGGGGAGGGGGGAAGAGATTTAGGTTGGGCTGAGAAGGGGAAAGACTCTGGATCAGATTGGGGGAAGGTGACCTGGGCTTTAGTCCTAGGATGCAGGGCTGTGGGGCTGGGGCTAAGACATGGGAAGTTTTGATGCCTTGTACACAGCTGGGAATGCTCCCAACTGTGTTGTGCCTTCTCTCCAGGCCCCATCCATATACTTCAAATAGCTAGGAGGCCAATTAAGTTGATATAAGCCAACTCCTGGGCCACACTGGCTTAAGCTGACTTAGTAAAGTCAACTAAACTGCTAAGTTGACTTTACAGGTGAGTTATTAAGTTGACTTAAGCAAATGCTGAAGTTGACTTAATAGCTTCTCAGTGTGGCCAGGGCTTTGTTTAAGTTAACTTAAGGGGCTTTAAGTCGACTTAAACTCACAGTGTAGACATAGCCAATGGGTATGTCTACACTATAAAAGCAAAGTTGACTTTATTAAATTGACTTAATAAAGTCTACTTAAAGTTGACTTTAAGTAGACCTTTTTAAGTCGACTTTATAAAGTCAACTTTAAATGGGTGTCCTGGCTTAATTCAACTTAATAAAGTCGAACTAATGGATCCACGGCACTAAGTCGACTTATTAAGTCGACTTAGTTAGTCCACATTGCCTTAAGTCGACTTAATAAAGTCAACTTAATGGTAAAGTTGACTTTATAAGTGGACCTTATAAAGTCGACTTTACTGGACCCTAAAGTCGACTTTATTGCCCTGCAGTGTAGACAGGGCTCTGTTCAGGTCGACTTAAGGGCCCTTAAGTCAACTTAAACACATAGTGTAGACCTACCCGATGTGAGCTCCTTCTGGGATTACATAGCCAAAAGGTGTCTTGTGAGTATATCAAGCTGTCTGAAGCGGGCAGCACAACATAGGCATAAACTTCTTTGAGACTAATTTTGAGCTTCTACCATCACTCCTCTTCATCCCACAGGACATGAGGGAGATTGAAAAGTAGTCTAAATAATTAGAAGTTGGTAAAGGTGACTAAATACATCTTTGGAGCCAGATGACAAAGAGACGGGGACAGCAGGAGGTAGCCAGTGAATGGCTGAAGGGATTCACACCCATACTCATTAAAATAGGTGAAGGCAGTCTTTGAAGAACTGTGAATAGGCAACAAAAGCATTAGATGGGGAGGCAGGTAAGTGTTTTGAGAATTCTATACTTGAAAATTTGGAAACGAGATATTTGATTTCCTGCATTCAAAGTTTTTAAGATGATTTACACATACACTTCGTCTCCATCCAAAAGAGGTATATTTACCCCTTCTCTCTATCAATCACACATCTATCCTTTCTTTTTGTCACAATCCATCACATGCACACACACACACACCCTGGCTCCCTCTTTCCTCATCCTTTTCTTTATTTTTCAAACACATTCAGGTGTGCGATGAGTGGAGTGGAATCATAAGAGAGAAACAGGAAGTTGTTTTCTTTCACTCCATCACACGCTGACACATGGTTTCATTCTTGTGTTCAGCACCTTATCGCAGACATTGGGCAGATCATCAGGGAAAGCTTAAGCAAGGAATGAATAGAGAGTGTGAGGGAACAAACAGAGGGTGAGGAAGAGGGCCTGGAGTGTTTTGTGTGTGTGCATATGAGACAAAAGGAACAGAAAAGCTGACCCAAAGGTCACAGACATAACAGAGGATGGTTAGGGTCATTAAGTGGAAGGAAGGTTTTTATTTTATACTAACCTATAGAATATTAGCCAGCCCTGACATACCCAGGTCCTATAACTAGCCCTAGTCCTAGCCTAAAGTTAGCTCTGAAAGGCAGCAGCAAACTTGGGGGTGGGCTATCCTAACTTAGAGTACAGAAGCATTAGTATTCAGAAGGACTGGACAATAGGCAGGAAAAACATTCAGAGACAGTAGAAGCAATGGGAAGTTATTTAAATGTGTTCAGAAGGGCACAAAAGAAGGATTTGTGAGTAGGAAGCTCATTCACAAATGAGTGGAAAAAAGGTACTCCTAGCAGAGAAGAAAGCAAGGTGAAGAGATGCGCAAACCAAAGTGAAGAGATATGCAAATCAGAGTGAGCCAACCTATGTGCATCATTTTATTGTTGGGTGATATTTTTCAGAAAAAATAATTATCCCTGGAAAAATGCAGTTCAGGGTTGGTAAACTATTAGTAAATTTAGAAAATAATTTCAAATGGATCTATCTATCTATCTATCTATCTATCTTTGGGCAGTTTAAACATTTTATTTAAACTTTTTTTTTAACAAAATCTTTCAATCTTTGTTTTGAAATGGCATTTCCTTTAGAAATTCAACTAGGTTAATTTAAAAAAATCACCCAAAAAAAGGTTATACACGTGTAATGAAATCCAACAAAAGAAAATCATTTTAGGCTGAGCAAAAGGCAAAGAAGGGTCAGGACCACTGAGTGGTCAAACCAATCATTTAGAGCTTAAATGAAATGTATTGGGTTTTTTTTTTTCACTTTGATGATATAAACTTAAGTTTTTCAGGTTTGGGTGACACAAAATATGAGTTTTTTCTTGGCTTTTCAGTTGGGCTACCAAGAAAAATAATCAATTACTCTCTCAGCTCTAGAATTCACAAGGTTAAAATGATTTATGTATAGACTCTAAAGGATTTATTAAAATGTATTTTTATTAAAGAGAATACTGGAACAAAATCCAAGATGTGAAGCATCTCAAACCTTGTGTCAGACTAAAATTCAAACATGGACCCACATTGTCATCTGATGGATATCTTTATTATGAGTTGAACAGCAGCCTCAGATCCATAACCCTCCCAGGCTTTGGGACATTCAAAATCCAAATCTGAATATCAACTTGGAATCATAGAATCATAGGGTTGGAAGGGACCCCAGGAGGTCATCTAGTCCAACCCCCTCCCAAAAAAAGCAGGACCACTCCCACTAAAGTATTCCAGCTAGAGTTTTATCCAGCCGGGCCTTAAACATCTCCAAGGATGGAGATTCCACCACCTCCCTAGGTAGCCCATTCCAATACTTTACCATCCTCCTAGTAAGAAAGTTTTTCCTAATATCAAGCCTCAATCTCCCCAGCTGCAACTTGAAATCGTTGCTCCTTGTTCTATCCTCTGTTACTACTGAGAACAGCCGAGCTCCATCCTCCTTGGAGCATCCCTTCAGGTTGTTGAAGGTTGCTATCAAATCCCCCCTCAATCTTCTCTTCTGCAGACTAAATAAGCCTAATGCTTTCAGTCTTTCTTCATAGGGCTTGTGCTCCAGCCCTTTAATCATTTTGGTTGCCCTCCACTGGACTCTTTCTAATTTGTCCACATTCTTTTTGTAGTCGGGAGCCCAAAACTGGACACAGTATTCCAGATGCGGCCTCACCAGTGCCAAATAGAGCGGAATGATCACATCCCTCGATCTGCTGGCAGTGCTTCTTCTGATGCAGCCCAGTATGCCATTGGCCTTTTTGACAGCAAGAGCACACTGCTGACTCATATCCAGCTTCCCATCCACCAGGACCACCAGGTCCCTTTCCACGGTGCTGCTACTTAGCTGATCCCTCCCCAGCCTGTAGCAGTGCATGGGGTTCTTCCATCCCAAGTGCAGGACTTTGCACTTGTCCTTGTTGAACCTCATGAGATTTCTATTGGCCCACTGCTCCAATTTGTTAAGGTCTTCCTGAATCTTCTCCCTGCCCTCCAGCAGGTCTACTGTTCCCCCCAGCTTGGTGTCATCCACAAACTAACTGAGTGTGCAATAAATCTCATCATCCAGATCATTAATGAAAATATTGAACAGAACTGGCCCCATGACCGACCCCTGGGGCACACCACTCGTTACTGGTTGCCAGCTAGATACGGAGCCATTGATTCCTACACGCTGAAATCATTGATGTAGCCAGTTTTCCATCCAGCTTACAGTCCACACATCCAACCCATACTTCCTTAACTTGCTGACAAGAATGCTGTGGGAAACCATATCAAAAGTCTTGCTAAAGTAGAGGCATATCACATCAACAGCTCTTCCCACATCCACAATGGTCTCTTATATGTACAAAGTAGGCCACTGTGACTTTTGGATATGTTGTATCTTATCTGACCAAACACAATACTTCCAAAAAAGTCTTTAAAGTAGTTGGGGTCTATCATGCCAGCTATCAAACACCTGCCTAAGAATAAATGTCATTTGCATGGTGATGTTTTTCTCTTGTGGAAAGAGAGTCAAACCAGCAAAATAAATAAATTAGAAAAATAAAACACAGATTACATTAAAGGAATGTTACTGTTGTTTCAGAACTAAAGATGACAGTTTAAACTCTTCTGTAGCCCTTAACACACATACAGTTGTGTAATCAATTCACAAATACAATAAGGGTTATTTTAAATTTTAACTGTCATATTCTTGTATACTGTTTGATGGTATGGTGCACTGTGTTAGTACACAATGGGATAGGACTAAACATAATTCATTTTAGTGTAAACAGTATAACATGACTTGACAATTAAAATTTAAAGGAGAAAACACTTACTATACGGTCATAAACAGATATCTCCACAAAACTGGAAATCTAGCAGCAACAGATCTAAGCACAGGTGGTGTTGATATACCTATTACCAGGAATTCAGTGTTCCATGGAAGTGACACACTGGTGTGTCTGGTCCTGAGAAAGGTACCAGTTTGCTTGATCTTAAAAAAAAAGTTTCTTAGAAGCTCATCAAAGAGCAACATTCACTTTTTAAGGAAGCTGTTTTGTCTTCTCTCCCAGGACAACACAAAGGATGAAGTAGCGTATTTCTTGAACATGAATATGCTAACATCTATAAATCTACTCCATGGTATAACAGTAGAACAAACGATAGTAAATGTTTAAAAATGTGCTCCTAAAATAAGCCCTGACGAAGCTTTGATGACACTTTATTTAACTCACATTGGCATTGCATACACAGCTCAGTTTACCAAGAGAAGATTCATTCCTTACTGAAGCATAATTACATTATCACATATTAAATAGAGACCATAAACCACAAAATGGATATTAGAAGTCAATGGCCATTTTATACTACAAGGATTATTGTATTTTAACATTTGTTGTCAGCCACGGTGCTTCAGGATACCATGTGGACCCCAAATTTCAACATCACACAACCTGCATAAAATTTAAATATCTGAACATTAAACTGAGCAATCAATAACAATCTTTTAAGCCATATAAGCCTCTGACTGGCAGCAAGCTAAGCAATGACGCACAGGCAAATCAATATTAGAAAGCTCGATCTTTATTAAAGGCACTAGGTATTTCGGATATCTTAGAAGCTAAAGAAAAGTTAAAATGTTTTACTTTGGTGCATTGCTTTCCAATCTTCCATATAAAAAGGTAGTGAACTACAGTTTTCCCTTCACTGCCCACTAAGATCTGTAAATGGAATTTATTGCATGCGATGTCCTCCTCTTATAGATTAAATTAATGTTATTGTAAAGAGGTTTAATACTCAAAGATATTTATGAGTCATGCTGAGAAAGAAGCCGTACTCTGTTATGATGATTAATATAATTTTTCATAGTTCTCACAGATGAAACTGCCTCCATGTGCATATTTTGAGTACAAAACAGATAACCATAATTCCAAAAAAGGCAGCCATGATTTGGCGTCATTTGGAATTAACAAGCTACTGGGGAGTGGATGAAATGTTTTTTGTTGGATTTGGTTTTCTGCCTATGAAGCAGTGGAAGCAAAAATGTTCCTTGGCTTTCAACTTGCATTTATGTTTTGATCTTAGGACAGAGCAAGTTAGTATTTAAATTATTTAGAGATATGTAATTGTTACAAGAGACCACTCATAAGACAGACAGTGATAGATAGTTCCTCCTATATCCAAGCTTAATGGAAACTAAGGGAAATCTGTATTTGACAATTTAGAGCCAGAAACTACGGAAGATTTGCTAACTCCTTCCAGTTTGTGGACTTATGGCTGGTACATTCTCTGCACTGTTACAGCCAAAATGTGAAGCGGAGTTTTACATGTCTTAATAGACAAGCACTCCAATAGGTTTGGAGGGTCAATGAAGATTAAATTAAACATTTCTGCTCCTCACCTTTGAAGGGTCAGCCATCACTAATAATAATAACTGCAAACACTCATTTAGTTGTCTGCCTATTAGAGGCTTCACTATTTAACAAAATTAGATTGAAATGATGTGACTATTGGTTTAACAAATACTGCTCAAAGCTGAAATTTGTCTTTTCATATCTTAGCTAAGCCATTTGTATTTTTAGAATAGGAATCTGAGATCTGTGTAAAAAAAAATGAGGACAATCTCAGAACATGATCTTAAATCCAAGCAAAATGATTGAGGGGAAAAACATGCAGCTAAAGTAAGAGTTTCTTTAAGAACAGTACAGTTAATAACTTCACCAGCAATAAACTCCACTAGGTGAAATGTTATAGTAATTTTTTCTTTGTTCTTACTACCTTACTACTTGGTCTGTTTTAGGAAGTTGGCAGATCTTTGGGGATCTTCATAAAAATTGATGCTACCACAGTGGGACCATTTCTGTGCTATGTGTTTGTATGGCATTTTAACAAATCATGACTGACTACCAAAGAAGACACCACACTTCTCAGTGGCTGTGGAACCCATTATGGCCTTCACAATGAAATCAAAAGTCTTCAACACAGAGCTAAAAAAGTGAGAACTTTTCTGTGGGAAAGGGACTAATTATATAGTCATTAAGGACAGCCACTAAAAGGAGCCAAATATCTGATCATCACAGGGCTCAGAATACTACTTGGGTTTTATTTTGTATCAAACTATGGTATTATTCTCTCACACACCCCAAAACTCAAGACACTGCACTAAAATCCAGAGCCATAACTACTGTTTATGGCGCCCAGGGCATGTTCTGACCAGAACGCACCCCTTACGATGATCAGTGCCTAGAGAGAGAGGCACAGAACATGCCCTTTAATGGAGCAGCTCAATGGAACCGCTTTGGCGTCCCCAGGGCAAAGCCCTGCTTGCCCACTCCAGTTATGGACTTGCCAAAATCACAGGCCTTTACCTCATGAACAGAACGACGACCTTTTCTGTGAAAAAATATTAGGCTGCATTGCTGGTGGAAGGAAAACAGGATCACATTCACTAAGCCAGCATATTGAGGCAGTGCCTCTAAACAGGAATCCTGACTTATGCATAACATTTGAAAGCTTGTTTTCAAATCTTCCTTTTAGCTAACAGGTGATGGTTTGGGTCCTAGCTTTGATCGGTAAATCCCTACAGAAATGGAAACTGGCTATCCAAGTGACTGCTTTCTTCTTAACAGAATACCACAGCTAAAGTCAGCAAAGTTATTCCTTTTCCTCCTTAAACTTTGAATGGGACTGGGCTGATGGAAAAAAAAAAACTCCATAAGGGATTTTTAAATTATAAACTCAATTTCTCAAGGCTAATTTGATCTGAAACATGTAACTCTAAACAGCACGAATAGTTTGTGTTCATTTAGTTTCCTCAGATTTTGTCAATGTATTGGGATGAGGGATATAGCATAATTGCAGAGCAAGGGGTGTTTTGTTCTGTAATCTTGGGTATGATAGTTGAAATTGGTTCAATTGGGCAAATATTTAAACACTATTTAATATTATTCATACAAGCACATAGAACTTCAGAGTAAGGGTTTTTGAAGACATAGAAATAAGCGTATTCAACCATATTTTAAAGTAAACCCTAACTTTGTAGTCTCCAAATCCTTTTGAGACTAGAGTACTTTAGTTTAATTGTTTTAACCTGTTTTGGGGAGTTATCAATTTTTTATTTCAATTATATAACAAACATATCACCTATCAATTATGCAGTAAAGGAGAGATCTATAATATTCCCCATAAAACATTTTATAGTAGTTCAGGCTACTATATAGTAGTAACTCAAACTAGGTAGTTGAAGGATTTTTTTCATTTGTAAAATATCTAGCCTCTAAAGTCAGGGTGACCAGGTTGATCAGTACCTTAAGAGATACAACTTACTGAGGCTCTGGTGCTTGTGTTTGTAACAAATTGAAAATGAATTTCTCTATGTGACTATAGAGTACACTGTGAAGTATTGTAGTATTAATTGCCTGGTTGGCTAAGACAAGAAGAATATATACTTTCTAAGACCTGACTTCAGTCAAATAATCTAGTGAGTTCACTGGTAGTATGACAGGTCCTTATATGAGATGCTTGTACTTGTTACTTGACTCTAGTTCTTTTAATTCTTGTTTTTTAGTTTTAGTTCTTTTTATCCTCTTGTGAGATACTCTTGGAAATAACCATTTTCTATCATGACCTGAATAATAATTTAAGTAAAAGCTGATAGCAATAGCCATCTTGAAGTTCAGAATTTCAGGAACCCTCCAACACAGCAACAACATTATTACTGAAGGCATATAAAAATCTAGAAAATATAAGAAAGATGGAACCAATGATGATATAGCTCAGAAAAAAAAAACACAGAAGTTTTTTTGTTATCCATGTCTGGAAGTCAAATATTTAGAAATGTTTCTTTGTATGAGGTATGATATTGGGAATAAATACATATGCCATTATGAAACCAATGGAGACAGGGGCAATATAGATATTAGAAACTTTTGGAAATTTTATGGTTGTTTCACATTAGTCTTAATGACTAAAACATACAGCAAATTGGTGAACTGCACTTACAACTTACCCAAATTTATTGTCCAAAGAGAAAGCAGCACCCTACATAACCTCCTTTTGGGAACAAGCACCGCGTCCTGTAGCACTTAAAGACTAACAAATTTATTTATCACATGAGCTTTCATGGGAGAAAATTCCACTTTGTCAGATGCTTTGAAGATGGGGGAACTTACAAAATGGGAGGAAAATAAATGTATGGGAGCATAAATTATGGGATCAGGGGTCATACTGACACAGCAAATCAAAGCAGTTGTTAAGATTCAAACACTAGGAAACAACACAAAGAGGAAGGTGAGGTCAAAGCATCTGTTGTAATGGGAGAAGAATCCATAGTCATGATTTAAAACTGCTTTCACACAATTGAACAAAGCATATCAGTTCCAATTCGGCTGTTTCTCTTTGAAGTCTTGATGTCCTACTGACTTCTCCCATTACAACAGTTGATTTGACCTCACTTTCCTCTATGTGCTGCTTCCCAGTGTTTGAATCATAACAATTGCTTTGATTTGCTGTTTCACTATGACCTGATCCCATGACTTATACTTTCCTGCATTTATTTCCTCCCATTCTGTAAGTTCCCCCATCTTCAAAGCATCTGACAAAGTATGATTTTCTCCCATGAAAGCTCTTGAGATGAATAAATTTGTTAGTCTTTTAAGTGCTACAGGACTACTTGCCTGTTTTACTGAACTAGACTAGCACGGCTACCCCTTTTGTCCTTCTCGGAAGTAATTCTAAATTTGCAGGATATTCACCTTTACATAGAAAGTGTGCCTTGCTAATAGTATTTACAGGAAAATTTTATAAGTTAGCAAACTGTTTACACGTCACTGAAATCCACCGCACCAGTCTGTTGTAGATGGAATTTTCAAAAAGCATGTTGGCTCAGCTCTGCACATGTTGAAGTCAATGGACACCCATCAACTTAGGGTATTCCTACCTTGCAATCAGAAGTTGTGATTGCAGCATTATAAACATATCCAAGCTAATGCTGATCTAATGAGATCAAAACTATCTGCAGTAACAGTAATAGTGAAGAAATGGAGACAAGGGTAGCAGCTTCAGTATGCACCTGCAGTCCTGGGTGGACAGGGCTACTTTGTGCAGCTGCTGGTGCTGCCATGGCTTCACTGTTATTCACTGCTATTGTTATTAAAACACCTTGGTCAAAGCTAGCTCAGATATGTCTACATGTGATGCAATCACATCTCCTAAATGCAGTGTAGACATAGCCCTTTGGATAGGAGCAGCTGGCCAACAGTAAATACTTTTGAAAATTTAATCCAATATTTATGTTATTTACAAACAGATATTTTTTAAAAAATCCCTAAATTGCAGTCTTCCAAAACCAAATATTCAAAAAAACATAAGATTTTCCTCCCATCTCACCCCCCACGAATGAGGAAATTAAAAAATATATATATATCTAAACAGTATGCCAGTATTTCAGATTTTTTTTTCCATTTTATTCCATTTTCTGAATATTTAAGTGCACTTGGCTCCTGTTTTCAAGCTTTTCTCAGAAACCACAAGGACTAGAAACTCACTTTTCCACATTGTGAAACCTGAGAGTCTCAATTATTTTGTAGTAACAACTAGGTAGGGCTTTTAAAAAATCCATGCATCAGAGTGTCATGATAAAATCATGAGCTGACAACATTGAATTCAGTTCCAGAGACCAAACAATTATGCTTCAGACTCTTAAAATGTAACTGCACAGCTGTCATTCAATTCAGGAGTATTTTTGTTCAAATCTGAAAAGGAGTGCTATGGGAATTTTGATATATAACACACTGGCATACACTTAATCCTTCAGTTTAAATCACACAAATAGTAGTTTACAAACAGGAACAAGAGCAATACAATATAAGAAAAAAAATATTTAAAATGACAGAACACAAGGGTATTAAGAAAAGTAAAAGTAAAAAAATAAGCACCAGTAAGTTCTTATTCTGATAAACCTGCTCTCTCTTTCCATCTCAACTGCCATCATTTAGGTGCTGCCACAAAATACTATTGCAAATCCTTAGACATCAACTACCTTAATGGCCAGTGCATCTGAATGTAAATTCCTGTTGGCTTAAAGTTTAGCCATTCACTAACTCCATTATTGGGTCTACAGGCCATTTCTTATGGTTGATGCCAAATCCTTCTCTGTCTTCAAAAATTCACTTATAATAGGTAATACTCACTTCCAAGGACATTTTGTTGGGGTTAGAGGAATTTATCTGTCACTAGGTAGTAGTAAAAGTGAAAAATGAATTTATTAAGGGGTATGGTCAAGTGACAGCATCTTTTTCTAAATAGAATTAGCAGCTAACTAGCACTGTAATGCTACTTGATTGCTAAGGAAAACCATAAAATGCCAAATAGTCATACAGAATCAATTTACATCATTGCCATCAATTAATTCAATGCCAACCAGAAGAGGTTAAGTCAATCTAAACATTTTCTAACAATACGTTGCCATAAAACACTATTTCAGACTTTCTATCCTCTTTCCCCTTATCTTTAGCTCCTGTCAACTACCATTATGCATGAGCAACACAAAGACTTAAAGACATACCCTCTGGTTTAAAAAAAAGTCACACAGATTTCAAGTGTGAACAGGATTAATCACACATAATAATTATACAAAGTGATAACACTTACTAATAAATCATATAAACACCGTTAAACGAACAGTGGCAGTAACCTTTAGGAAAGAAAAAAAAAAAGCCACCAAAAGTAATGCAAATGTAAGTTTTAATTGGCAAGGTTTTCCATATGCCATTGCTGTAAAACCTCTTCATGAAAATAATGTACATTATTTCAAAGCAACTTATATGGTTTGAAATAATATACATTATTCACTATGTATGTTCCACATACATTGTGACAAACATAACAAAGATAAGTGAGGAGAAAAAACAGCAGTTTCAGATTTGTTAGCGATCCTTAACTTGAAAATCTTTTCATGTGTTTGTTTTCCAGGTTATCAAATACTTTTCCACTGAAATCAGTATAGCTTCAAATATGCCCAACCTTTTAATAATTATTGCTGTGGTCTTCCTAAGCAAGTCCAATGTGTCTGAAAATCAACATTCGCTTTCACAGTAATCATACTGATTTACAGTAGTGCCCACTATGTACTAGACACATTCTGAACACCCAAAAATAGGTCCTATGCATCAAAGTCTAAAGACAAAACTTATGAGAAGGGGAATGACAATATGCAACATATAGCAATCAACCAAATTTATTATAAAGAACACAGCACAAGTGGGTCTTTAAGAAGCACTTCTATATGAATGTGATAGGGGCCTGGCAGATGAATCCATTGAGGTCCTAACTGACATAAGAGGTGGTGTAAAAGAAGGCATGGGATGACTATGCGAAAATCTGAAAATAAGAAAATGTTTGGGACACAAGCAGAGTAAGGATAACTACAGATGGGCAGAGTTATGTAGAGCTCTGAAGTCTGTGGAAAAAAAGCTTAAATTTGAGCAAATATTGGATGGGAAGTCAGTGGAGGCAGGAGCTACATGATCAAACCAAGATGAGTTTAGTAGCAGTTGTACTTTGCATGGGCCCATTGTGGGGGCTGGGGAAAATAGGGAGAATGTATGTTTGGGAGACCAGAGAAAGGGATATCACAGGAATCTAGATGGAATATGATGGAGGCTTGGACAAGAGATCTGACTCCGTGGTTGTGAAGAAAAGGATGGATCAGAGAGATGCATGAAAGAAAAAAGCAACAGGATTAAGAAATTATCTGGATGTCTGGGAAAGGGTGAGGAAGGAGTTAAATATAACCCCTTGGTTAACATTGGTGTTGTGGGTAAAGACTAAAATGGAGGATAAAGGAGAAGGTTTAAAGAAAGAAGAGGAGATCAGGTCTGGCCTTGTTTGATGTAACAAGACAACAAGAAATTCAAGAGGAGTCAGAGAAAAAAGATTAGATGCTGAATTAGTTGAGATGGCAATTTAGTGGTAAAGGGAGAAATTTAAGAGTCATCAGCATACACACAATAGCTAAGGCCATGTAAACTGCTGAGATTGATCTCCTATAGACATAAAGTAAGAAAAGAAAAGAACCAAGAACAGAGCTCTGGGAAATCTCCACAGAGAGTAAGACAGAAGAGGACGATCCACTAAAACAGAAGTCTCAAATTTGTGGACCATGGACTTCATGCGGCCCCTAAAGTTATTTCTTGCAGTCTACCATACAATATCATTGTATGAAAGGTTTCAGTGGTGTGGCCCTCAGGCAAATGTACTAGTCCTCATGCAGCCCTCATGGTGTTTGAGTTTGAGACCTCTGCACTAAAAGAAATGCTGAAGCAGTAGTCAGAAGAGAAGAGAGGAGAGTCAGGAGAGGATAGTATGTTGAAAGCCCAGCTAGGATGAGACATCATGGAGATGATAAAGATAAAAGAGAGACCTGATATTTTGACAGAGAGAAGTCTTTAGAAAACCTAATGAGAATTATGAGAATCAGAAGTCAATGGATCAGAACAGCTCCAAAGACAGAGTTGGAAGAGAGGAAATTAGTGCTCTTGTTCCAAACTTCATGTTCAGTTATTTTAATGATGAAGAGAAAGAAAGAGACTGGATGGTAGCTGGAACAGCAAGGAGGGGAGAGAGATAGTGTCTTTAAGATAAGAGATCAGAACAGGCATACAATGAGAAAAAGGAAACAGAGGCAGATAATGAGGAAAGTAAATAAAAGGATAATGGAAGTAAAGACATGTGAAGGGATGACAAGTTCCAAAGGGGCAGCTGTGTTAGTCTAGTTCACCAAAACAAACAAGGAGTCCTGTGGCACTTTTAAAGACTAACAGATTTATTTATTGCATGAGCCTTCATGAGAGGAAATCCCACTTCATCAGATGCTTTGAAGATGGGGGGAACTTACAAAATGGGAGGAAAATAAATGCAAGGGAAGGGCAAGACATGGATCAGGTCATAATGAAACAGCAAATCAAAGCAGCTGTCAAGATTCAAACTCTGGGAAACAGCACACAGAGGAGGGTGAAGTCAAATCACCTGTTATAAGTCTTGATTTGTGATTCATTTGTTTGAGTACAGCTACTAGCAAATCATTAATATAGTGCTCAGGAATATTAAAATGTTCACCTACTGATTACTGAATGTTGTGATTCCAGCAGTCAGATTTGTGTCCATTTATTCTTTTGTGCAGAGACTGTCCTGTTTGTCCAATATATAAGGCAGGGGGCATTTCTGGCACATGATAGCATAAATCACATTGGTGGATGAGCAGGTGAATGAGCTCTTGATGGAGTAGCTGTTTTGATTAGGTCCTGTGATGGTGTATTTTGTGCATATATGGGGCAAAAGCAGGCAACATGGCCTGTTGTTGGGATACATGCCTGCTTTAATGGTTCTGTTGGTTGGTCTGTAGCAGCTGGTCAGTATCTGTTTAAGGTTGGGAGGCTCTCTGTAAGCAAAGAGAGAAGAGGAGATGAAGGAAAAGGAGGACGCTGATGGATTTTCTCTTCGTAGAAGTCAACAAGGAGGGGAAAATTTAAGGAGGGGAATCAAAGGGGGCTAATAACTGACAAAGGAATGCAGGAATGAGATTCAATGAGGCAGCATCAGTATTGGTATTTAGGAAAATGGCTGAAATTAAGGGAGAACAAATCTTCAGTTGAAGAAATCAGTGAGGTCATGGAATTCTCTCCATAGGAATTCAGTGGCTCAGGATAGGCAGAGGAAGCAGTTATGGGAATGGACCAGAGCTGAGGGTCTGTGGGACAGACTTTACGGTTTTAGAAGGGGACCCGTGAGAGTGAACAGTTGGGTCTATTGATATGATACCTGGGAGAAATGGAACTGCAGATGTCAGAGAGGCGGTCAGGGGACAGACTTTCCCATTCACTGAAGCTTAGCAGTCGAAGACCAATTGTATTGTTGACTACTAAGAAAAGTCCTGGGTATTATCAGGAGCACCACCACAGAACGGTGTTGATCTTCACAGCAATTAACACCATACAGAACAGCTACTGCACCAGAAAACTTTGGAAATGCAACAAAAGAACAACTGAAAGCAAGGGACCACCAAAATTCATCCCTTAACTTGTACTGCTCCATAGGTTTTTTCCCTACCATTTTAACTGAGGGACATTTTTACTGTTGTCCTATTGTCTACCAAATTGTTTGGGAAGCAATAAATGTATAAGGTACTCAGATATCTTTATTTTACCTTTATGTCAAATATTTACACGTCATACTTAGGACCTCACCAAGGAGTTGTGATTAGTTGCCAAGAAGCATCAAGAATCAAATATAATTGTTAGTGTTTAAAGGCTTTCCTGTTTATTTCTGCAAATATAGAGAATAAACACTGTCATTTCAAAGTAAACTCTAGAGTACATATTATTTTCGAAAGATGATAGTCCTACAAAGCCCAAGGATTGTTGAAAACTACATTTCCAACCAACCTTTTGTGATTATTAGTGCCATGTGTGAAGAATCAAGCAACTGCCTAGCCATGAAGCAACTTTACTAATTAATTAGAAACTAACGTTAAAGAGCTCCACCTGGTTGAGACATAATAAGTGAAGAAAATAATGTAAACAGGTCAGATACAAACCACAAAAACATTTGGGTTTGATCAGAGTAAGCGAGTCATATATGGAATAAAATTTTGAAGAACAAAGCACTGAAGTATATTAGTTCAGGTTTCAAAAAAACACACAATACATACAATATCATAAAATCTAAGCCATAGCACTAGGGATTGAATTTTGAGTGATGCTCAAAAGATTTTCATTAAAGCATCCATTTGTTTCAGTCATTTGAGAACTATTTAGTCATATTACTTTCCCTACTGAATTTTTTTAGATGCTGATTGACATAGTCAAAAAATTCATTCCAACTAAAGATAAATCCCTACTTTCTCTGCCAAGAGTTTCTCCTGGTATAAATGATTACTGGTCTATAAGGGGCTCTCTCTTCCTTCTTCAAATTTAGTTTCTCCAGAGAATGCCATGTAAAATTAAGTACTTCATTAAACTGACAATTTGGTAAGCCTACCAACTTTTATGGTTTGTTTCTGCAACAGCTAACCTAAAGGGCCCTTGAAATACAGACACTAAGTGGAACACGTACTAAGAAATATAGTAAAAAGTTAATTTTACCTTGCCTAATCTCATATCATCATATGTCCTAGTCTACACATATCTAAGCCAAGACTATCTGTTAAATCTCCCAATGTCAGACAGAAACCAGTCAGTATTTGAATGGATGAGTGTGCCTCAATATTTGGAAGATGACTCCAGAGTCAGTAGTGACCCACTGCTCCAATGTAGTGCGAGGGAAGAGGACACTAGCTTTTAGAAGGTGCAATTTTCTGAGTAAGGTGTAAAGAATAAACATTTGCTCACCTGTGGTTATCAAAGATCCCATGGCTCTTCACAACCATAAGTGGTTAATACCAATATCCTGATTAAATTCCAGTGAAGGCAACTATATTTTTCCTATCTGAATTCCCTCTGCTGTTTCAGTTGAGTATGTTATTTCTGGCTCTCTCCTAATCTCATAACTGTTGTTGTGCACTCTTCACCCTTACAATACAGATGTTCTCAGCACCAGATCCTCAACCTGCTTTGTGTGACTGAGATCATATGAAATAGCCAAGAATTCCCAATGCAAGAAATGGTAGAACTGCAGAATGACACAGTACAGAACTCTAAGCAGGGTCAAGAAAGAGAGCAACAGAGCAAGAAAAATAGACTAAAAACTACTTTGACAGTCAGTGAGTAAGGTGCAAAGGAAAGGAAAAGATACGGATGTGAGCTAAGTTCCTCGGAGGTAGGTGTGTTAGTCTAGTTCAGCAAAACAAACAAGGAGTCTTATGGCACTTTTAAAGACTAACATTTTTTTAACGTGTGAGCTTTTGTGAGTGAGATCCCACTTCAGATACTTGAGGATGGAGAATTTACAGAATACAAGTAATTCTGGAAGTTCTCCCTCTTCAAGCAGTTGATAAAACCAAAGCATTCATAGAAAAGAAAAAAAAAACCCTAACCTTCAGAGTATGGCACAAAACAGGCTGAATGTAAAAGAAACATACAGAAAAAAGTGAAGAGTCAAAGATCTAGAGGTGAAAAGAAAATTGCACTAACAGTGAAAATGAAGATGCTTTGGAGAAAGTGCAGGAGGATTGTTAAGACATATTGGGAAAAGCAGAAGCTTCCTTTGATAACATATGTAATGTGACTTTATTATTATTGCTGCTCGAAGACATGAAAACAAAACAAAAGAAAAGTCATAAAACGATGCATTGTTTTTTCAACAGTATAAGTTCTTTGCATAAGGACAAAAGTGTCAGAGCACATGGTCACTTTAGCTGGCACCCGGAAAAAGTCCCATGAGACAATATCATGTCAGACCTGATTCAGAGCTTTTTGAAGTAAAAAAAAAAAAAAAAAAAAAAACAACCATTAAAATTACCATTTTAAAAATTATTTTTAAAACTTTTTTATTATTTTTTTTATTAAAAAAAAAAAAAAAAAAAAAAAATCACATTGCCTTCAATGGGCTGTGAATGAGGAATGAGATTAAAGAAATGTAAAGGAAATGGAACTACTACAAAATGCTAACAATTTTATAATGAGTTATTTATAATGCTTTATAATTGAGTTGTGAAAAAGTGCCAGATGTCTATTCTTGGTGACGTACTACTGAAAAATTTTACTAATAGGCTGTACTCAGAGTATTCTTCTAAGAGTCGGATGTAAGATGTCAAGCAGGGGCAAATATTTTAGATGATAAAGTTAAGGAAAAGGGACTCTTTCCTGAACTCCACACCCACCTAGTAATGTATTTTAACATCTTGATATTGATCTGTCAATAATTATTTATTAATATATTTACTGTGAGAATATGAGTACGCTGAGTACCTACTGACTTCATAGAATTGTGTTAATTTTGCTTCATTAAACAGTATTTGCCTTTTCACAGTTTCACTTTGTATAGGTTTCTCCTGTTGCAGTATGAATGTATCAAACAGATCAAACTCCATGCAAAAGCTTATATATCGTGCCAGTCACTGTCCCTCTAAGCTGTGTGCATGTGCATGCATGCAGAGGTCATGAAACCCGCACACACAACAAAATACAGCACACATAAAAAAAATTCAACAGTGCTAATATTAATGCACACAAAAAAAAAATTTGTGCACACAAAGACATTTTTTGCACACACAGCCTATGAAAAATTAGAGGGAACATTGTTGCCAGTGGACCTTTAAAGGAAATGGATGCAATAAGAGTTCAGGATTGGGCCCTAGGTAATAGTCAGTCTCGATAAAGTGAAAAAATAGGCTGAAATTAACCAAATGAGACTCACTGAATCCTTAAAAGTAGTAATCAAATGCAAACATTTTGTACCAGGCAATACTGGCAGGATAATACCACACAGCTCCTATCTGGGGGATATAGATAATAAACTGAACAACAGTAAACACTGCCACAATACTAAAATGTAGGGAAATGCTACTGTATATTGGGCTACATTAACAGAATATGAGGTAATAAAAGCAAGGTAATGAATTCCTCTAAGCTCAATATTGTTTGTGCCTCAGTTGGCTAAGTGCTCAATTTTGGGGGCCGTATTTCAAAAACAAAATCAGACACTCTCAGAGAGCAACAAAAATTTAAGATTCATAAAAGATTAAGATATTTATCTCTAGGAAAGGAAAACTGAGAAACATCATAATAGTTTACAGATGTGTTATGTAACAGTATCAAAAGCAAAGGGATCAATTCTTGGTCAACTAGATCTGAATAAAAATGATGCAATGGTGCAGGGTATGATGCTACAAAGAAACCTAAGGTTAAATATTCAAAGCTAGTCTTGACATCTGTTGACGAACCCTGCCACAAAAGAGAGGGATGGACTATGTCACCAGCCCCAGGGATGGACTATTTGCCAATATCAGTTAATTTTTTCTGTGACACTTGTGTGCAGAACCAACATTTTCATTGTTTTGTAGGCAATTTCAAGATATTCTGTTAACACCACTTACCTAGCTTGTGGAACAACTGCTCAAACACTGATGATTTTTATTTGTACAGCAGGTTTTGTTCTTATGACAGACAGCACACAAAGATCCGCTCTCAGAAAACTGAGGTGTCTGAATGTAACTGAGAAGTTGGACCTGTGTATCCAGACAAAGACACTAGTACTGTGCAGCAAGATTGTGTTTATGTGCATGGTTGAACAAAGGTTTAAGGATGAACACAATCCTCTTCTTACTCAGCCTACTGGGATTTGGTGGAGAACAGCCTCTCCTTTCCAATTACTCCCCACTTTGAGAAAGACGGTGAAACAGAGGCAAGAACTGAGCAAAACCTTTGATCTGCTCCATGCACTGACTGGTCAGAGCAGTCAGCCAGGTGAGAGGAGGGAAGTGTAGCATAGAGGCCCTTTACTTCTGATTAAGCACCCTCTTTTGGCCAAGGGTATCTTTGCACTCATCCTCCTCTGTTTTCCCTTCCTTCAAGCTTCCAATGACCCCGTCGATCGTTTAGTTCACTCTTTCCCCATTCTCCTCAGACTGGAAGCACTTTGTCAAATATGAAACTCAGAAGTCCCAGTATAAACACAGTTTTTAGCTGATTTTTCCTTCTTTAACTCCCACCCACGAGCTTCATTCTGCCAGGGCCAAATTTGTTCCTCATAGCTACTTCTTCCTCCATCCCCAGCTCCAGAGTCTGTTTCTTGAATTTCTCCAGCTCACTGCCAGCCTTCTTGATTGGGGTAGTCTCACCTTCTTTCTCCACCACACAGTCCCTGCAGCCTCCTGCTGCCTTTTATATGGGACTCTTTTCAGGTGGGAGTCATCTGCTAATTAGGGCTGACTTAGCCCCAGGATCTTCATGGGCCAGCCACTCCTGAAGTATGTTGAATCCTTTCAATGGATGTAGCATCTTACTCCCCCTCGAGATCAGGGGAGAAGGGGTAAAGAAAAGTGACTTTAAAAAATGTAATTCTTTTCCAGGTCTTCTTCTAGAGTGGAGCATTTATCTGACATCCATGCTCCATAAGCTTATTAATGCTAGTGTAAAATGCAGTTATACTCATGGTATTTGTTTATATTGGTGAGCAGTTGCATTGGTTAGTAGCAGTTTGACAGCAATACATGTTTCATCCAGGCTTGTCCAACCTGGGGCCTGCAGGCCAGAATCTGGCCCATCCAAGGCTCTTATTCAGCCTGCAGAGTCACCACATGCTCTTGTGTGGGCTGTGCAGGGCTAGGAATATTAAGAAAAAAAATTGCACACTGGCCCCCAACTGAGAAAAGAATTGCAATGTGGCTCCTCATCCAAAAAGGCTGAACACCCCTGTTTCTTTGTTCAGTACCTAACACAATGGGGGACAATCTGATTGTGCTCTACCCACGAGGTAACATTGCTCTTAAGAGGAACCAGATGAAAGAAAACTTTGGTGATTCTGCTAACCACATACCCAGTACAATCATATTTTTAAAAATATTTCAGTTATACTTCTCCAAAAGTACTTTAACTGTTCTAAACATAATAAAACAAGGCTGGATGCTTAGGGGCTGGCTCTGATCTATTCTTACTCCAGTGTAAATCTGCTGACTTTAGTGGAGTTGCCCCTAATTTACAGCAATTTAAGTGTGCTCCCAAAAGGTGCACACTTTTCTACCTAACAACTGCTTTTCAGCCTGCAGGATTGTTTTATTTCATAGCTGTAGAAAAACAAACTGCGAAAATGTGAAAGTGACCTCAGAAAATAGGGTTACTTACATAGTTACAGGTTTTGATCACAGATGCACAGAGCTGTAATCAGGGCCAGCCAAGGTTTTCTGGCACTCTAGTTGCCTGTGATTTTGGCACCTTCCCCCAGTGGTGATCCAGGCTGCATGGCTGGATGGTGGGCCCTTCCTTCCACTCCTACTAGCCACCCCAAACCTGGCCAAGGGGCACAGGCCACACAGCGGGCCAAGCAGCGCCATGCAGTGAGCTAAGTTGTGGGTCCAGCCACATGGAAGTCCAGGCCAGCCCTGGCCAAGCAGCGCTCCCAGTTGGTGGGCCTGGCCATCCGAGAGGCAGGGGCTAAGCAGCAGCTCATGGGCCGGCTGAGGGGGCTGCTAGGCAGGTCGCAGGCCACATGGACCATGCTGAGTGGTGAGATGCTGGCCAGCCAAGGGGCGCAGGCTGAGTGGCAAGCTGCTCAGGATGAGCCACAGACCAGCCAAGGGGCCCCAGCCCCCCTTACCTTTTTCTGTGAAGCACCCTTGGCACCCCTACTTATTGGTGCCCTGGGTGACCACCTAGGTCACCTCTATGGTAGGACCAGCTCAGGCTGCAGTACCAGAAACTGCATTATTGGTAGACGCCATACAATAAATGACAAATGGAGATAACCATGTTCACAGAACAGAAGTGGAGATCAACATCTCAAACTTCACATGAGAAAGAAATAGTTTCCAATCAATAATAACAAAACATATCCTACAAATCACCAGAAAGATACACTGAGTGTTTAACTTCAAGGAAGTTTACTTTTCATTATTAATTATTACTTGTATAGTTCCCACAGCTTGCAGGCACTCTATTAACTAATATGAAGACAAGGTTCCCTGCTCCAAAGGGATTACATTTTCTGGTCTGAATTCTGAAAGGTTTTAATGTCTGAGTCTTCAATTTACATTTACATCTTTTGGAACTGTGGGTGCACATGACCTTCAGGATCAGGGCCCAAGCTGACATATGAAGGAAAAAGATTTTGAAAGAAAAAGTTTTGTCCTCAGTCCTATGACAAAAGTTACAGTAAATGTTCAAAGAGCCCTCTCAGAAAACCATTGCTCCAGATAGGAAAGAAAGGCGCGTTTTTCCCCTAACAACAAATTACCATTTGCTCTTTCTCGAATTACATGAACTGTGATATATATTTTCAGTATATGCCAAATAAAACTACCAGACTAAACAGGCGTGCAGTTCGTGCACAGTGGTATAGGCATTGGATGCAGAGTTCTATTTGTGATTGCCAAAAATTGGTTTTGTAGGTTTGGAAATGGTTTAGTGAACTGAAGTAACAATGTTTTCAATTTACCTAACTGAGAAACTAACAATATTACTGACTCCATTTGTGATATGCAACTTATTTAGGTAATCAACACACCATGCGATACACTGGTAGCCATTGCTGATGAACCATTCTTCAGAATGTTTTATCTGCTTCTCTATTACTACTAAGGATTTTTAGCAGAATAGCCAAGAAACAGTACATTCTGGAAGTGGACAGTCAGCATAGCACGAATACTGTTAAACTATATGGAAAATTCACAACTTGGGCATCCGAAACTGTTAGCATGACATGGAAAACTTATATAAAGGCCAAACATTTAGCTTTAAGCTTATGCAGACATTTTTCCCTAAAGCTTACAAGTTTCTTCTGGGTTCAGGTATTTCATAACTCACAATGAAATAACAACATTGCAAAACTGCAAAGCATGAGATATGCTCTAGCAGCTTCCTGCAATGTTCAAAAATTAACTCAAATCCCAAGATCCACCCTCAGGAGCTTAATTGCTTCAAAGAATAGGAACCTTGTCAAACTCAGTCCAAACAAACATAATCAGCAGCTTTCAAAGCTTGTTTGACATTGAGAAAGCATGGAAAACAACACAGAAACCAAAGAAACACACATCGATGGTCTGTCAAAATTTTTTGTTAGACATGATACTATTATCAAGGCACATCAGGATGAAATAAAGTGACCTAGCTGACCACAGACTTACAACTGTCTTGGGAAAGAAGGAAAAACGGTGAATCAAAAGGTAGCTTTGTTGCATGTCCCCCCAGGCTGTCTTATTGACAGGAATGACAATGGTCCCAAGATGCACCATTATCTATGACCAGCAAGCAGACATCAAATGCTACTGAGCTGTCTCTGTCAGAATAGAAAATGCTGCTCAAAATATACAGGGCTTGTTACATTTTGTTCAGCTAAGGTTTGTCAAAAGCCAGGGTCATTCTGTGTGTGCATTGCCCTGAAGGAGAATTTTAAAAGGAGAGCAGAGATGCACTTGATTCTTCAGTGTTTCTCCTGGAAGGAGACTCCAAGACTGTGGATGACCGAAATGTTTTGACAAATCAAAGACAGACTCAAATAAATAAATAAAACAAAGCTAATGGACACTCACTAGGGCCATGCCATTAGTCTTCAAAACAGTCTTGAAAATAAAAAGGTTCGGGAACTATTCCCATATTTAGATTCATTTCTAATGAAAATGCAGTTGCATTCCAATACATAGGATGCATGCTACCGTAAAGGCATGTCTCAAATTGTAGTGCTTAAGCGTGCCCTCTTCCAGCATCTGTACTGTAGCATGCAGCTAATTGCAGAACAAAATATTTATATTGGTGAAAAATACCACTAATTTGCTATGCTTTGAAAACAGACAGAGGTTTTATATACAAAGTCCAGCCTCAGAAATGTTTGAGTAAACTTTGTATTTGGTTAACATCTGCTAAGCATACGCTAAGTAATGAAATTCCAAGGGTATTTCTTCCATTGAGTCAGAGATCTCTCTTTCAAAGAGCCAGACTTTAAAAGAAAAAAAAATAAGTAAAAGTAAAGGTGAAAAGAATGTTCTGAGAGATTAAAGGGATTATTTATGCCAAAAGGCATTATAGGGTTTGTTTGGTTTTAGCTTGAGAATTTGTCCTTTATTTTTGTTCCCTCTGTAATGGAGTCAGCCACCTTCTTTTCACCTCGTGATGGTAAAGGGCAGCTTGGCCTCCATCTCCCATCTTTAAGCTTCTTTGTAAACTCCACACAAACACACACCTTCAGTAGGGTCTGGTTAATTAACATAAAAGTTCAGAACAAAATTCAAAATCCAAACATAACACCCACAAAGTCCAAGTCAATTCCCTGCTTTGGGAGGCCACTCCCAGTCCTACCTGGCTGGAGTCTTGTGTTTCTTGTTTCTAAAATTCTCCTGTAATCTTCTGGTTTTTGCAGCCTGCAGAAGCCTTCAGTCAAACACCAAACTGCTTTGCCTTAGCCGTTACCCCTCTCTTTTCTGGAACTTCCTACTACTCTTTCTACAAGAATAGCTTCTCTATACATCAGTGTGTTCAAGTCACCAGGATCTGTTGGCCCCAGGCCTCTAGACTGGAGATAAAACAGTCTTTTCCCCTGACAATGGGAAAGGCAAACACCTACATCTCAGTGGCAAACTGAGTCATGTTTGATCAGTGACAACTGGAGATTGAAAGAAGGCTCCCAAGGACATACTGCAAGCTGAGCTTCCTCACTTGTAAAATAAGGACAACCCCTTGGGATACAAAAGAACAGAACTCCATTTTTATCCTTCACCCCAGTAGACAAAGGAACCAAGAGGTCTG
Source organism: Podocnemis expansa (assembly GCA_007922195.1). NCBI lineage: Eukaryota > Metazoa > Chordata > Testudines > Podocnemididae > Podocnemis > Podocnemis expansa. Next base: position 24,834,717 of record ML681984.1, read on the forward strand.
ATCTGGGTGATAAGTCCTGGCCAGGCTGGCAAGTAAAAGGTGAGAAACACCAAGTTCAACAAAGACCATATCTTGCTAGGTTACGTTCTAGTCTTTTTGGATGCATATTATCGCTTTTTGCTTGTTATCATTTAACATCAGCCCTGCTATTAAGAAACTGGTTTCATTTTCCTGTAAGCGAATTCAGGACGACAGTGCTTAGAGAGAAAGATTTATTTAGTCCAGTTAAGCTGATAAGCTTAAAAGAACTGTGAACTTGATATTGTCTAACAATGGACAGCGATAGGGACAGTGCAATGAAGAGAATGGTCTTTGAGGAACTCAGAGACTGGAGTTTACTGATTACTAGCTACTAAGAAAGGTTTGGGCTGGCAAAAGAGGAGTTGGTGATGTGGCAGGAAGCTGACACACAATCTAATCACCCTCTTGCTAAATTAGAGAGGTTAAACAGAGATTCAGAGCTCTGGGTATCCCCGGTGGCATGTCACAGAGGAGTTTTAGTTTGGTTATACTGTATTCATCATGACATTTCTTACAAGTCTCAGTCATACCTGTTTTGTCCAACACATATATTAAAAACCAGGATTAAACTGGTCTGCAGTAAATTCCATGTTTTAAACTGGAATCTCCAGTTGGCTCAACAACCCAGAGAGATATTTATAGACAGCATATGATTAAGAGCAGCCTTGAAGCTGCTCTAAAACTGCACCGAGAAACCAACAGTATCCTAAAATGAATGAAAACTGGGAAAGAGGGACAACAAAAATACAGTTGAACACCATCTAGCTGATTTAATTGGAACAAGGTCAGATTGGATAATTAAAAATTTGGATAATCAGGAGACTGGACAAAGAGTTGCATCTGGGACTTGTGTGTTGGGTGACTAGGTCTCAGGGTGGCAGACAGGGATTCGGTTAACACAAGGATGGATAATGGAGGTTCAGATATATTGGGTTTTGCTGTATGTCTTAAAAGTCATCTTTCCTATCACCTAGTCTTGCTTGAGCACAACTTGCCTGGACCAGAAAATCTGGATTTATTTATATATTCAACTTACCCTATTTTCTCTTTTAGAACTCAAACTAGAACAATACAAAGATTATATATCTCCCGTTTAACAAATAAACTGTTCTAGTCACCATGATACTTGATTTCTGACATTAAAATATAATTAGCCTTCCCTCCTGTTTCCACAGAACTTCACTTCTTTTAGGATCAAGATATACAGAAAGAATTACATCAAGGTTTTTTAATTATTATGCATCCTCAGGGGTGAACAAACTAAGGCTAACAGATGAACATAACATAGAGGTTACACTCTAACTCTGCACACCAAGAACTATGCTGAAATCTGAACAAAGAAACTTCAGCTTTGTTGCTATCAACACAAATTCTAGGAAACACCAATGCTGTAATATTTTTGTGTCATTATCACCTCACCTTAACCATATTAATGTCTGAGTAATGGAATGGTTTGAATTAGCAACAACTGGGTGGATACAAAGATAGATGCTGAGCCAATGAGCATGATTGCAGATGTTAAAGAGTAAATGTGAAAGGAAAGGAGTGAGCATTTAAAAAAAAGTGTATTGATTTAGAGTGACTGATGCGAACGAGTTAAATGATTGACTATGAAGTGTGAATTCAAATTTACTGTGAATGGAATTTACTATGAGTGGAACAAAGTATGCATGACCATGACTGAGTGTGACTAGGTATCATTAGGAAGAACTGAGCGCATATGAGTGGATAGTACTGATTATCTCTCTTGTAATCTATAAACAAACAGTACTGCAGCAACTTTTGAAAAATGTATTTAATAAGGGATTTCCAATGCCTGAATAAACTTGCTGAGGCCAGAAAGCTAGATCTAAAGGAAAATGTATCATTTTACACAGAATTTTGTCATGTAATAATATGTGAGGTTATATCTGACAAGAGCAAAATGGAACTACATTTAGAACAAAATGTTCTTTTAAAAGAATTACCATAAATTGATTTTCAATTAACAAGCAACAATCTTACAAACATGTGTGATGTCAATCGCCTTCTTTTTTAATATATATATATATATATATATATATATATATATATATATTGGGTAGCTAAATAGCATATATGTTAATTTCCAATCCACAGAGCTATTCTGGAATAGAGGCTACCTTTTTTAGCTCTGCATAATGTTGTAAAAGCCTATGTAATGTCAAAATAGCTATCCAATACATCTTTTGTTCCACAGAATGGAACTGAGTGAAACTCCTGTTCACTTTAAAGGGAGTGGAGGATGATCAGTAGCTCACAATATCAGACACTACATGAGAATTCACTTCTGCTCTTTTTCATTCTAACATCCTTCCTCTACAAATGGCTCCACATATTTTAATAGAGTAAAGTATTAAACAGTATAAGAGTATCAGACTCTGGCCCAGTGGAGCTATTCAAATAAAAATGAGTACTAAAAACCTAATCCCACCTGTAGGAGGTAGAGGCCATTCCATCCTGTCCATCTGGGAGGGAAGCCACACCCCCTAACCACTGTGCCTCTGTAGAGGCATAACTCAAAGGGAATTAGCGCTGGTGACCCTAGCCCGAGGGCAGGACAGGGACGTAAATGGTCTGGAGCCGTGGCTCCCAACCGGGGGTCCATGGATCCCTGGGGGGTCAGTGGGCGTGTTCCAAGGGGTCAGTAGCACTGCTTCCCACAGGGGCCAGAACCCAGCTGTGGTCCTGATGCTTCCTGCCGGGGCTGGATCCTGGCACAGGACGGGGTCAGTGCCTCCAGTCACTGATGTCAGCAGTGGCTCGGCTCAGCTCCCCTGCAGGGGTTGGCTGGGGGCTGTTGCAGCAGTGCTTTGTTCCCCTGCAGGGGCTGGCTGGCCGCAGCGGCCTGTTCGCCGGCACAGGGAGGGGGACAGGTCATAGCCTTGGCGGCCCCGCTCCCTAGGGCCATGGCCACAGCAGTTCTGCTCACAGGCTGGTCCCGGCAGCACAGCCAGAATAGCACAGGCCAGATTCTGCCAGCGCGTGGGCTGGATTCTTCCCGGGGCAGTGTTGCTGCTGTGCAGTAGTGCAAAGGCACACCACCTGCAGCCAGGGGGACTGCAAAAGATTTTCAAATCAAAGGCTGTGTTCACGCAGCACTCTTATTTCGAAACAACAGAGGGTGTTTCAAAATAAGAAATACCCTGTTCACACAACGCACAGTTGTTTCGAAACAACTTAAACCCCATGTGGGGACGAAACAATGTTGTTTCGAAATGATTGTTTCGAAACAATGCTGTCCGAACATGTTGTTTCGAAACAACAGTGACTTGTTTCGAAATAACTGTTGCCTGAAACTGCTATTTCACTTTGAGCTTTTTTCCTTAATTCGAATTAACAAACTGTTAATTCGAATTAAGTTATTTCGAAATGAGGCATTATTTCGATACAAGTTGTTTTGACACAAGTTGTATCAAAATAATGCCTGTGTGTGAACACAGCCAAAAAGAGGTCCCCAACCTTGAAAAGGCTGGGAACCACTGGTCTGGCAGTCTTTGGGGCAGACCCAGCAATCAGCCTTCATGGTTTACAGGTGTGTGGCTGCAATCTCAAGGCTGTGTTTGGCAGCAGGGGGTAAGAGGACCTGGCCGTGCCCTATTCTAGTGAGTTCCAGCCCAAGACCCTTACTGAGGTGGATAGTTCCACCACTGGATCAGCAGGGATCCAGCTGAAACGCACTGACTTATCTTCGGGTCACAAGCTTAGAGGCCATGCTGGACTGTAGTCAGCTATCAGTGGGTTACTTCCTACACTCCCTCTCTGGGATACTTAGGTGTTGTCTTCATTGTCCATTCCACTGGAGTAAATAGCTGGCAGTAATCCACACAGCTGTTTGGTGTCTCTAAGAGCAGGCAGCTCCCCCAGGTCCTTGGCGCTATAGTAGTCAGATTCAAGATCCAGTGATGGGGGAGAGATGATCTTCTCCTCTGTCAACTTCAGTTCTACTGATCTAGAGGGCCCATGTCTTGTACTTCACCTTCCTGTCCTGCCCTTCTGTGTCTGGCAGCGTGGGTGTACTGAGGTGAAGGTGAATTTCTCCTTGTCCATCTCTGAAGTAGGCCACACCCCTTGTTACACTGTCTCATATGAGATCAGTGGTAGGCTGAAACATTGACCCCATTGCTACTGACTTTAACTGGGCCAGGATTGTCATCCACATTCTCTTAACAGGTACAGGATCGGTCCCTTAAAGGTAACTCCTAGTAACACATTATCTTTCCTTATTACCTGGTCCACTGTTTCATTTTTAATCCTAAATTATTTTGAAAGATTTTTTTTCTCCTTCCAATCTTCATATACATCTTTAACCAAATAACTGGGCCTAGAAACCTCTGCTTAGGGTGCCAGAATGTTCAATTTTACTTAATAAACACAAGTAAAATGCTCCCTATAAAATTAGGTAAGTGCTTACCCTATAAACACTGAGAAAAACACCAGATATGTATCCAGGGGATTGTCTACACAGAGCAGCAGTGCCCACTACAGGTGTGTGATTTCTACAGCACATTAACTGCTCCACATCAGCATGGCTGGAGCTTACTAAGGTTCCCTGGTCCACTTTAATGTAGTGCTGTTTGAAACAGCACTATGTTAAAGCACACTAGGGAACATTATAGAGGGATGATTCATTACAGTATATATACTACCGTAATGAGTAATATATACATTTCTGATTACAATGCCTACAAAAAAAAAGCCCTGAAAACCTCTGCTTTTTGGACATCCCCTAAAAATTTCCTAAAGTAACTGGCACCAACATAAACTTTATAAGCCCAACACCCCCTGCCCCCAGAAGTGCTACATATGTTTTCTTTCCCAGGAAGCCCTGGCATCTCTTCCACCAAAAAATGAAATTGGTTGGCTCTGTGTTTGCACTGAAACTTTTTCTAAAACAGTGTAATATCAGGCAGGCTAAATCAATTGACATTGCATGAATGACTTGTCTTTCTCTGGAAGCCTGCATTTAAGATGACCAGATTTCCCAATATGATTGGTACCGACCCCCCCCCACCACTCCCAAAAATAAAATATCCTGATTTTTCACATTTGCTATCTGGTCACCATGTCTGCATTGCCTCCTTTTCTCTGCTAAAGTCTCTTAAGTAACAATCTGCACTGACTCCTAATCACATAAATAAGAAAGAAATTGAAGTAAAGTGATGCCACATCAATTTGAATTAGTGATGGTTCTAAACTGAACCCCTCTCTCCTGTGTAATTTGAAGTCACGGATACCTTCGGCCAGATGCTTAGCAGATGAAAGTAAGCTTTCCTCCATCGACTTCAGTGTAGCTGTGAAGATTTACAGTAGTTGAGGATTTGGGCCAGAGAGTTGTCATTAACTTCTGTTTCTGTTCAGAAGAAATAGCATTTTCCATTCTCTTCACTCACTGGTGAGGATTCTTGGCTCAGATTTTTGGTAATGAGATATAGACAATCACCTTTAGCTAACTCATTCAGATACCCTAGCCCAGAGCAGCAAGTACTATAACCTGTCACCATCCAATTACTTTTTGATACCCTTTGTAAATGAATTAGTGACTGTTCAGTTCCTACTAGACATCCGTCCATATCATGAAGCTGTTTTCACTTTTGGTGTTTATTTTTCAGCAGTAGAGGTGGCTGGCAAATTTCCATAGCAAAGAATTCAAAGAAAAACATTATATATATTTCTGGAAAACTATCTTGAACTCCCCGCCCCCATTTTTGTGACAAACTCTACTTATCTTTGAGGCCAAGGGCTGAATCATCAAGGAGACCGAACCATCCCCTCACCAAAGACAGATATGAGGTTCTCTCATGGATCAGACTGGTGAAGAGCATACTACTAATGCCAATTTTGTACAAGTTCTGTGGCAAAATGGAGGATTTCATTCTTCTTGCTAGCAATCCAATGCTTTTCATCAGCATGCAGTTCACTTACTGGCAAAAGAAAGCTTTTCATGTGTAAGTACAGAACAACAGAATAAGCAGTTTCAAAATGTTGCTACATAGTGCTGCAATAGATCTGGGGATGAGATTATTAAGAGCTTTCATCCCCATCCCTGATACCATATATGCTAGGCTCTATATAATAACTTTCCTCGTCTACTTATGTTGCCACAAAAGATTTGTAATGTATAAAAATCAGCAATTCTGACACCTGGTGCAACAGGACTCCCAAATGATTTTTCCACATAATTTTCTATCTATTTAACAGTCAATGTGTCACATGGCCCCATTTACCATAGTATCCAAGCACCACAAACAGAAACATCTTTATCCTCAGGACACACCCATGAAGTAAAGGAAAGTTATTATCCCAATTTGCTAGAAGAGTAACAGAGGAGCTAAGTGACTTGTCCCATAAAGTCTGTGGATGGAACAGGGTTTTGAACCATGCTGTCTGAAGCCCTAGACTAGGGCCCTAACTTTTTGACCATATTTACCTTTGTAAGATTGTGTCAGTTTCAGAATACGAAATTATGCTGAGTTTTTTCAAGCCTCTTCTATATAGAATTAAATGTCTGATTCCTGATTTGCTGCAGGGCTTATTAAAAGATGTTAAACAATGATTTGTTGATTCTAAGACTCCATCTTGAGCTCCAGGAAAGCTGAAACACTGAGTGGGTAATTCATATCCAATAAGATTAAAAATTTTCCCTGCTATATCTCCTAAATATTAAAAGACAATGAACTATTTCTGCTGATGTTCTGCTTTTCTCTCTCTGCCTATCCTGGATTTTACAAAACCAGCTTGATCTGGTATGCATTTGAATTACATGTCATATTGAGGAAGGATGTAGTTTCCAATTCACAGCAAGACAGACAGCAAGGATGCTATATTAAAAGAAGAGTTACAGGCCATTTTTAACAGCCAAACATAATATGACACTCTTAAGTAGTGGTATTGCCTCAGTAAAAACAGGTTGTCTGTTCACCTTACATTATAATACAAATTCTTAACATAGCTTTAGGTTATCCAGCTTTATTTAGCTGCCGACAGAAGGACTTTTACTATTGTGGATCACGGCAACTGCCTCCAGAATTGATCTCATTAGCAAAGTTTCTATAGGAAAGAAGATTAGAGAAAGCAACTGATTTTCTTGACTTGTACTGGTATTTCAGTGGCAGTGAGCAGTTTCATGCTCCTCCAAGGCATTGGTTTCAGTTCATATTTTTAACTATTGCTAAGCCCTCAAATAATTCTGAAGACAATCAAGAATAAGTGACCATTTTCTTCCATGATAAACTGGATGTCCAAAACTCCAGATGCTTGGTGTATTTCATGCTTTTTCATGGGTTTGTTATATGGCAAATTCAATCTAAAGCATATTTCAGGGGTATATTCTACATTCAAACACATTCTGCATTACTCTTAGGTTAACAGGGTCTAGTACACTCATTTGAAGGCAAAATTGGCATCTAGGGTTCAAAATATTTTCACAGTTGACATAAGTTATTCTATTCATCATGTGTTTCATTGCATGCTTTTGGATGTGTTGGACAGTATGTTTTAGTACTTTGCTTTTTGATGTGTTGGATAGTATGTTTTAGTATGGTGTCTTGGAAAACACATTGCGTATTTTTAAATATTAGTAAAAGCACCTAAATCTTTCAAGGATAAGTACTTTCATGAAATCTAAAGAAAGAAATTATTTATAGTGCAAAGTGATGGCTATAATTTCCCTGCTCCTCTCTTGCCCAAACATGGCTGCAACACCATCTAATTACACCACACATGATGGAGAAGTCACAGAGAGGCTGGAATGGAAAACTCAGTGCCACCAGTGCTGTTAAGGAGTTCTGTACATTGTACAGTATGTGCAAAAGCATGGTAATGTGGTGTGCCAGGGGAGTACATGGGGGTAGGATTATGAGGGTCCACTTACCAAAATTCCTTGGGTAGGGAGACAGGAGGAACAATGTTTACTATTACACATGGGCTTAGGCATTCACTGTAGAGAAGTATGCCCGCACCTCTGTGGCTTCTGCAGAGGTCATGGGTGCAAACACCATTTACTCAGGCTTTATCTGAGAATACAATATGTGGAGAGTAGTTATTATATTGTCTTCAGATCATAACTTGCATGCTACAGAAATTCCATCTCTAGTTTCATCTGCCATCTCTAAGAAAAAGGTAGGAAGTCCCTTTTCCCACTGTCTGATTTATGTATACTATATAATTGTGACTATTCTCTCCATGACTTCTCTGGGAAACTTTCTACCACTCTCTCTCTGTTAGGTCTCAAAGTTATCAGAGTCAGAGTTCATTTATGCTACAGACTGTTGGTTAGACAACATCCTCAGGGTTATGAAGTATAGCATGGCAGAACAGAAATGGAATTTTCTTCCTTCTGTACTCAAATTCATTTAATTGGGGGTTTTACTTATTTTTTTATGTGTCCTTTCATGTTTAGAGGTCTCTATACAAAGTACATCTGCATTACATAAAGACACAAAGGAAGTTTTGCTAGAAGTGTAGATGATTTGTTCTCTATGTCTCATTTGTTTATCCCATCACTGACAGAAGATGCCATGTCCATTTCTCTGTGTTCTCTCTGAGAAAGCATTTTTACATCATATTCTTCCCTAGATGAAATACACATAACATACATTTATAAATAACTGAAAATCAGTTGTTTTTTTTCATGTTCTAAATTAACATGAAGAACCTGAAAGGGTTTTGAGCAGAGAGTATGAGAAATGGAATGAGTGGAGGAGCTCTAATTATGGAATAACTGATGACTGCAAACTTATGCTCCTGCAAAGAATTTGTACCACAGTCCGGGCTCAAATTATGGTGGAATTGGTAGCATACAACTTTCTTTCTTAAACAAATGAAAAGAAGCAAACTTATTATATTAGTTCTTATATTGCATAAATGTCTGCATGCTCCAACCAAGACTGTCACCACACTGCACTAAGTTATCTGCATGTATGTATGTATGCATGCGCGCACGCATGCACGCACGCACGCACACACACACAGAGTTTGCAGTCTAAATAGAGCCAGCAGACAAAAGGTGTCAGAAAGGATGTGCTAGTATTGCCTATTTATAGTGGCACATGTAGATTTAGTGACCTCTTTAAGGTCACACATGAAATCTCTGGTTTTCTGAAACTGAACCCAGAGCTCCTGAGTTCTGATTTGTTTATCTATAGGTTTGTTTATTTTTCATAAGGCATCTATCTAGCTCTATATTGTCATACAAAAAAACTATGTAAAAAATCAGTCATTAAGGTTGAGACAAAGTTCAAAACATTATAGGATATCTATAATTATCCAAAAAGCAAGCATTACAAACTGAGGAAATTAAGATCAAACATTCTACATAGATGGTTGTCTAACCTGTACATTTCCAAACTAACCTTAACTGTGCCCTGCAGTGATGTCAAGCAAGTAAACATGCAATCATTATTAGTGCATCACAATGTTTCTAGTTTTAGATTGGAATAAAAAAATTAAAAATTTTGCATTTTATCCTCTCCTTCCTCCCAGTCATGAGAATGGTTCCTAAACCAATTAGTATTTACATTTGGGCATTTATTTATGGCACTCACAGCCATGGTATCTGAGTGCAAAAATCCCTAGGATGCTGCAAAACTGACCGCTTTGCATTGGCACACAACCACATAACACTAATATACGTCATCGTGGAACATGACCGAAACACTGCTGTTATTAGTGCACTGCACTGTCCCTGACATCATCTCCACTAAAAACTCTCTTCCCTCATGTGCTATAAATAAATGAAATGAGAAAAGGCAAGAATTATTTGAATCACCTTACGCTGGCCAAGCAGATATTGGTTTTCAGAACGGAGGGAACACAAACTTATGTCCCAGGAAGAAATGTAGCACCGATGACAGTCCAGCTACTAAGTGGAAGCCAAAGATGATGAAAGCCTTCACATTAAAAATTAGAATCTGCTGACTGCATTCAAATGTCTTATAACTTCTGAAAAATATTCTAAAATCTTGAGTAAATTCAAGCAACCACACAAAAATAAACCAATGACCCCAAGATGGCTGGCATACTCTAATCTCCCCAAGTGCTGGCTGCATCCACTTTAAAAAGTAAGACATCAGCTCTAAAGTTCACACTACCAGCATCTTCAAATGGTCAGGCAGGCCTTCAAATGGTCACTCAGGCCTTGTTAAAAGATTTCATTTAGGAGCAGTGAAACGGAAGCCTTTCAAACATGTTTCAAATGACTGACTTTGAACGTTAATTTAGCATGACACATTTTACCAGTAATTCATTTGCACCTCTACTGTTAACTTGTTATAACTCTTTTTGATCAATATGACATTTCTAGTTGCCATAACCTCTGTGTGGTGCATTGCCAAGCTGTAAGCACTCACAACTGAAGAAATACCTTCCAGTCTGGTACATGACAAAGGCTGGAATTGAACTGAAAGCTGTCTCCGGAAGCCAAGTGAAAAGAGATCTCAGAGAGAATCCCAACGAGGTTACCTTAACAATCTCCCTTCAATTTCACCCTAAAGGAAATGCCACCTTTCACAAGTCTCAGGACAGAGTAGGGTCACCTAATATTTTGTACAAAATTCAAGAGCAAGAAATAATGGCACATTAGCTTTCTGACTAGTGAATAGATTTATTAGAGATGTGCACAGACCTTCAGGAAACAATCTGTTTTATACCCTCCCGAAGGCAGAGAAAATCAAGCCCATGAGGGCAGGAGAGTGGGATACAAATTGCATGAAAAGGGAATATGAAGCAAAAAGCTTGTGAGCCCTGAAAGGACTCAGTGTACAACCCACCAGGGTAACTGCTACATCCTTGGAAGGAAAGTAATTCAATCCAAGGCCAGGGATTTTGAAAACTGCAATTTTGTACAGTATACATTACAATTCTCAAAGCTTTATAAACTGCACCCGCAAACCTCAGCAGATAATGCTAAAGGAACTCCATGTGGCAATAACCACCAGATGAATATTTTTCTCATGTGCTCTTCTTCCCAAAGGCTGCACTCCCTACTTTCTTTCATCTTCACTACTTGATACCTCTCACTAGTTACAGGCCAGAAAATGAAGATTCAAAAGAAAAATACCTTTTAGAACTTAGACAGAATTTATTTTCTTTGAAATCCTGTATCCACTGATGTAGCCTATCCGTTAAATAGGAGAGTAAACCTGGAAATGTTGGACTGCCATTATCTCCAGATTCTTTGTTCTGGTAGCAGGTTCCTCAAATATTCCTTCATATAAAAGTATGTTAAGAGAGAAATATCTGACTGTCTCTACTGGAGAGGAGTTATACTAATTTTTACTTGGCGAGCTACAGAAGAATTTAGCCTGGGATGAGCCCCCTTGCTTTCATGACTGTACACTTGCCAGTCTAAAGCTCTCTGTTACAAGACAGGAAACTCAAGACCTGAGAATTAAAGGAGAGGTTAGAAAAATTGTTCCTTTGCTCTGAAAGTTCTGTTCTAGTTCTAACTCCTAATGCCCTAAGCCATAAGATCCAGAGCTGTTGTTATAAGGAAGGCTATGCAGATTCCATGAAATGATTTTGTCTGCAGAAAGAATGTACATTTTCTGGCACAATAGCCTTTTGTGGCAATTTTCTTACTCTTGCTGTTTTGCCTTTTTTACTTCACTTCATTTTAAGTGTAATCCATGAAATACTAATATTTTCTCATTTTAAAAGTGTTTAAATTTATCCTGGTTATCAAAATGCTGAGACTGTTTTATTTTTTT
>ML681984.1:24846473-24863431 GCA_007922195.1 Podocnemis expansa
AGACACACACACACACACATTTTCCCATTATTATTACTCCCTCACATCAGGTAAGATCTTTAGTTTCAGTCAAGGAGTGCTCAGGGGCTCAGCAGGACCCAGGATACACAAAACTGGCTTAATGTCACCTAGGTGCTACCCTGATCCCAGGGGCACGTGACAGTGGGCCAGCATCCCACCACAAACAAGAGCAGGGGTCTCAAATATATGGCTTGTCGGCTGCATGTGGTCCCTAAAGCTATTTCCTGCATCGTGCAACAACACTATTGTTACTAATATTTGCAATATTGTTGTATGAAGAGGTTTCAGTGTTGCGGCCCTCGGGCTAATGTTCTAGCTCTTATATGACCCTATGCTAGTCCTCATGCAGCCCTCATGGTGATTTGAATTTGAGACCCCTGAACTAGAACAACCTAGAGCCAGTTCTAACTTGCACCAGTTATCTACCTTCTCATGGGACAGTTTAAACAAGCAGGATTCCCTATTCCTAGACATAGTCTTGGCATCAGTTTCACAGAGAGAGGGAGAGCAGCTACAATAGTGGGTTTACACTTCTCTAGGTATCCCCTCTACACAGAGAATCCTCCAGTGGTTGACTGCACTGGCATTAGGGAAGTTTTACAGTGGTAGCATAGCCTATAACTCTTCTAATGAAGATCAGGATCCGCCCACTGAGTCCACATGACCCTTTCTGTGAGGCAAAAAGAAGTCTTTCTTCAAGACCTTTGTCAGTACCAGCCAATGAATGAAAGACCATGGGTACACAGCAAACTAGTTTCCACAACAAACTCTTTCCCACTGACCTTGGAACTAGATGTGTTGAAATCATTACCAGATCTAAACCTCATTACAGTCATCTGCTATTGCTCTGTCCCTGACACAGAACCAACTAGGTGTGCCAAGCATTTAAACTGAGATACACAATTCTAATGCCTACTGTTACCACAAAATGGGCTAATCAACTTGTCCTGTAAGATCATTTATGTCTTGTCAAAAGAATGCCTCACTTTGCTATTATAAGCTAGATATATTCATGGTACAGGACTTACAACCAAAATGTGACAATTTAGCATAAAGTTTTTAGATATTTAATTGTATATCTTAATAGGAAATTCTGCATTCACAGACTAACAGACAGATTATGATTACCTGTCTTTGAGGAAACGGACTGCTTTAGAAAATTATTTGGAGTGCTCTACTATTGTACCTGTCATACACTTTTAATTAAAAACGTATTGATGCATGACTAAATTGCCCACAGTGAAAAACAGACCCATTTTAGTTCAATTGTAATAATGTTCACATAACCCAATGAAATAAGCCTATACAATTATAACAGAGAAAAACAACTCCAGCAGTTATACTTTTTCAGTTCAGCCTCATACCAGATATATATGCTGTGGAACCAATCATCACAAATCAATGTGGACTCGATCAGCACAAATGAATTTACTAAGCTACTCTAAATACCTGTAATGAAGTCGTTTCTCTAATTTAGAGTAAATTAAATATTAGGAGAAATGAATACTGAATAATGATCAAGTTTTCTTTATAGAGTGTTCCAGGTTAAATCCTGCTAAGTAAGCCAATCCACACCTAATATTTTAATATACAATATAGGCAACCAGAAACTCATGTGCAACACTCTATTACAGCAGAACGTATGAAATACAAAGCTCAGTTTACAATAAATTATCTTCAAAATCCAAAGTCCTGTCTATTAGTGGCACCCTGAATTTAAACTAATCCACACTGATTCAATAGTAAGAAAATGAGAAAGAAATATGCATTATAAATGTCCTAAAGGAAAAGTCAGTATTTGGAAGAAAATAGTTTTACTGTTATCAGATTCTAAAGAGTTAAGTCCTGTCTTGCATGGTGGCAGAATCAACCACAAAATATGGAATTTGAACTAATCTGTAGCTTTGGTAATGACATTGACATCATTAAAAATATTTACCAGAAATTGCTTGACTGCATCTAAAGTTGTAGATCTGTTTGAAAAGGGAAATGCAACATTTAGCATGGAATTAGTCATAACGAGAAAAGTTAGTCCAGTAGTTGGGATGTTAGCCTGAGACTTGGGAGACCTGAGCTCACTTCCCTGTGCTCCAAATCCTTTCTCTATTCTGTCCTGTTCCTCGGTTCCCCCTCTCTGATATGGGGATAATAGCACTTTCCTAATTTTCAGGGGTGACATAGTAGGGATAAACACACAAAAATATTGAGGTGTTCAGCTCAGATTCTATGGTAAAAGGGGCCTCAAAAATATTTTAGATACACTGATCGCCATGAGTACTGTACATAAATATATAGATTAGCAACTGATTCCTCTGAACTTTTAAGGCATTCATCAGTTAGGCCCATCTCACTTAACTTCAACTACAGAAACTGGGGCACATAAGTACCTAAGAATGTATTGTCTTTATTCTGAGGAGCAGACATTTAGTATGATTGTTTGTTTCCTTCCTATCACTTAACCAGCTTTTAAACAATAAACACAATTTTATTCACTTATTGTAGTTCATTGCCATGGAGGATATTACACTGGAAGGAACACTGAATTGTACTGCTCCTGAATTAGCTGAAGAGGAAGAACAGACAGATTACACTGGAAAATGGTACTTAAGCATAAAATACAATGTTAATAAATTATTTAAGAAGCCTGTTAAAGCAGCAGTTCCAGCTAGCATGTCTACAACCATGTTTTAAAATGGTTATCAAATGTAATTCTGCTTAATGGTTTGTGTTTCAGTGCAGTCAGGGACTAAGTTCTGTAAGTATCACCATGCATGTTACACGACCTCCGTAATACTGAGGAAAAATGGGATGTGTAAGGACTGAATTTTAGCCTTAACTCTCTAAATTTGCTCAGCTATTAAATCAGATCTTCAATTCTCATTTGAATATAGTTTTCTGGTTTTGAATTTGTTTTTCAGCTGAGTTCCAGAACTAATGAACTAGAAATAAATTCTGATTTCATTCAATGGTCCTCCTCAGGTGTAAATAAAGTCTTTCCAGTGTCATTCTTATTTACATTATCCTTTACAAAGTTAGCAATCATTATTTTATTAGAAATGTTTTCGGTGCATTATGTTTGGCTCTTTATGCCTGATAGGTAATGCTTCCACTTGAATGGTAGAGACAGAACAACAATTTGTTAAATTTTTGAAATGAAAATTAATATTAAAAAGATTCTGAAAAGAACTATATTCAGCACATGCTATGAATATTCTGTTTTTAAATAATATGCATCCTTAACACACATTTAAATACTAATATGTGTAAGAGAAATACAGATAATCTAAATATAAGACTATATTTTTATTTCATTATAAACTGAATATATAAACCAAAAAGCCAGTAGAGTACATTATATCTTAGTTCAAAATTTTAAGGTCACAGAACCATTTCTTCGAACATGTCACTTATAATAACACATTACTTTCTAGTGCTTTCAATAGAAATGACGGCATAGTGTTATCTACAAACAAATCTAGCAAATATACGTGGGTCATTCTATAAGACAAATGTGACCTAAAAAGTGACTAACTGATGTTGTTATTTTCTTAAATTTACCACATTGCAAAAAATAAAATAAAATAAAAATCTGTGAAGCATACAAAGCAGGATTTCAGCTTTAGAAACCTAAATATATCTTGCTTTGCAAAAGAAGACAGTGACAAAGAGCTAATACCCTTGTATGTCAGTTACTGAAATATATAAGCTATCCAACATGTAATATTTAATTGTAAAGATTGAGGGTGGAATTTTAACTTGCACTCCTAACTCAGGTTCTCCTGAGAACTCCACTGTAAGGTCTTACCTTTCTACAGTCTTCAGACCCTTATTTTCAACAAAACTGATCCACCAGTCTGGCCTCTTTAATTATGAATATTTGTGATTAACAAACTTCAGAAAAAGCTGGGTTTGGAAGATTAGTGTAAACAGACAAAAAATGTGCATGATATTGAGGTATTGGTATAGGGCCCAAGATTATGGTTCCTCACTTCATTCCTGAAAGTAATTTACTCGAAAGTCATTGAAACTGGATACTATCTACAGCATTTGATTTCACCAGTTTTTAAGATGGCCTTAAATAACTGAGGTTAAAACAGATTCAGGGTGACATGGGGACTGACTGGGAAGGATAACTAAACAAGTATCCTCTTGCTAGTTTCAACGTGGATTTTAATCAAATATATTCATTCAGTTCTCATAAGAATGTGGGGAAGCGAAGGGGTAAGTAACACAATTGCAAAGCAAAGAGCAGCTCTGTTTAATCCATATAGACAAGTCTACTCAAATCCCTTTGCTAATGTCTTTCTAATTCAGATAGACTAACTGATCCTGTAATGAGTGTTCCTGCGAAAGTGTGATGCGTTTTTAATATTCTTCCAAAGTACTAAATAGCCCTATGCTTTTTTTAAGGGCTTTAAGAGTCAAAAATAGATGCAGTCTTCTGAGATATACAAGCTTGCTTGTTTGTCTAACGGGCCAGTCTATTTAGAAGAAATATCTATCTTCTGGACATTGCTGTAGAAAGAAACAAACTTTGCCACTGGGGAATTACAGAACTAATCAAGACATCTCCAGTGCCTTTGCAGCCCATGGGATTTATACCAAACCTGGTGCTTAAGTTCTTTCTTTTCCTGCCTCATTTGCTTATACTAAGAAAAATGCTGGAGAATAGAAAAACTATCATATTTCAATAGCTGGAGAAGGGAGTTTAGTGTTCTGACACCATTTACTAGAGCTAGTGATAGAAACCCAAAACCCACTGCTGTTGTAGGATGGTACCATAAATAAATAGAAGGCTTCTTCTCCCCCCTCTTAATTTCTCTATTTTAGGAGAAACTGTTTGGTCCAGAATGTCCTGTTTTTTTATCTCTGAAGAGCTCCATTTCAGAGCTGTCAACTGGGAATGATGCCCCTGGATATATAAATTCCTTCCCTGTCATTCAGCCTTGTACTCTACTATGCAATACTAGGACCATTATCAGGACTGACATGCCTGAGAGATCAACAGTTCTGAGTGGAATTCCAGAAGAACTCTTGAGATTCTCCTAAAACTTGGGATTTTAAAAAGAACAAGTGTTTTGAAATCTCTCATTTTTCAGCTCTACTTACACACCCCCAATATCTGCAAAACAATTACATGTTGAAAGTTTCACCTCAGGAACATATGTAATGTGCATAGAAATATGGATGTCCAGGTTCATTCGTGCACCTACTCCTAGACACACTTCCAACTCCTTCCCTTCCCCTCCTCCTGCCAAGAGTCATCATCAGCTCCTCACTGATATGCTCTGCAGTCCCCTTCTTGAGCATTGTTGACGCAAGCATTCAAAAAAGCATGTGACAGATCTCGGGATACATGACGAATCACAAGATAGGCTTAAAACCGCTCTCCTTTTGCATCCTGGTTCCTGAGATCATAGGGGTGGTTCACATCTTATGTTTAAACTCTCTTCTGCAAATGTGAAACCTAGAAACTTACTTTTTTAAAAAAAGGAAGGCTGAGATCCTCACATAATCACATTAATGTAAGAACATAAGAATAGCCACACTGGGTCAGTCTAATGGTCAATGAAGCCTAGTACCCCAACTTCCAAAAGCGGTCAACACCAGGGGCTTTAGAGAAAAAGAATAATACAAGTAATCATTAAGTGATCCATCCCTTGTTGTCTATTCCCAGCTTCTGTCAAATGCTTTTGTGTTCAAGCTAACATGCTATCATGTAGGTCAGGGGTGTCCAACCTATTTGGGTCAGGGGCCACATTACAATTCTTTTCTCAGTCGGGGGGCTGGTGAGAAAATTTTTGATAGCTAAGACATAAAAATTGATCTTATTAATAAACTTTAATAAAATAATGATTAGTGTGATACTTGGCATTGCTTTTGCTTGCATTGTGTACAGAGGACAAGTGGATCAGGGGTGCCTGTGTGAGGGGGCAAGGCAAAGTGTGGGGAGCAAGGCAGGACAGGGGAGCATGGCCGAGGGGGGAAGGGGAAGAAGGATGAGGTAGGGGGAGCAGAGCAGCTGGCTGGCAGGATTCAGCTACTTCCTGACAGTGACCCCACCAACTCTGCTCTTCTCCCTCGCTGCCAAGCATTGCCCAGAGAGAGGACAACAGTGCTGGGGAGAGGGAAAGGAGAACTGAGTCAGATAGAGACAAGACAGAAACCCTGGCAGTTCTGCAGGGGTCACAGGTTTTGGCATTGGGCATCTCTGTACCAGAAACATTGAGGGGTAGCAATTTCTACAGAAGAGATTTTGCCACTAAGGTCAGGGGAAGGACAGATGCTAGGGTTTGGGGTGTGGGAGGAGAGCAGAACTGGGGGGAATGACAAGGTAAGGACGTAGCTGGGTCCTGCCAACCAGCCACACTTCTCCCCTGCCCCTTCACCCTCCCAGAACTGCCACAGTTTGTCATGTATTTACCTCCCTGTGTTCTCCTCACTCCTACTCGGCACCACTCTTCTTCCCTTGATTCTGCTTGCCCTCAGGCTTAGTTCTCCTCCTCTCCCCCACACCCGATTGAGTACAATGCCAGCTCAGCTCACACACCTGAAAAGGGCTGAATCCAGTGCCTGAACAGCTCCCCAACCAGGCCACACCTCCCCGCAGCTGTGCCCAGGGTGGGAAATTGACACAGGCCCTGGCCAACCCCAGCTCCCAGGCTCTTATGGCAGCACTCTGTGGGCCAGATGAAAGCCCTTGGCGGGCCAGAGTCTGACCCCCGGGCTGCAGGTTGGACAAACCTGATGTAGATGTTTCATTGTTGCTCTGTAAAATGCAAAAGATGACTAGATGAAATCTAGTGGAAAAATCCAAAATGAATATTTAAAATTAAACTAGCTCTCTTAGCGGAAATGAGAAAGAAGACTTGCAAATCAAATGATCTTGAAGGAGGTTTTAGAACACTGCTTGCAAAGCAAGTACAAACAAGAGCAGCAGGATGTCAGCCTTTCTGAGAAAAACAATCTATAATACAATTGCTTTGTAGGAAGACATATTTGTATTGCGTGTTCCTAGATTTTTTTAAATACATACCAGAATTGAGGTGTATAACATGTTTTCTGACAGTTATTATACAATGGAAGATATAACAAAAATAAGATTTGTGATGTGTGTTAAATCCTGAAGTATTAACAGTACAGTGGGCTGTGCAAAGAGATATCAACCCTACTTTAAGATATATATTATGTAGATTCTACACCATATATCCTAGGATACAAATCAGTGTATTGTTAAGTATTTAATAATAACTTTAAGTAATCTATTTAAGTTAATTTAACTATAACTTTAGAAAGATGTCTGTCATTCTTCTGGGCTCTAATGTTTAGATCTTTCAAATAGACCTGTCCAGCTGCATTTATGAGCCTCCAAGGATCCAGTTCCAGGATGCAAGGTTAATAATAATAATAATTTTATTTATTTATTATTATTATTATTATTATTATTATTATTATTATTATTATTATTCAGGAAGAAATAAATTCCTACATCGTGATGCAGAAAAAGCTAAACAGGATGACCTAGGTAGCCAACATGAAACAAATTATAAACTGGATAACAGATCACAAAAAGTAACTGTAAATAGGGAATCATCCAATGGGAATGTTTCCAGAGAAGTTCTGAAGGGAATCCATTTTCGACTCAGCACTATTTAGTATTTTTTGTCAATTACCTGGAAGGAAACAAAATAAATGCTGATAAAATTTGCACATAACACAAAAATTGGTTGAGTGGTAAGTAAGAGACAGGTCCACAATACACAACAAAATGGACCATTTAGTAAGGTGGGCTCATTTGAATAAGTATTTGACTACAGCCAAATGGGAGACCATGCATCTAGGACCAAGAATATAGGCCACCTTCAAGGATGGAAGGCTATTTTGGAAATTAGTGACTGAAAGGGATTAAGGAGTCTTGGTGGTTAATCAGCTAAGAATGAACTCACAGAGTGATATGGTAGCAAAAGGAGCTAATGCAATCCTTGGATGTATAAGCAAGGGAATATTGACAGTAAGGTGGTGGTGTTAGTGCTGTGTATGGGATTAGTGATACTTTTCCTCAGTTCTGGTGTCTTCACATTAAAGAAAATGCTGACAAATTGGAAAAGATTCAGAAAGGGGAAAAGGTATGTATATGATGAGGAGCACATGATCAAACCAGAGGCCTGTGGTATATATAAGAGAGCCTGTGATCCGAGAAAAGGAGAGCTGTAGGAAAACTTCATGGAGACCCGACCTGAAAGTCAGTGCTCTCCAAAGAGCAGAGGGCCAGTCAAGGAAAAGCCTTTGAGGACTGCAGCCTGTGTTGATCAAGGGGATCATTTTATTTTGATGTCTCTTATGAGGGTTTTAACTGGACAATACAGTGTGTCCTGAGTTAAGGGCTTGAGCTGAGCATGGCACTTGTTTTCTTTCGGACTGATGGAACTGCTACCATCTGAAAGAGGGTAATTAACCACAGGAATATTTTACCAAAAGATTTGGTAAATTTTCTGTTATCTGAAGTCCTTAAACTAGATGGTCTTTCTAACAGTTATGCTATAGCTGTAGCAGAAATGATGTGCTGGATGCAGAAGGTTTTGGGTGACTTTCCATGGCCAATATTATGCAGGACATCACAGATGATCACCATGGTGGTCTCTACTGTCCTTAAAAGCTCTATGAATGTTGTCCTATTGAACAAGTCACTTATAGTTACCAAGATTAATGTCTGAAACTTGACTGTCTCACTCTTTGTTCAAGTAAACAATGATACCTGTATCCATTAACAATCTAGTTCTGCCAGCATATTATGTATGGCACATTGTGCTCAATACTAGCTTGAGTGTAGAGCAAAGGCTGAACTGAGTATTTGTTACTGAGAGTAAGACCAAAAATGTCTCCTTGTTCTTTAGAATGTACATAGACTCATTCATGTATTTACCTGTTTCAAGTCACAGGTTTATAATAAAATAATTATTACTTAATTAGTAGTTTATGTTCACTTGCAGGACTGTATACAATATATTCATGGTGCTTCATATAGAGCACTTCCTCCCAAATTCAGCAAGGTATTTATAAATGTGAACCCATTCAACTAACATCTTTGGTACTATTCACAGCATGTAAAAATATGCATGTGCATAATTCTTTGCATGATCATAGTCTAATAAACCTCATTACTACTTTAATTTCCTCCTGAAAGAACTGAGAAATATTTTGAAACAGACAAATAGACATTCTTAAATTTTAGAAGTCAACATATGTAGTGGTCTAATTAAAAAGGGAATATTATTTAAGGCATAATCATCTTTAGTTTCAGTAATGCAACCATGTATTATTCTCTAGACCTTCCTTACTGTCAAAATATTTTGTTTCCATCACTGTAAAAGTATAACACACACACACCCCACATGCATCCCTTTATCACAGGCTGAGCTGTCTGCATTATACCCAATTTTAAATGTAGTACATAGGTTTTTCTTTTTCTTTTAAAATAGTTAACAATATATAACCTCATGAAATCAACAGTTTAAAATAGCCCTCAGCTATGGCACTGTGAATAGTGCCTGTATAATTTTATTTGGTCAAGAAAAAAAATTCTTAAAAGTGATATAATAGACCTTTACCATCAAATTCCCTTCCTTTTTGCAGATTTGCACATGTACTGTTTTTTTAGATGCCAATGACTGCTTTTGTGACAAAATGCTGCCAAAAGCACTCTTTGATGAATTGTGGAAAGTTCAAGTGACTTATATCACACTACAATTTTTAGAGGGAAAAGAATAAATGGAAATCCATAATAAATTAGGGCATATATTTGCCACTGTAAGGAGGGACCAAATCATCACAGCATCAAACATGGAACCCCTCCAGCAAGCCTATCTTTTCTACTCACTTCTGTACTAATAATCAGAGATTTAGCACAAAGCACTTTATCACAAGTGAGAGCCTTTTTGAGTGATGTGAATGTTCAGCAGTACCCAGAATGTACAAATGAAAATTAAGGTTAAATTATATGGGGTAACAATGAATAGTCACAGTAAATAGGCTATGTTCTCAGCGAAACACTTGCGAAAGGCAAGGGGCAAAGGGGTTGAATCCTCATCCACAACAATTCAGCAGCTTGCATCCAGGCCATATATGCTCTTGCTTGGGAATGGAAGAAGCAACAGAAAACACCTACTCATGCTTTAAGCCTCATGAATCTACAGCCTGAATGTGGAACTATTAGTCCTGTCATTACCCTGCTAACTACATGTCCATTCCTTCCTCCATATTCTGTGTATGTAAGGTGCTACAACATACAAGAGGATACAGGGGCCTCCTGAATGAGGTCTCTTCTGCCTGAATCTCAGGCAGAGAACACATACAGTCTTATGCTGCTGTCTCAGGGCTTCCACGGGAAAGCAGGAGTCCTTAGGTTTAAACCATAATTCAATATGAGTTACTCTAATGTAGCAAGTCTTCTGTTCACCAAGAGACTGGCACAAACTAGACAAAGCAAACGGTTTCATTTCTCTGATAATTTCCTGCTAAGCAGAATTCTCTGATGGTGAATCCTCTATTGTAGGCTTCTCAAACACACGACCCTAGGAATAACTGCCTGTGGCCTGCAACAGAGACAGAATTCAGGAGGTCTCAATCCCTGCAGTCTACACCCCTCCACTTGGCAGCCGGCAATCAGGCTGTGGCTGCCTGCCTGCCACTTGGAAGTGCTATCACAGTGCTTCCAGGCCAGGCCACACTTCTCCCCCCACCCACAGCCCCTTCACCCTGCTCGGGCCAGGAGCATTTTTCCTGGCCTCTGGGCCAGACCTCCCTGCATCTACTGCAGAGTAGCCAGGCCTTTCTGAGCTGGTGTTGGCCTGGCCCACACAAGGCAGGCCCCGGCCGCAGCTCACCCCCACTGACAGCCCAACTCAGCTGGCTGGGGTACCAGCAGTGGCGCAGGGCTGGCTCCTGGCACAGGCCTGGGGTCCCTGGCTGCAGCCAGGGTGCCGGCTCCTGTCATGGAGCTAAGAGTCGGGCTATGGCTGTTTGCCTCCCTTCAGGGGTAGCGGTTGCAAGCAGCCCTTTCCATTTCTGTATTTCTTTCTTTCTGTCTGTTTTTCTTTCTCTTCTTTTTCTTGCCTTCCTTTCTTTTTTGTTTCCTTCCTTGTTTATTTTTTCTTCCTTCCTTCCTTACTTCTTCCTTCTTTCATCTTTCTTCTCTTTCCTTCTTTTTCTCTTTTCCTTCCTTCCATTTTTCTTTTTCTTTCTTCCTTACCTCTTTCTCTTCCTTTCTCCTCCTTCCTTTTTTCTTTCTCTTCCTTCTGTCTTTCTTTTTTCTTCTCTTGTTTTTTTTAAAAAAAGCTTTAACAATTTTTAATAAAAAAGGCTTGCTAAAAATAAATTTCACTTAAAATTCATACAAATAATTTAAATGCAACAAATTAACTCTATTTACAATCACTTTGAGTTCAATTAATTATTTTTAATTTAATTTTAATTGAATAAACTGGTGGCCCTGCTGCATGATAAGGTTTTGGTAATGCAGCCCCAGGCCAACATCCTCACCCTCACGCAGCCCTTGTGGTGATTTGAGTTTGAGACCCCTGCTCTATTCCTTCTTCCTCAATGCAAGGAAATTCTCCAGAGAATGGTCAGCCTCAGGACTGGAGGAATGTAAAAATACTTCCTTTGTCTTCACTTGAATCCTGCATCAGGTACTATTTGGCTGAACCAATGAGTCAGGCCATGTATTTCTGCCCAGAATTTAGCGATATGTACATGATACAGAATTTGCAAAATTTTAAGTGACTAGAAATTATAGATATTGGAGGAAATCATGAAATTAGTCTATAAAAATATAGCAATAGGGGTTACATACCTAAATACCTTTAAGGATCTTTCCTGAGAGTGAGACCACACAGAGCCATTGCATTTATTTCCACACACTCAAAGGCACATGAATGAAGCACTGCCACTTGTCCACTGCAATAAATAAAAACCAGAAATTAATTTTGTTGACTTTTCAGACTAGAAAAAGCAATTACAGCAAACACCCTTATATGTACAGTATTTATTAACAAGTTCCTTTGTTTACTTCCAATAGTTAAAAAAAAAAGAGGGATTCCTCCACCTATGTTACAATTCATTCTCCCATCTCTAGGCGCAGGTAAGCCACTCTTTCTCAGGATGACTATTATCCATAAGAACAGCCATACTGGGTCCATTAGTACAATATCCTGTCTTCCAACAGTTGCCAATGCCCAATGATTCAGAGAGAATCAGTAGAAAAGGCCATTCCCAGCCTCTAACAAAACAGCAATCCCTATCTATGCTGGGTAATATCCACTGATGATCCAATCCTCCATGAATTTATCTACTACGTTCTTGAAGCCTGTTATAGTCTTGGCCTTTCCAACATCCTCTGGCAAGAAGTTCCACTGATTGAATGTGCATTGTGGGAAGAAATATTTCCTTTTGTTTTAAATCTTCTGTTTATTAATCTCACTTGGTGCCCCCTAATTCTTGGTTATGATGAATAAACAACACTTCTTAATTTACTTTCTCCACACCAGTCATGATTTTATGAACCTCTATCCTATCCTCCCTGTAGTTATCACTTTTCCAAGCTGAAAAGTCCCAGTCTTATTGGTTATGTCTACACTAGAAAATTAGTCCAGATTAAGGAGGCTTAATCCAGACTAATTTGTTCCCTGTCTACACTACACTTTGCCTAGTTCAAACTAAAAAAAAAATTTAGTTCAAACTAAGCTAAGCTTAGTCCAAACTAGTTAGTTTGAATAGTTAGCTCAGACTTAACGCTTAGTTCAAGTTTAGTTCGAAATAGCACAACGTAGTCATGCTAGTTCAAACTAAGCAGTTAGTTCAAACTAACTGCATTTTTCAGTTCGAACTAGCTTTTTAATTAGTTAAGTTAGTTAGACCAAAAAAAGCATGGCTAGTTCAAACAAAAAAGGTAGTTCAAACTAACAAACTGCAGTCAGTTTGAACTAACTCTGAACTGCTTAGTTTGGATGAAGCAAGTCCAGACTAAGCAGTCTGATATAGACATAGCCATTAATTTCTCCTCACATGGAAGCTTTCCCATACTCAGCCATTTTTGTTGCCTTTTTCTGTACTTTTTCTAATTCCAATGCATTTTTTCTGAGATGGGTGACCAGATCTTCTGGCAGTATTCAAAATAAGGGCATAACATAGATTTATAAGGAGTCACTATGACTATGTCTACACTAGCAAATTAGTTTGAACTAAGGAGCCTTAATTCAAAGTAATTTGAACCTTGTCTACAGCAGGCTTTGTCTAGTTCGAACTAAAAAAATGTTTAGTTTGTACTAAGCAAAGCTTAGCTTGAACTAGTTAATTTAAATGGTTAGTTCCAACTAACTGCTCAGTTCGAGCTAATTTGCATATTTAGTTTGAACTAGCCCAATGCAGACATGCTAGTTTGAACTAAATAAGTTTTAACTAAAAAGTTAGTTCGAACTGAAAAATGCACTTAGTTCGACCTAACTTTCAAACCACTTAGTTCAGACTAACCAAATTTGTCAGTTTGTTATAAAACCTCTTCTAATGACACCTCAGTCTGGGACAGATCATCATATTTGTCATCTAAAAACAATGGCTCCCTTAAATCCTCAATCTTGAAGACAGATAGAAAGAATTCATTTAGTTTCTCCACAAGAGCCTTATCCTCCTTGAGTTTTCCTTTAGTGTCTCAGCTGTGCAGTGATCCAACTAATTGTTTAGCAGGGTTCCTGCTTCTGATGTAATTAAATTAGTGTTTGCAATTACCTTTGGAGTTTTTGGCTAGCTGTTCTTCAAATCCCTATTTTTATTTTTTGGCTTTCCTAACTATATTTTTATACTTCACTTGCCAGAGTTCATACTTCTTTCTATTTTCCTCGATATGATTTAACTTCCACATTTTTAAGGGATGCTCTTTTGGCTCTAACTGCTTCTTTTGCTTTGTGATATAGCCATGGTGGCACTTCTTATGCTCCACACAGTATATTTTTCAATTTGGAGTATACATTTAAATTGAGTCTTTAGTATGAAAAGCAAGGAGTCCTGTGCTTATTTTGCTGAACTAGACTAACACGGCTGCCCTTTTGGAACTTGTCAAGTCCTTAGTATGATGTCTTTTAAAAGATTCCCTTGCTGCTTTGCAGAGATTTCACTTTTTGCACAGTACCTTTTAATTTCTGTTTAACTAATTTCCTCATTTTTGTGCAGTTCCACTTTTTTAAATTAAATGCTACCATAACTATTTTACTTTGATGCTCCTCATCACCCCATACACAGGGATATTAAATTTTATGATGTTATGGTCACCATTACCAAGCGATTCATCTATATTCAGCTCTTGGACAAGATCCTGTCCTCCACTTATGACTAAATCAAGAATTGCCTTTTGTCATGTGGGTTCTAAGCCTAGCTGCTCCAAGCAGCAGTCATTGAACATGTCAAGAAATTTAATCTCTGCATCCCAGCCTGAGATGATATGAACCCACTCAAACTGCAGACAGTTGAAATCCCCCATTATTACTGAGTGTTTTTTAAAATTGTCTCTCTACTCTCTAATCTGCCTGAGCATTGTATAGTCACTATCACCATACTGGTCAGGTGGTCAGCAGTATATCCATACTGCTATAGTCTTATTATTCAGGCATGGAATTATGATCCATAGCAATTCTATGGCACAGTTCAGAATATTAAAGATTTTTATTTCATTTGACTTCATGCTTGCTTTCATACATAGTGCCACTCTCCACCAGTATGACTTATTCGGTCCTTCCAATACAATCTGTATCCTGATATTACTGTATCCCATTGATTATCCTCATTCCACCAAGCTTCTGTGATGTCTGTTATATTAATTTTCTCATTTAGAGACACTAAAGTTTACCCATCTTAGAATCCCTAGCATTTATACATAAGCACTTCTAAAAAATGTCACTTTTTAGCTCATATAAGAGCTTTTTCAGACCAAAGTTTGTCTTCTGCATGCAATGGGATGAAATTAATTCCCCTTTCCTCACCCTCTGCCATTAACTCCATGTTTTCTGAGTTATTCACAAGACATTGACTATACCAGTTATATCTGTATCTCAAGCACTCTTGCTCTTAATAAAAGCAGGGCACTTCCCCAAATCCCTACAATTTCATACAGCAGCAATACAACTAGTTGATTCAGTTTCTCAATATGTGAGACATTTATTTCATCATTAGATATTTCAATACATTAATAACTAGCTTAGCATCAGATTTCATTCTCTACTGGTTTATAATATGCTAAACTTGAAGGGATGTAAATACAGTGAAAGGATTGGATGTAAAATGACTATGAGGAGTAAGCTAGTAAAAACAATCTCAGAGGTCAGTTAACAACAGTTACAATTATCACCTGATAAATAGGAAGGACCTGCCACTGCTGATTTTCTAAGTATACTAAATGTACCAGTAACATGGTTTGCCTTCTTATGGACTCTTCTTTATATAATCCAGGGAGTTCCTAAAAGTCACTCATTAATCTTGTTAGTTTTATTGTGCAATTTGATTCAATTCTGCTTCTTAACTGCCTTTGCTTTACCTACTAACAGGCAACATTTTCTGTCTATATTATCACTCAGCTCCTTAGTTGTTTGTAATCTATATCCCTTTGAATTTGGCTGGTTTCCAACACATATGGGCATTGAACCTGTACAGAGATCATTAAGCAGCAAACATATGAAAGTCTTTTGAGTATTTTTAATATAATCTTTTCATTTCTTTGCTCACAATAGGCAGATACAAATAGTTTGATTAAAAAGAGAATGAGGGAAATGCAGAAATTTGTCTTATTTCTCTAGTGAATTTTATCATGCATGCAGTTTTATTGATGGTTATTTTTCTTTTATTTTTATCTCCATTGGGCTTGTCTGAATCCCACTGACTTTCACATCTACAGAAACATTTTAAACAATAATTTATGTCATAGGTTGCTTCACATAATAATGACATTTATAGTTTATCATACTCACATAGCTTTATGGGTGTGTACCTTAGAGGCAAAGAAGCAAATTTTTATTAACACATGTTTATACATAATTGACCATTTGGGAAGTAAGAAGGAGAAATGGCTGTGATTTACATAGCTTAAGAAATGTCTTAGAGCACCTCACCCAGTCTGGAGCTCCCACTGTGACAGATGAGCAAATGCCCATGGGAGATGACAGCATGGTATTTATGGTATTTCCTTCTGAGACAATTAAGTAACATATGCCAAGACCATAGGGATTATCTTTGAGCTACACAGTATGTAACTCTATCTGAAAAGAAATATAATATTTTATAAATTTGACAAACCGTAAGAAAGACTAAATTGATTCGCCCATTTTAATAATGCACTAACTTTTCTCTGACTTTATCAAGTGTTCCTAGATTATTTTTCAAATAAAACATTACATACCTATATCATTTCACCATGACAAAAATCCAGTGACTAAGCCATTATATGAACTACTTTATCTAACACAACCACTGCTTCACACACCTATACAAAGCAGTACTAAATGCTAGGGCACATTTTTATTTAAGACTTTAATGGACTACTAGAACCAAAATCCAATACTTACTCACAAAGATATCAAAGGCCTGGTTCTTCATTGCCTTGCACCGTGTGTGGTCATTTACTTCTGCATAAAGTGGATGAAAAATGCTACCATGCTGATCTTCCATGTAGATTAACCCAATGAAAAATCAAGCGCAAGCTTCCTCAGTGGAGGAATCATCTATGATTAACAAGGTAGTTCATTTTCCCTTTTAAAATGGATAGCCGTGTTAGTCTAGTCCAGTGAAAAAACAACAAGGAGTTGTGTGGCACTTGAAGACTAACAGATTTATTTTTTGCATGAGCTTTCGTGGGAGAAGATCCCACTTCCTCAGATGCTTCGAAGATGGGTGAACTT
>ML681984.1:24863531-25023157 GCA_007922195.1 Podocnemis expansa
CATCTGAGGAAGTGGGATCTTCTCCCACAAAAGCTCATGCAAAAAATAAATCTGTTAGTCTTCAAGTGCCACACAACTCCTTGTTGCATTTTCCCTTTGTCATCAGACTACACTTGCCAGGCCACAGTGTCCTGCCCAACATAGTCCAGAAGGGCAAAAAACAAGCAAATGAACAAAACCACAAAACTAGAGAGTGTGTGGTAATAGATATAAAGAGGTGTCTCAGATTTATCATGATCTGTATCTAAAAGTCTTTTAATCTCATTTCCCCATGTTTTTTTTACTACCTCTATAGAAAATCTATAATTTCCTAGGGAGGCAAGCCACAACCTATGCCTGACTCTCCCATAGTTCAATGCCTTTTGTCCAGAATGTATTTGTTTCTTCTCCTGATCCTTTCTGGAACTGATTATTTTTCCTAAATATTCTTAGTACTGCTTCAGTCTCCTAATCTTCAGAGCACTGCCTGATCCTTCTCTTGCCTTCTTGGAATAAGCTGGATATGCTTATACAAGCCCAGATCCCATCCAGTCCCAGTAGCTTCCTCACTCATCTTCTCCTCTGACTCTTTCCTCCCATGTGACAATTCACTTTGTCATACCTTGGCCATTCAGCAGAGTCAGTTCTAGTAAGACTTCCACTAAGCTCTTAATTCTGCTTGGGTGATGTGGACACATACATATCAGGAGCTGGACTGAAGGTAAAAACTGACTTCACAATCTAAAATATTTAACAGACACATTTTAAGAGTGTAAACTAATCTATGCTTTTTTCTTTTCTTTCTTTATTTAGATTTCAGTAAGTCAAAGAGTTCAAGCTCTTTGGACCAAGAATCCTTTTTGTACAATGCCTACCAAAGTGTGGTCCTTGACCATGACTAGGGCTCCTAGGGGTTACCAGAATACAAAGAACAATAAACTTTACAATGATATGCTCTGTATTTGTCACAGGCTCAAACACAATGTAATCTTCATGGTACTACAATGTGACAAATTCCAACATTCCCACTGACCTTCTGTGATGTTGGATCATACTTTACATCAGTGGTTCCAAACCTTTTCAGCAACACAGCACACTTCAATGAAGCAATTGCATAGTACACTCACTTTTTATAGCTGAAGTGATTGCTCATAAAAGTCACATTTATTGTGGTTACAGTCTTATTAGAATGGTTTACAACATAATGCATGCAACAAGCTACAGAAGGATTTAATGTTTCAAATTCACTAGAAAAAAATTCACGTCATCTGAGTTTTGCTCTTTGGCCACCTACGTTTAGAATGTTTACATTTTAGAATCAAAAGACCAATACCTTGCTTTTAATTTCATTATTAATTTTCATGAGTTTTTTGAGTTCTAATTTTGGTTGGATAGAATATTGTTTAAGATGAACAATGTTTGTTTTACATTGATTTTCATTACCTTTGTACAAAATTTCATGGTACACTTGGACGGTTCTCACGCCACACTAGGGAGCTGGAGCACACTGATTGAAAATCACTGTCCTGCATAGTAAATTGTATGTACAAGTAATGCAGTGTTTCGTTTTCTAGTTCCCCAAATGGAATCAAATTCTTAACTCAGGCTTTACTCAGTCCTTAATCATACAAGTGCCTACTGAAGTGAACAATGTGTTCTGTGATTTTTTTTTCTTCAAATGGTAATATAAGAGTCAATGTGGGGAAAAAGAAAGTAAAATAAATCCCAGGCAAGAAACATCCTGACACCTCTAACAACAGTAAAACAGGATACAACAGTAACATAAAGATTGCAAAATATAAAATATATTTAATTGGTAAGATTTATTTTTCCAAAAGTCATGAGTAAACTCCCAATTTCTGTTGATACATTATACCATGTGATAAAAAGGTAATTGTCTAGAGAGGACATTAATGGAAATTATTAATCGACCAATTTGGTGACTAACTGATCTCCATTAACTTCTAAACTAGCCCATAATATCTAGTAAAACTATATTGAAAAGGTCTCTAAGATATATAATAACTGTAGAGCTCCTATGTATAGTTTGTTTCACACTGCTTACCTGAATGTAATGTTTGAGTAAGATTACAATGGAACTTTAGGGGATTACTCTAGGTACATAATTTTGATTAGTATTAAGACTCAACATAATAATTAACAAATGTAAAACTGCAACAATAACTTGGTCACAAGAATAGTATCAGAGTACTATAATACATTTTTTTGCACTGCCATATCATCAGCCCCAGTGTGTTGATGAAATGGAGATCATGTCTGCTTCTTTATCTTTACAAAAAACCTCTGTTGCTCTGAACTGGTTTGGGTGGAGGGAGAACCATGATGCCATAGGGGCTGAGTAAACAGCTTATCTTTATCTGGGGCCATTGATGTGTATTGAGGGTGTTTTATGACCCCAACACCTTTTGTCCTAAATAATTATGATTCAACTAGTATTTTAAAGAGACATATCCTGCGAATTGCATCTGTTTTATACTGTTATATATTACAGATATAACATTATAATTTATATATGATAAATATTTAAAAGGGACATAACTTCATGCTTCTTTGCATAATTATCTGCAATTAGACACTCACCACTGCTGCTCCCACTTGAACATGCTGAAATATCATTGTTTATTATGAGAATTTAAACTCTTCCATTGAGGGAAAGTCACTTTTGACAGCAAAATACTGGACCTAGCCCATTGCATGAATTATTATGTAAGTTCCTTCTTAATTGTTCCATTTCAGGTTCAGGCTGAATTTAATATGTAGACTATCATATATTTTACATCTCTGCCCAATGTAAGCCTTCATGTGTGTGCATGTTTACACACAGAAAATTGTTCTTCATACCTATTATGAACTGTCATGCACATTCTTGGTAATATACTATAACAAATCTTTGTGTAAATAGCTAAAAATATGCACTGTGGCTCATCTCTTGTTCATGTCATCCTATCAAACATGTTAAGAGATTATTCTTCAAAGAACTCTCACCCACTGAACTAATGAAGTCAGCCAGGCATGATCACACTGCACTCATTGTATCTGTGGAGTGCAACCCCACCAGCTGTGCTTGTTTGATATGCAGAGCATTGCACTGTGAATATCCATCACACAGTGCAAGAAGCTCACATGGGATTTTGGAAAGTCTTCAGTCTCCTCTGATGCAATGTCCTCTCTTCCACTCCACCATCCCCTGATGTCAACAAACAGACAAATGCTTTTTAATGACATTTTTCAACTCTGGCTCTACCTCACATATGCCACTGCCACAGAAGAATGGAGCCAGCTCAGCTCTATGCTATCATTGTGAGTACGACAGATACCTCACAACTTATCCTGCAGTACTTCCAAGGCCAAGAAAGGAGCCACAATGTGGAAAATTGTGATGTTACTCAAACCATCTTGCTACAAGCCATAAAATGAAGCAATCTGCAGTTGCTGCTGGCTCTCATTCAGCATTTGAACTTGATGGGGACTGCCATTTCTAGTCCTAAGAAATGGACACTGACTGGTGGGATCACATATTAATGAAGATATGGGAAGATAAGCAGTAGCTGCAGAACTTTCAGATTCATAAGGCCATTTTCATGGAACTTTATGCAGAGCTGCCCCAAGCCCCCAAGAAGAGAAATATTGACTTTAGACCTGTTCCAGCAGTGGCAAGAGAGTGGCCATCACTCTGTGAAAACTACCAAAGCAAGACTGCTACCGGTTACTTGGGAATCAATCCAGAGTTGAGAAATTTGCTGTGGCAGCAGCTGTGACTCAAGTGTGTAGGGCAATTAAAGGACTTCTGCTACCAATGGAAATCTGCAAGACACAGAAGATGGCTCTGCCTCAAAGGTTTTCCTACCCATTGGTGGAGTGATACATGGCACGCATATGCCTTTTGTAGGACCAGACTACCATGTCACAGAGTACATGGACTCTTCCATAATACTATAAGCACTGGTGGATCGCTGTGGACACTTCGCCAACATCTATGTAGGAGGGTCTGAAAAGATGCATGATATGCTTGTTTTAAGAACTCAGCTCTGTTCAGAAACGTACCAACAGAAATGTTTTTTCCAGACCAAAGCATAACTCTTGATGATTTTGGAATGCCAATAGTGACCTCAGAAGACTAGCCTAAATCTTGCTGCCATGGCTTATGAAGCTATGGAGTGATAAACTGGACAGTGATAAGAAAGGAAGGCCATTTAGTCCAATCCTCTGCTCAAAGTAGAACCAATCCCAATTAAGGCAATCCAGCCAGAGCTTTATCAAGCCACTGCATAAAAATATCTAAGGATAGAGATTCCACCAACACCATAGGTAATCTATTCCAGTGCTTTACCACCTCCCAATCAAAAAGCTTTTTCCTAATATCCAACCTAGATCTCTCCCATTGCAATCTGAGACCATTACATCTGGTTCTATCATCTGATACCACTGAGAAAAGCCTAGTTCTACACTCCTTTGAACCTCCTTTCAGGTAGTTAATGCCTGCTATCAAATTCCCCCCTCATTCTTCTCTTCTGTAGACTAAACAACTATGAGTCCCTCAGCCTTTCCTCATAATTCACGTACTCCAATTCCATTTTTGTAGCCCTCCACTGGACTCATTCCAATTTGTCCCCATCCTTCCTTTACTGGGGGGCCCAAAACTGGACAGAGTACTCCAAATGAGGTCTCACTGTGCCTAATAGAGGAGAGTAAGCACTTCCCTTGATCTGTCAGAAATGACCTACTAATTCTGTAGCACT
Source organism: Podocnemis expansa (assembly GCA_007922195.1). NCBI lineage: Eukaryota > Metazoa > Chordata > Testudines > Podocnemididae > Podocnemis > Podocnemis expansa. Next base: position 24,868,271 of record ML681984.1, read on the forward strand.
GCTACAGGCTGGAGAGCAACTGGCTAAGTAGCACCACTGTAGAAAAGGATCTGGCAGTTATGGTGGACAGGAAGCTGGAAATGAGTCCTCTTGTTGCCAAAAAGGCCAATGGCATATTGGGCTGCATCAGCCAGAGTGTTGCCACCAGATCGAGGGATGTGATTATTCCCCTCTATTTGGCACTGGTGAGGCCACACCTGGAGTCCTGTGTCCAGTTTTGGGCTCCACACTACAGAAGGGCTGTGGACAAATTAGAAAGAGTCCATCAGAAGGCAACAAAAATGGTTAGGGGGTTGGGGCACATGACTTACAAGGAGAGACTAAAGGAACAGGGCTTATTTAGTCTGTAGAAGAGAAGACTGAGGGGGGATTTGATAGCAACCTTCAACTACTTGAAGGGTGCTCCAAAGAGGAAGGATCTAGGCTGTTCTCACTAGTAACAAAGGACAGAACAAAGAGCAATGGTTTCAACCTGCAGCTGGAGCGGCCAAGGTTGGATAAGTAAAACTTTCTCACTAGAAGGGTGGTGAAGGATTGGAATGGGTTACCTAGGTAGGTGGTGGAATCTCCATCTTTGGGAACATTTAAGGTTAGACAAAACCCTGGATGGGATGATTTAGTGGGAGTGGTCCTGTTTTTAACTTGGGGTTGGACTAGATGACCTCATGAGGTCCCTCCCAACCCTATGATTCTATGATTTAGTCCAGTGTGCCATTAGCCATGGCAATAAGGGCCATACTGTTGACTCATATTCAGCTTCTTGTCTCTCAGGTTCTTTTCTGCTGGACTGGTGCCTAGTCAGTTAGTCCCCAGTCTGCAGGAGTGCATGGGATTCTTCTGTCATATATTCAGGACTCAGAACTTGTCCTTGTTCAGTCTCACCATATTTCTTTTGACCCAGTTCTCTAATTTGTCTAGGTCACTCTGTATCCTGCCTCTACCCTCTAGTACCTGTACCACTCCCCACAGCTTAGTGTCATCTGCAAACTTGCTGAAGGTGCAGTCCACTCCACCTCCAGATCATTAAAGAAAATGTTGAACAAAATCAGCCTCAGCACCAACTCCTGGGGTACAACTCTCATTACTGTCAACAAGACATCAAGCCATCGATCCAAGATATCAAGCCACTGGCTCCAATGATCTAGTCACCTCTCTATCTTCCTCTGCCCCTGTGGATCTAGTGCTTCCTTCTAGCAGTATGTCACAGAACTGCTAAATCACTTAGTGTTCTTCTACCCTTTCGTGGTGAGGGATGGTAATACTTTCTAAGATGGTCACTCCCTGTTGGTTCCCAGTCCTGTCTGTACTTCTCATAGGATCTTGCCTTTTCTCTGGGGCTCTTGGCCCTCCAGTGACTGACCCAATGGTTGGGGGTAGTGTAGGTCCCACCTTTGACTCTGGACCCCAACCCAGGGACCCTACAAGTAGCAGTGTCATACGGTAGCTTCAAGAAAGCTGTTAGATTTCCTGGGTTACTTTCTCTTGACCCTTGACTTACTGTTAGTACCCTGTTTTGACAGGGGCTCTTCCTGGACTTCTGGCCAAGGAAGGCTCTTGACCCCTGGCAGCCCCATTGAGTGTGGAGTGCCCAAATCAAATGTCCAGTTCAATCTCTCCTTTCTGGCAGGGTCTATTCTCTTAGGGCTCTAGGCCTGGGAAAAGTCCTTTTCCCTCTTTGGGCAGGGTTCTTCCCTTCCCCCAGTCTTTGTACCTGTAGAGTTTTCTCCTGGCAGTGTTCTACTCCTTCCCCTAAACCCTCCTGGTTCTTGAATCTTGCCAGCTCAAAAATTCTGTACGTTCATCTCACTCCCACAACTCCAGTGTCACACTTTCTTTGGAGTGGTGGCTTTTAGCAAGTCCCAGACAGGGTCTTGATTAGGATAATGAATACACCAGGACCCAGAGTAACCCCTGCTCAACTAAAAGAGAAAGGGAATTGCTGATCATGGAACCGATATCTTGTCCTTCTAGCACTCTCCAGTAGCCATTTAGTCTGACTCTGTCAAGCCATCTTGTAGGCTATTCACCCAATCCATAATGGTTTTGTTTTGTTTTTAACTTGCTAGTTAAAATACCATGGGAGAATGTATCAAAAGTTTTGCTGAAGTCAAGATATATCATGTCTACCACTTTTCCTACATCCACAGAGACAGTCGTCTTATCACAGAAGGTAGTAAAGTTGGACAGACATGACTTGCTGTGGTGAATCCTTGCTGATTGTTCTTGATTACCTTCCTCTCTTCCAAATGTCTCAAAATAGATTCCTTGAGGTCTTGCTCCATGATTCTTCTGGGGACTGAAGTGAGGCTGACCAGTCTGTAGTTCCCAGGATCCTCCATCGTCTTCCTCCTTATTCCCGTTTTTGAAGATGGGCACTACATTTGTGTTTCCCCAACCAACCAGAACCTCCTGCATTCACCATGCGTTTTCACAGATAATGGCCAGCAGCTCTCCAAGTACCTCAGCCAACTTCCTCAGCACCATCAGATGCGTTGCATGAGGCTCCAGGGCCTTGTATATGTTCTCTCTTTCTAAACAGTCTTTAGCCTGTTCTTTCCACACTGAGCAACACACTTCTTGAGTTTCCTGATCTGGACAACAGAGTCCCCAGAGATATCCCACTGCATCTGGGGACAGTGATGGGGTGACCACAAAGAACTGCATGCACCTTCTTGTAGAAGCATCATGTCTCTGGTGACAACCCAGAATGACTGTTTGCTTCCCTTGTTTTTTGATATGCTTGCCTCAGCTTTTTTATTTTAATGTGGCACTGCTGCATGTCCCTATTGTGCTGTTTTTGTAAAATAATCAATATTTCTTCTGTTGGATTGGAGCTGAGAATGAACAGACTCTTCTCCTCACAGATCAATGAGACTGAACACCTCAGGTCTGCTCCAGGGTCGAGCATGTTTGCAGCATGCAGTAGCACAGCTGATCATGCTGAAAGAGCTCTGCATGCTGACCAAATAGGAAATGTGAATTTAAAATTCCCTAGGGGAGCAAATTTTTCCTGTGTATGTGACCATGGTGCAGTGGTGTTATACACAATATCCAGAGTAGTCACAGCAGAGCATTACAGGATACCTCCCAGTGGCCAACAATGTCAATTTACACAATGCTCTGCCTACACAGTCACTGATTTGGTCCAGCCACTTCAGTTTTAGCTTTACATCTCTCTTATTAAGTTGATGTTTCTGGAGAGTTAGGTCAGCAGAATGGATCTGGCAGTGAAGCTGCATACATTACATGGTCAGAGGAAGATGGCTACCCTTCCTGTCAACCTAACTTCTCAGTGTAGACCAGGCCTAGGGTTCGATTATGCAGCCATTACAATCAGGTGCTAATATTACACAATAGGTCTCTCTAACCTACACACCACAATTCCATTTATGTGAGTTTTTCCAGTTTTGGGCCTTAGTATTAACACTAACACAAAAAAACATTCCACATAAATGGAAAAGCACAGGATGAGTGTCTCTAACTGGTTTTTAAGCCTAACCATCCATTCAACACAATGAAAAGTTCTGCCTAAAAAGTGATGATAGCAAAATATGGCTCAAGAATTTTTCCTAAAACCTGAATTTTTATTTATTTTTGTGAGAACTAGAAATATGAAGTAAGCATTACAGCAGAATAAAAATTACACTTTGCCAATACTGTAATTTTTTAGGATGAGTGCAATTACATCAATATTATTGTAATTAATGATTACACCATGCTTTGGAAGAAAAGTACAGAAAAGGTTGGTATTAACATGCAAGACACAGCACAGTGATATCAATACTCATTTTACTGTTCAGATTTTTTTTTAAAAAGCTAATAGCTGTCAAAAATACCCATTATAGGCTAGTCTATAATTTGTAGAAGTCAAGTAATACATTTTTTCTGAAGGTATAATGGATGCTCCATGGAACAATTATTTTAGAAAGACAACTTCATCTCAGCTGTCTCCTGCCAGCAGAACTATTTAAGAGCCAGAGATGCATAATTCAACACAGAAGAGCTGTCAGATTTGAGAATACCTTTAAATTATAAAAACTTAGCACCACCAGTCAGTTATAATTATAATGGAAATGTAGTTTTCTGTCATTTTATCATAGCAAACATCTCTCAAGAAGCAATTTCATGTGTTAAAATATTTTGGCAAAGTGACTTTTGATTCCAAAGGGATATAGATTATCTGGTTTTACACCTGAATATTTTTCCTACAAATTGAATACAACAGTTTACACATTTTACAGGATGACAAATACAAGAGCATTAATAAAACCCCATTGGTAATTGTTATGCGGAAACAAAGGGCTGCATAACCTCCCTGGACTGATCAAATTATGCATGAAGATATTTTATTTTTATTATTAGATATGACAAGACAGTTTTCCACCAGATGTCTTTTTTTTTTTTTTTTTTTTTTTTTTATAAAACATATGGTCATTGGTAAGAGGACAGTTCCCCTTTTGGGTTGGGCCCTTTTTAGTAAGCAACAAACAAAATTCAGTATGGCTGACAGCTTGAGTCACTCCACTATTTCTAGGCTTAACAGAAGTGAGTCAAACTAGGGTTTTAAGACACGCTCCCAAATAATTAAGTTAGAATAACAAACATTAAATCTGAGGGCTCCTCCCCATTGTGTTTCAGCACACTTTCATCTGAGCAAAGTCCTCCGGCCTTGGAATTACACCTGTTTTAAAGGATTTAGCCTGAAGATTGAGGGCTGATGGTATTAAGTTACTTTATAGGAAAGGGAAATAAATAAATTCAGATGCTTCTGAAACAAGTACTGGTAACCTCTGCAGCTGGGCCCTAAGTAATACTGAATGCAAAGTAGTGGATATAGCTTGCTACTTCTTTCTGCTTTACAGAATGTATCCCATGTGAGCCTGGAGCCACTGGCTATGATGTTGTGATTTCAGTTTTCAGATCATCTCTCTCTTCACCACATTCACAGATGTCACCTCCACATGATGTAACAGGGAGTCTAATATTTTTTTCCTTTGTTTGGTAAAAGCATTTGCAGAAATTTTCTAAATCCAGTTAGTTTTTGAAGACTTCAGAATAAAAATATTCATGAATGTTGTTGTTTGGTGGGTTAGTCAAATTTTTAACCACCTTTAGGTCATCAGCTATGACACTCACTTCCTGAAGATGTTCATTAAAATCTTCTGTAGCTGTTCTCAGATTCTGAAGTCTTTCTGTTTGGGTCCGATGCTTTATGACCATTATCCCTTCTGTATTTCCACCTGCCCCTCTGCTCAGTTGGAAGTGTAGAGAGAAGGGAAACATTGTGAGTTATTAGTTCTGGTCAGTTGACCTTAGATATATATTTGTTTGGCATAATACCCTGATAATGCAATGAACTTGTGCATATGCTTACATTTAAGTGGGTCATTTGACTTGAAACACACTACTCATCTTCTTAGACTTATAAGCATTTGTAGGATCAGGGCCTAATTATTGACTGCCTTAAATATAGCAATCTAGTGCCTTTTCTGACAGTAGATTTTCAATAAATTAATTTTTGATATTAATATTAAATTATATTTTAAACCCTGACAACAGTAATTTAACCTCTTTTTTATCTTTTTTTCCCCCCTTTTCTCCTTCCTTGGTGTATAGGGCATTACATTTAAGTAATGGAAAACTGCCCTATCATCACCTCCCTAAAGCTACCAATCTATTAGCGAACTGGTGAGAAACCATAGATCCATACCAGAAAACATCAGATTATTTTTTCTATGGGTGCAACATGATGTAGTATTGCACAACACAGTACAAATTAAGGAGCTAAATTGGTTTCATTTCATTTGATTTTCTGGCAGACTTTAATGTGTAAAGTATTTACTAAAAAGGCAATTGGAATGCATACAGCATACAGAATTATAATTTATTAACACATCTAGAGTTGTGGCACATATTATCTTCCACAATCTCACCTGTGAATTTCTGGGTTACATCAGGTTCTCTCCCAATGGTCCATTAAGCCGCACTCTTGAGATATATGGTAGTATGCTCATTAGGCAGGTTTCCAGGGCACTTTTAGATTTACCTTTGTTCTATATCTTTTAATATACTAATTTTGCAAATGGAGCTTTAAAATTAATACTATAAATACAAATTTAGGTTTTGTAAGGCATCACACTACAGAATTCTAATGAGTCAACAAAAATTGTAAGTTTACTCCTCTCGTACGCCACATGTAGGCAATTTACTAATAATGAATAATAAATATATTTTAATAGTGCTTGTGTTTGCTGTGCCACACATTTGATTTAAGTGCAACATGGGACTTCCCCCATCCCCTCTGGACTTGGCTGCCAAAGGTTAGTGGAAAAGATGCTATTGGTGAGCTGCAGTTACAGAGACCACCACAGGAGCCACAAAGCTTTTCTTATAAGCACTGTTTTAAATTTTTTTTTCTACTTCCATGATGGAGTAGTAGTAATAACATAAAATTGCTGAATCTAGTAAATTACTGGTTGCATAATTAGAATTACCAGTTCTGGGACTAAGGTATTGCATACTTTTTACCGTACTTCTCCAGTTAAGTTAACATTGCTTAATTCCAAACAGAGGGATGGAATCAAATTAAAACACCTTTCATTTCTTGGATTTTGTGCTCCTTAATTTTATATAATGATACTAGGAGCTTTTCTAATACCTCACATAGGTAAAATTATAGAATTTGATACACTGGGTGGGAGTTTTGAGGCTGGTTTTGGCATCTGGATGCCCAGTTCCCAGTAACTTTAATGGGATTTGTATTTCCAGGTGTAAGCAACTAAAATGACTTAAAAAAACCCCCCACAACAAACAAGCAAACAAAACCTCTCCTTCCTCTGAAGCCTCAAGGGATAGACACAGCTCAATATGAGGTTCTGATGACAAGAGACAGGGATGTGAAAGGACTTTGAGCATTCCTTTTTTCAAGTGTTTGGCTGGTTGTTTCTTGCTCACATGCACAAGGTCTAATTGATCATCCTACATGAATTTGGGAAGAAATTGTCTCACAGGTTAAACTCACTGTGACCTTGGGAGATTTTCACCATCCTCTGCAGCATATGTGTGCAAGCCCTCCTGCCAAGATTATCTGGGTAAATTCTCACATAATCCCTTTCTTTCCATTGCAGAGGCCTCAGGAACCAGTTCACTTCATCTTTCCTATTCTCTGCCTGTGGTACATAATAGTTTAGTATCCTATGGGCAGTAATACTTCAGTCTAATTTCACTCCTTGGATTTAGCATGAGGGGCTTTTGGGCCACTAACTGATGGGGAGGAGATGGATGCTTGATCAGACTCAATCTGCGCTTTTTGGGAAAAAGGAAAAAGAAGTTTCAACCAAAAACTTCCACCCTGCTCTAATTTTCTCCTCATCCTTCTCCATGTGTTTAAATACTTCAAGATGCTGCTTTTCTTCTTCATGTTACTTTCACTGGGTACATGAAAAGTACATACAGTAGGCACCAAATCAAACTACAAATGTTCATGAAATAATCCCATATCATAGATTGATCACTGAAATATTAAAGTCACAAACAGCTAAGAAGTTGCAAGGGAAGACTTGCACAAAGCTGGTGCTTACAGAATAAAAAAAAAAAAGGAGTTTTAAACTCAATTATAAAATATATTTTCAAAGCCAGCATCAACAGTTGCTGCATTTTTCTCTCACTGCAAAATGGATTTGCAGTCTGGCCTAAAAATTTCTTAGTACTGTTTCTCAGTCTAACACTCCTGAATTCAATTAATGGAGACATTCTAGCACTTATGTCAAGTTATGCTGCATATAAATGGGGATAAAAGGATTACCAGGTTATAAATCAACAGGGAGATTCTGGGGATATAAATCTCAGGGACACTGGGCTTCAGTGTTAATGGAAATGCAAAATTCCATTGGCTAATCAAAATTTAGATTCTGCACTGAGGCATCACTGAATTTATACAGATTTTCCTAATAAAATGCTGTGATGATAAAAGGTAGAAAATCTAGCTGGTGTCCTACAGCATACAGTTTACACACTATCCCAGTATCAGGGTGAGTGTGTTCATCTAATACAATATAGTAATGGAATTCATTGCTAAAAGTGTCGGTGAGGATAAGTCTGTTTTAAAGTACAGTATGATGGTGAAGTTCAGTGCAGGCACGGGGTTAATATTTCTAGGCTTCTACACAGCAAAGAAAAACTCTGGTCATAGACCTTGGGCACCAGCCTGGAAACCTACATAGTGATGAAACAGCCATGCAGCCTGAGTCCTATCAATCCAAGCTGGATGACATGGACCAGCCATGGGTTTTTTGCCTCCCCCCATTATAAACATGCTCTCAGAAAACATGCACTTTGAAGAGGGCTTCGACTGGGAAGAGGGAAGGAAGGGCTATCAGGAGATTAATTGGTCAATTAAGGAACAACCTAGAAGACAAAAATAGCAGAATGAAAAACTTTGCAATGATCAGCTGGAGAGTATTTTAAGTCCATTGGAGACCTTTTTCCCCTGAAGAGATCTAATTTATTTCAACATACAAAGGAATAGATCATGAAACTACAAGGAGCGTATATAGCAGAGAGGATTCAAATGTGAAAGAGATATGAAGAAATACTTTAGATGATTCACAAATTCAATTCTTATCATAGAGGGAAGGAGATAAGGACCCATAGTTGACCCTTCAACTTTTCAGGGTGATCTATTACAAATGGCAGATTTCCTCAGCCCTGATGATAAACAGCATTAGAAAAGGGTTTGGCATCTAGGAAGATACCCGACCTTAAACAAGATGGGGAAACTTTGTGAGCTCCTTGCATGGAATGGTGACTAAAAAGACAAAATAACTCAAGGGTACACTACCTTCTGGTTTTCTTGGAGACAATGCATTTTTACTGGTTTCTGAAAGACATAAAGGCCAATGAGACACTGGTAGAGGCAGCTTCTGCCAGGTACATAAAATATGTGAATGACAGTTTATACCTAAAGGGTTGGCTATGAATTTATATGCATGAGATTCCCAAAACAAACATAAGTTAACAAAAGTGCTGATTAGGTGCATTACTTCTGGAGACCATATTAAGTTTTAAATTTTAGTAGTATCTAAACCCTAATCATGAGCATACGTTTAATGTAATCTTTAATTAGGCATTGTTCTACCCACTAGTTGTAAGGGAGGGGGCAAAGTTTCCATTTTACTAAGATTCTGTTTTGTCAAAAACATTTTATCGTAAATCCCCAAAGTGCTGTATTATATACAAAACACATCCAACAAAAAAAGATTCTTGTTGGTTCCTGTAAATACATGCTGTACATCAGGACATTCTAGTTGAAATAATGGGAATGGACTGAGAAGGCATGACCCTGAGCAACTGGAGTGGGGAGGGTGGCATGGAAGATATTAAATCATGCTTTCTTTTGTCATTGCCAATTATGTATTCAGGTTCCATGTCAATGTTTAATATATCATCATAGCAATGTATTACAGTCCCAATGTGTACTGCATAATCATAGTAACATCATCCTGATGTCATGTTAGATGTTGGCAAGAAGCCACAAACGTAAAAAATGAGACTGACCAAGAAACAAGACTTCAGTATTTTTTTTAAATAAGTGATTAATTTTAAGCCAAACTAAAGAAACAACTCATTTGAAGAAGTGGAGGTCATTTCCAACCGTTACTTCATAGTATATACTGGCAGAAAGCCAGAGAGACAAAAGGGGAGGCCCTGTAATAAAATATCCTATAATAAATTATTTTATTTTAATTTTTTTATAGCCAGGGTAAAGATTTAGGAGTGGGTTGGCATTTGCCAACTAGGCTGAGGAACACTGTTTCCCTTTGCTCGGCCGCCGAATATATAGAAGGCCTACTTTGACTTACTGTAAATGGAATATGCTATCATTACCTAACATATCTGTGATGATGTGCACAGGTTTTAAATTCATTGTTTAGGCTGTCATACAATAACTATGGGAAGGGGGAGTTGAATTCCTCTGATCATGGAACAACATTAGTTCTTAACTGTAGTACCTAATGCATACAGAAGAGTGATTTAAAAGTATACTAGTATTGATTACTTATTACTAGGTTTGTCTTACTATGATGGGAGTAAGCATGGCAGAAATATTTGAACAGTGGGACTTGGAATCCAGGATGCTAACTTCTGTTCCTGGATTTGTCAGCAATATGCTATGTAAATTAAAGCAAGTTACTTAATTAAGGTGTGCTCCCATTCAGAAAGTAGATAAATTCCCAATTTCAAGGGATGAAATGTGGCTTAACTCATTAATGTTTGTAAAGCAATTTGAGATCCTCAGATGGAAAATGCTATGGCAGTTCAAAGTATTATTATTTTTCTGTAACATGTTTTCTGTAATAATGACAAATTCCACAGTTACCAGAAGTTTACTGAAGTTTTTTTAGTCAAGAAAAAGGAAACATTAACACGGTTTGGTTTGGTTTGGAGACAAACTTATGTCATTTTTAAAATGTCTCCATTCCCCTTTAATTTTGCTTAAGTAGACAGATGTTATAAATAAGTACACACATTAAATTAAATTTCAAAAGGTAATATTCTTTAACAACCACATTTCAAAGATGAGCAAAAGGTTGTGCCCACTGAAACTCACACTGGTTGGAATAGGTGGGTATTTTGCATGTGTAAACTAAGTAATTGCATTCCTATTGAGCACAATTTCCCATGTCATCTTGCTGTGAGGGTCAGGATCTTACAAGATGAGTGGCAACTGAGAAAAAAGTTGGGGGCTGGGAGAGAATGAGCAATATCCACCCTACAGACCTGGCTGACAACTTGGAAATAAACTTGTCAGCTGATCCCACAGGGATCAGAGATCCATTGTCACCTCTAGGTAACCTGAGGAGAGATGGGGCAAAAGCTGCTCTACACAGATAGCCCAGAAGTCCCATACTCTTCCAAAGCATAGTTTTTAGATTGCTGCCATTGAGCATCTCCATTTCCTCCACTTTACCGCCACGGCACACCCAGAATCCTCAGGGGTTACTGCTACCAGGCTGCAGTCCATCATCTCCCCAGTGTGCTGAAGCTCAGAAAAGAAGTGCCACTGAAGTGGGGGAGCAAGTTTGTTAACTTCTTTACATAAACTTCTCAGTCCCCTATTGCACCCAAATCAGGATCATTCTAGCTAGTTCTGAGTCTATGTGCATCTTAGTCTCACAATATAAAGGACCAGCATTTGTCCCATTGCATCTTGTCTGGCTCATAAGTAGTTTCTTCAGTCCCTAACTGTAATGATTTTGTTACATTTTCCCCAAGAAACAACAGTTCAACATCAGCCTGGTTTCTCTTTGGTGACATTCTGGCACCACTGAAATCACTGGAAGTTTTGCTATAGGTTTTAACAGAGCCAGGATTTCCCCATTTCTTTCCTAGCATAAAATGCAGAGTCTTAGGAGGTTATGTCATCTATGGTTCAGAATGAGGAGTTCCATAGTTTCCTTGGAGTTTTGATTCCCAGGACTTGTGGATTGACACTTGACTCCCTCAATTGCCTGAAGGAAGCAGAATTTCAGCGTGACCACTGATAGTCATTTTGTCACTACAAAAATAGAAAACAAAAGGGGAAGGAAAAAGGGAGGGAGAGGGAAGAAACAGCCCCCCCTCCCCCGCAGAAAAAATAAGTACACCCTAGTCTTTTGGCTTTTACCAAAACAATAAATAGGTAATTTAAAAAACACTTGTTTTTTGGGACATTCATGTTTACAAGTGGAGAAGAAAAACTCATTAGAAAATGTCAGCTTTATATACTTAGCAAGGACAGAGTTCTAATGAAAACACACATCCTTCAAGAAACAGGCACTTGACTAAGTGTTCTATTACTGCATGGTCTCAAAACGTCTGCTTCAGTTAAAGTGGCTTAGAAAATAGTTGCTATTCAATTCTAGGTGTTTTTGAATACCAGTACCATCCTGTGTAAATTGCAGTCTAAGTTTTGACTCTCTTTTGCAATTAATACCAGCTCTGATAGGATCTTGAGTGAGATGATATCCCACAGTTTTCCCTTCCAACATCACTGGCTATTTGACCTGTGACAAACAGTGTGCATTCAGTCACTGTGGCTATGTCTACACTAGTAAATTAGTCTGGATTAAGGAGGCTTAATCTGGACTAATTAGATACCTGTCTACACTAGGCTTTGCCTACTTCAAACTAAAAAAAAAAATTGTAAGTTCAAACTAAGCAAAGCTTATCTCAAACTAGTTAGTTCAAACTAGCATGATGTAGCCATGCTAGTTCAAACTACCCAGTTAGGTGGAACTAACCGTGGTTTTCAGTTAGAAATAAAAAGGTAGTTTGAACTAACATTTTAGTTCAAACTAAAAAACAAAACAAAACATGGTTAGTTCAAACTAAAAAGTTTTCATTAGTTCGAATGAGCCTGTGGTTAGTTCAAACTAACTCCAAACTCCTTAGTTCAGATTTAGCAAGTCCAAACTAAGCTAATAGAGGTAGACAGCCTGCAAGTCCTGCACTTCAGGTCTTGGTAGCCAGCTGGAGCCCAGCTTTCCCACTCCCAGAATGATAGTTCCCCCAAGCCCTTCCTCCCTGGGTCTGGGGTCTCCAGCCCACAGGCTGCTGGGCCCCTCTGGGTGCACTTGTTCTGGCTACCTGTACTTCCTAGGTGCTGGTAGCGCATGCACACGCACATGCACACACTCCATTCCTAGCTCCCCCCTCCAAATGGCACACCCCGAACTCTCCCTGCCTGACTACAACAGGGGCTTTTTCTCTGCTGTGGTTAATAATCCTAACTGGGTTCAAATGCCTTAATTAGCCTAGAGTTGCCCTGCCCTGGTTACCTAGAGAACAGGGCTTTGCTGAACCTGGGGCTAATATACCTCCTCTCCAGTCCCCTCCTCATTTTGTGGGTGTTCTGTTGGAAAGTGAGGTGCTGCTGGAGCTACTGCTGAAGGAGGACCCTGCTGGCCTGCCTCCCACCAACCCCACTACCCCCATGGGAAAGAAAGGAGTACATGAAGACCCCCCCCACTACTTCTACAACCATCTGCAGAGGACCTTCCTGCTAGCTAGACCCTCCTGCTGCCTGCTGCCACCCCTGGAGCTTGCTGCTTCAGCCTGCACTGCCACCAGTGAGGAAGAAAAAGGACTATTTCTGCTGCTGCTGCTGCAGGGGGGAGCTGAAGAACCATAAACAGCTGTAGAGGGGAGGTGTGGTTTTGGACTTGGAGTGACTGGCCATCTCTGCTCTTCTGGTGGTGGGGTAATTACTGTTGCTGCTGCAGGGAGATGGGGGAGCGGAGTGGAACCCTCCTCCCTTCACCATGTACTACCCACCCCCCCACTGACGACACCACTTTCACTATTGCCACTCTTCCACCACCCCTCAGCTACTGCCTGCTCCGCTTCCTCACTTGCAGGCCTGCACCTTGCTCCTTGTTCCACCTGGGACAGTTACAGTACCAAGGACTTTTGAGCCTCCTGGGCACATGCCCCTTTCCCTCCATTACTTAACCTTTCCTTCCTCTGTTATTCCCATTTGGCCAGATGGCTCCCCACCCTTTCTCTGCCCTCTTGTTAGTTCAGTGAACTTTCCCCACCCCACCACCTCCTTGTAAGCCACCTTCCCAGTCCTTTGCTGCCTTACTGGTCCTCTTGTCTTACCTTCTCCATTCAGTCCATTTAGAATTATTTAGTTTTATTGCCCCACCCCAGCCCCAAACTGTTTGTTCGGGTCTGTTGCCCTGCCCTGAAGTGTTTGTTTACGTTCCCTACCTTGTCCCTGTCCCTCTGCCTCCCTTACTTCCCTGCCCACTCTTGGTAATTGCTATTCCCATTGCCTCCCCCATTTGCCTAGTTGCCCCATATGCAGCTCCAAAGTGCCTTTCTGGTGTGCCCCTGTTCCACCAGTACCAGAGGCTCTCCACGAATCTCTGTTTTTGTTTGTTTGTTTGTTTTTTTGTTATACCCTTGTTCACTGCACTCCCTGATGTCATTGTGATCCGCTGTTCAGTGCAGCTGGAGAAGCCGGTATCCCTCCCACACCATACGAAGTCATTGTATTCCTTCCTTCCTGGTGCGCTCCTCCCCTGCCTACAAACTAGTGGGTAGGAGTTGTCTGCCAACCTACCTTTCCCTCCCTAGTCTGCACCTGGTTACATCCTCCTCCCCTGCTCACAGTCTAGTAGGAAGGAATGGTTCCCCCTCAACCCCTTTTCTGTCCCTGCTCTGTCCCAGTCCTTAATTTCCACCCACCCCTCTCCCTACAAATATGGATACTTCCTCTGAATCTTTGGCTCCTCAGCTTGTTCTCCCATCCACTTCTGTGTCTACCCCTTCGACCAATGCTGCTGCTCTACCATCTCTCGTGCCCCCATTTGGGCACCAGCATCAGCAGGCATAGGAGGGGCCTCCAAATCTGCTGCTGCACCTTCTTTGGCCAGCAGGAGGAATGGGGGGAAAAAGGAGAGCAAGGGCCCTGTTGCTACCCCTCCACCCACCACCACCACTGGAACATCTGCCTGCACCACCTCCTGACAATCCATCTCAAGGGGCCAGGGCCCCTTCTCCACCCTGACCGGGAGGCATGATGCCCACTGCCTCCTGGTAGCTGCCTTGCCCCACAGGGAGACCAGTGTGCAGGCAATGGCATAGGTGGTAGGGCCCTCAGCCATTGTGGTGGCTTCCAAGATGTACAAAAAGGTAGTTTTCCTGGCAGTGGAGGCTGCTACTCAGGACGTGATTGAGAAGGATCTGGCTGTGGGGGGCGTATATGTCCCCTTTGAGCCCCTGGAGGATCTCTGCGTACAGGTGGTTTTAACTTCCATTCCGCCCTTCCTTCCCAATGCTGCCCTGCTTCCCCTTGTATTCACCCTGGGGAAGCCCATCTCAGTGATCACTCCTCACCACTAGGCTGGAAGGACCCCATTCTCCGTCATGAACTGTCCTTCCACTAGTAAGTGCAAATCCAGTTGCCACTATTGGGGGTATATAATGGAGTGGCACTAGAGGGATCCTTTCTAGTGCTCCACCAAGGGGCCTGCTATAAGATTCACTATTCCTTGGGGGATGCTCAGTGCTTCCTCTGCTGGACCACAGGGCATGTCTGGAGGATTTGCCACCAGGCCCTGCATGGAGAGGGGGCAACTGGGCCTCCTAAGGCTCTGGCAGGTGGTGGCCGGAGGTTGACAGAGTTGGTGCTCCATGAGCCAGAGCTGAGGCTGGTCCTGTCAGCATATGCCGATGATATACTCCTCATGGTCCAGGATCCAAGCAACCTGGTGTGGTTGGAGGCTTGCCTGGCCATTTACTTGGTAGCCTCCTCTGCCCGGGTCAACTGGGTAAAGAGCTCTGACCCGATGGTAGGGGCTGGGTGGCTGGTGAGTTCCCTCCCACCCATGCTTCAAGACATCCAGTGGAGCTAGGGTCTGCTGCTCTATCTGGGTGTGTACCTTTCTGCCACCCATCCCTCCTCAGATGAAAACTGGCAAGATTTAGAGGGCATGGTTGTTGAGTGGCTGTGGAGATGGATGGGGCTGCTGCAGTGCCTCTCCCTTCGAGGGATGGCACTGGTCATTAACCAACTTCTCCTGTCCATGATCTGGCACCAACTCAACACTCTGGTCCCTCCCTCAAGTTTCCTGGCCAACCTCCAGAAAACAATCCTGGAGTTCTTTTGGTCAGGACTGCACTGAGTCTCTGCAGGGATCCTGAGTCTTCCCCTGTAGGAGGGAGGGCAGAGACTGTGCTGTATCCACAGCCAAGTCCACACCTTTTGTCTACTGGCCCTGGAGAGACTCCATTATAGTGCAGGTAGTCTGGCATGGAGCTATTTGACATGCACTTTCCTCTGCTGCTTCCAAGGTTTCTGATATGATCGGCAGCTCTTTTATCTACACTCAAGAGGACTTCCACAAGACTGCTCTGAGCTGTCAGTCTTCTGCCAGGACCTCCTCCAGACTTGGAGGCTCATCTTGGTCTCCAGGTTCATTGTACCCATTGAGGGGGAGGACCTCCTTGCAGAGCCCCTGCTACACAACCCCCATCTTAGTGGGCAGCTGGTGAAGGCCCCCTCGGTGAAATGGAGGTTGAGCTTGGCAGGCATCACCAGGCTGAGACCTCTTGAACTACGCCTGTGGGGACTGCGTGAACCTCCAAGTGCTCACTCAGTACATGGGGGTCTCTACACCTCATACCCCCATGTCTACTCCAGGAGGTGAAAGCAGCCTTGCCCCCTGCTGCTCAAGTTTACCTTGAGTGGCTCCTATGAGAGGGAACTCCTTGCCTCCCTCTCAGTCCTGGTCCTCCAGAGCTTTTGATTGGGCTCCAGGCCCATCAGTACACCCCCAGCCATCCACTCTCTAGGCACCCAGCTGACTCACTTTTGAACCACATCCAGGGACCATCTGTACACATTTGTGCTCCATCCATTTCCTTGTGCTTGTGTCCTACCCAGATACAAAATTGTGGGACCTACTACAATAGAGGGCAAGGACCCTGGTGGGCCAGTCTATATGCCACCTTAACTCTGCAGCCTGCTGGGGAGATCAGTTGGCAGCTCCTCCACGGAGTCATGAGCACGAGCGTGTTCCTGGTACAGCTCACCACTCACCCCAACACCTGTCCCTTCTGCAGTGTGAAGGAGATGATGGCACACTCCTCCCTCGAATACATCAGGTTGCAGTCCCACTTCTGGCTCCTCTAGAACCTCTTATTGAGACTCTGGCTGCACTTTTCCCCACACTTACTTTTATACACACTCTTCATCAGTAGCCCCACCAAGTCACAGGATCTCCTCACCAGCCTTCTCTTGGTGCTCACCAAAGTAGCTAATTATAAGAGCACGGAGAGGAGGTTGGCAGAGGGGATCTCTGACTGTAGGGCCTATTTCTTGTCTCTTGTTCAGTCACATCTCTGGGTGGAGTTCCTTTGGGCGGTGTCCACAGGTTCCCTCAACATGTTCTGGGAACAGTGGGTGCTGTTTGGGATTCTCTGCTCGGTATCCCCTTTCAAGTTCCTTGTTCTAAACCTATGACCCTCACACCCATCCCTGTTGTTTTTTTTTTTTAATTAGTTGTGCCAAGAAATCATTTGAAGCTGGCTCCAGTGCCTCCTACACTTAGGTTGGGGGAGGGTTTTAGTAGATAGGATGGGTTGGCTTGTGCGCACCCATGTCCCAGTCCTTCAATAGGAGTACCCTTCTGTAACCATCAGGCTTGACTCTGTCAAAGCACTGGTGGACCTCACAGACATTTTTGATATAACTGACCATGGTATATTTTATTTCCGTTAAAACTCCATTTAACAGTTCTCTTCTCCTGAAGTCTAGTAAAGTCAGCATTAGTCAATTTTTTAAAAATAATTCTACAATGTATTATGAGTTTTGTGAGTCTTATTGAATGCTTTGAAATCCTCATTAGAAAGTGCCATTTAAATGCCCTGAAAAGCTTTAACATATACAGTTGTTCTAGTCATTATAAAGAATGGTAAAAGCAAATTTTTCCCCATGTATTTTTCTGAAAGAATGGTGCCAATCTATGCATCACTGTCTTTAAAATTTACAATATGATTCCAGGAGTTAATACTGCCCATTAATCATTTTTGCATGATGGGCCTGAACCAAACCCACTGGCATCAATGGAAATCTCCCATGGGCTTTGAATAAAGCTGTTTGAACATTAAATAACACATTAAAGAAACACAAATAAGTGGCTTGCACAAAAGAATTAACAGCAGAATGCAAACAAAAAGTTGAAATGGAGATTATTGCATGTTTGTCGACAAAATCCAAACAGCTTTATCTGGGGGGGAAAAACAAATATTTCTCCATACTTGATTGTTGATTTCTGTACTGTTCTTCCAAAAAATCTAGCAATGGATAGCAGTTTTTGTCACAAATTAAATTAGTGTGAAAAATGTGAGAATAGCAAATGTAAATACAACAGGCATCTAGTACTTCTCTTTTAAAAATACTTCCTCTAGTTATCCTGTTTGTTCTTTTCCCCCACTTACACGTTTTCTATATTCACACACACACACACACACACACACACACACACACACACACACACTGAATACAAAGTACAAATGAGCAAAGTAACATCTACAGTAGCAGAGAAGGAGTGTGGGTACGGATGCAAAAATATCATCCATGATAGTAGAATAGTTATAAAGTTAACTTACACAGCACTATGATCAGAGCCATCCTACGTGCAGGAATCTAAAAACTAACATTCTCCTCAAGGACTGAGATGAACTATTCTACTTGAAAAAAACCACTGCTTGCTATTTTTAATAATTGTTTTTGACTCCCTTGAGATGATTTGCACCACTGTATTATTAACTTTATTATTGCGGTCAGTAAACTCATAGTTAACATACACTAATAATGAAGGCTGAATTCTGTGCTCAATTTAAACCCACTAGAAACTGGGACCAAAATTTGATACTGAATGTTTAAATCACTATATTTTGCTCAAACCCCCTCCCCTCCCCACTAAAAGCCAACCACACTAACCATGTAAGGAATATCGGAGTGTATAAAGGGATATGTCTGCTCCCAACAGTTGACAGGTAATCTACCCAACTTTGTTCACTTCAAAGGAAAGTTACAACAAGCTGCTTTCCCTTACATGCAATTTATGTCACTGTAGGATGTGAATAGAGGATAGAATCAAACTGTTTTCAAAAGAACTCCTGTCTTAAAAGTCCATATTTTTAGTTTCTGACATATTATTTCTGAGTAAATGACAAAATAAGATGACACAGAAATATTCAGTAATGGGTGTTGTAACTTAGATGATCAAGTATACCCAAGGATATCAGCTTCAAGTTTTGTGGTCTAAAGGGACACTGCTAAACTATCAGTCTCCATTTATTTCCATGCACACAGTATATCTAAACACTGAACAAGACCTTATGCCATAAACTGGTGGTACAAACCAAATATTAATATGGTATATCCCACTACCACTATAAGCCCCATCCATGCTCCTAGCACAGGGTTGTCCCTAGGGAAAGGGGGTATAGCGCCTGCATAGTATGTCCTGCCAATTTCTAGCCAGCATAGACATTTGATACAAAAGGCATCTGGATATAAATAGGAGAAGCCCTGAGTTTCCTCTCATTCATACCAAAGAGAAGTTCATCCTGTTGTTCAAAGAACATAAATGGTGATTTACAGCCACCTTGCCCATTCCCTCCATAAGCCATTGTGACTGTAAGATTTACCCAGTACTAACTGGCATACTGTTGTCATGATATATACTCAAAAGGTATCATGTAATATATCACTGGAAAATCAATAATACACTGATTATTAATAGTGTTGTGTAATGTATGCACAGTACGCCTACAAAGGACTGACTATATGTGTTGCAAATGTGTTCTTAAAAATGCATTTAAAAAGCAGTGCCTAAGGTATGCCTGTTCTGGTAAAAGAAATGTATTTCCACCTGCTTGAATGGGTCTCTAATGTAAATTAGGTGAGGTGTAGCCAAAAACAAAGAGCAGTACATTTACATCCACGGTAAACACAGCCACCCAGAGACTGGTGAGACAATCTTGACAGGGGGTAGAAACTGCACTCTCAGGAAACCTTCCTGCCTCTTGAAGTAAGTTCAGCAAAGACAAACTGGCCTATGTACCCTAGCCAGAGAAAGAAGTTATGGTTGGGGTTACTTCCCAAAGAATATATTTCAAAGGTTTACTGGATTGTAAAATGAAAGGGGACAGAATTCCATATTTGTCCATTACTGGCACTGCAAAAGGCCATCTGAGAGAAGTGGATCTTTCCACTTTTCAGTCCCCAATCCAATGGGGACTGATGTCTCTGGGAATTAAATATAAGTGAGAAAGCTGCTTAAGCAAAGATTATAACTTCCTGAAGTTAAGTTTTAGTCTTAAAAACCTACTTTTATTTATATTTGCTTGTAAGCATTTCTATCCTTACTCCTTATACTTGGTATTATTTAAACCTATGACCTTTCTCTTAACAATTTTTAAAACTAAAAGTCAGGTTAGTTCACTGACTGAAGGAAGGGGTGTGCTAATTCCTGTTAATCTAACAGGCTGCAGCGTGTTGTCTCTTCAAAAGAGCAATAAATTTACCTTCTGTGAACGTTTTAAGGGGGGGGCTGGATAGGGAGTCCTTTCTGGGAAAGCTGACAATTGGGGTTCACTGTTTGTTACATGCAAAGTAAAATTTGGACTGGCAGAGTCCTGAAGAGTTTGCTGGTAAGGCAGAGAAAGTGATATGTCAGGGAGCTGACATACATCTCAGCAACATCAAAACTGTCACTTCCTGAGGCTGGGAGGGCTAACAGTAGCTCACTTAGTTTGGAGAACCTCAGTAGACCATCAGACTGGCAGATGATTTGGGACTTGGAAGGGTGTTGCGTTCACTCTGCAAAAAGTACCTGGGTGGTAGAAGCCAGGGTGAGAGTTGTAGGATTGTATGCTATTGGTTTCAGGACTTTGAGCTATAGAAGCCTAGCATTTAAGGCACCCTGGATTACAGGGCAGGTGGTGACGACTCCTTACCATCTGGGTTGAACCTCTGAAGCATCACAGTGGTTTTACACCAATCACAGGTCAATAGGACGCAAGGATCTATTAGCTCATTGTTGACGCCATTCAGTGACTTTACTATTCTTGCTTGCAGGTAATGCGGTTACATAGGTGTCCATGAAGAAAAAGTCCACCAACCACAATTAGAATTTCAGAATGCTAGGTTTTGTAGTGCAGCTCATGTATATCTATTTAAAGAAAAAAACAGCAGCAACTAGAAATAGGTGGTCTTAAAAAAATTTAAAATACTGATGTGTCTTTTCCAAAATGTAACAAGCAGTTCAAATCAAATCATAGGGCTAGAAGGGACCTTATGAGATCATCAAGTCCAACCCCATGGGAACTGAACCCAGGACCTTCTGCATATTAAGCAGAGATGTTAGCCACTACACCATTTGCAGGGCAGTTTATATAAAAATCTGTGAGCAACAGGTAAACCGCAGAATAGTTTTGATTCTACTTCTACAATTATTTCATGGGCTTCAAAATGTGGATTTAAACATATACATTTTCTGGATGCATGAAGACAAGGTGTTGGAAGATTATGAGTAGGTTTGCACAGATTCACAAACAGGCAGGATCAGAAAGTCATCCGAGCTGATGAAAACCTTTGGTACAAAACTTTTTGCTGGTGGGGCAAAAACATCCTTTTTGGTGAAAATATTCTATAGTATCTCCATTTTTTGTGAAATGTCATCTATTTTATTAACTTTTTATTGAAAAATGTTTTAATATGGTTCTTAAAAGTAAGAGCAGATTTTCAATAGTAAATAACCATTTCTAACACTCATTTTTGTATAAAAATATAATGGAATAAAATTTCATGAAAAAAAGGAAAAACAAACAAACCTTTAGTAATAATAATAAACTTTTAATCTTCTAAGCACTATAGAGAAATTCATTTTGACAACACCTGTGTAAGCAAAAAATAATTGTACCCAATTTTGGAAATGGGAAACTAATAGGAAGTAACTTGCCGAAGACTGCCTGTATTAAGCTAGTGACTTGATTCAGGATTAGAATTCAAGACCACCTGACTCTAAACTATGTATGAATTCTTCCTTTGCACTTCTGAAAGAAAGAAAGAAAGAAAGAAAGAAAGAAAGAAAGAAAGAAAGAAATCAACTCGATTGTCAGATCCCATGCAGGCAGAAGGGGAAAGAAAACAAAAAAGAAAAAAAAACTTTGTAATTGGAAACTGAGTCCCTTTGATATGGAAATAACAGACATAATAAACATGAAATCTTTACTCAGTAAATTTGCAGAGTAGGACTGCACTCGAAAGCTGGAGACTGCTTCTGAATGTGTAGCTGTGTAAATGAGTGTTTCTTTTCTTTTTAATCTTTCTCCTAGGGCTTTAATTGTGACATAACCTCAGCCCTGATAGAAATCCTTCAGTAATTCCGCATGATTTCTGCCCTGCAACTGCGGTATAGTGTGACAAATGCAATGGAGTTCAGTGCAGCCAAAAACAATTGTGAACACTGCAATGAAATGGTTTCCATTAATCTTCCCTTTTGCTTTATTACAGTATTTTCCCCTTTCTTATGGGGAAGAGATTTTGTGTGCGGAGTGTGTGTGTATTTTATCTATATAACGTTCTCTTAGTCTCATCTCTCCAAGGAGAACTCAAGTGTTCCTTTCAGAGAAAGTTTAGAAGTCCATGCACAATTATTTTCTGAAAAAGAGAGCAGTTTGAGCTCCAGACCACTGTTCTATAACAAATAATTCTTTGTGGCTGTAATTAAGATGGCTTAGAAAGACTGCAGGTTAGTCTTGGTATGGAGACTCCTCCTCCTCTGAAACACAATCCTTTATCACATTTTCTAATTAATTATAAAAGTTAAAAATTAAATCTTTTTAGTGTCCCCCATAATAATCCTCCCAGATCAGTTTTTGTCCATATTAATGGAGAATACATCCCTTGCAAGATTTAATTTCAAACTTCCATAATTATGGTTAAAATTAAATCTTACTGTGGCTATATAACATCCTAACATGAATGAAAGCCAGCCTAGAAGGATTACCAAATGTACCTTAGTATGATTTATTTTTAACTTTCATAATTAAAATCTTTGGATAAAGATCTTGTTTCAGTGTCAGCACGGGGATCCTCATTAAGAAAAGGTTCCCCCAAAGTGTTTAATTCTTCAAAGGGGTCTTTAGAGCTGTAAAATAAGATTGTGGGCCCTGGGAGGTCATCCAATGGCATTCATCCAAAGGAAGCATTTTTATTTGTGCACTTACTATCATTTGCATTAGAAAAAAGCCATATACAAAATCAGAAGTTTGCTAAAAAAATAAATGTTTGGCTGGATTATGGAAGCTTGATAAAAGCTGGATACAATCTCATGGAATCACCTAATAATATGTTGACTGTATTTTGAGTAAGCTTTTAAACAGGAATATTAGACAAGTAATGTATCAAGAGGTTCTGGGGCTTTATGGACAAATGGGACCCTTTTCATTATCTACTCTGGGCTCTCACATAACACAAGTCATAGAATTTCCCCCAATAATACCTGTATTGGAGCAAATTATTCTCCCTTACTATGTAAATTCAGATTATTGAGCCCAATATCTGTGATTTAACTTGATCATTTCTTTTACGGAAAGACACTTAGTCTCACTATAAAGACTCCAATTGATCTCTGTTTCTTCTCATGAAGCTAGATGTTGAATCTTTCACACCCAGAAATAGCCCCCTTAAATCAATGTGTCTAGTCACCAGTGTGAGTGTAGGAAGGGTTTCATAATCTGGTTTTGGGTAAAGTGTTTTAAACACCGCATCACACAAAAGTTGCATCTTAATAAAAACAAATTGATGGATTGCACATACAGTGGGGAACTGTTAACGTGCAGGTGTTGGGGGACAAGTCACCACGACCATGCGTTAAATGAACCGCATGTAAATGGGACCAGGGTGAAAACTAAAGGGTCCCTGCCTAGGGCAACTTCCGCTTTTAGATACCATGCGTTACTGAGTCACATGCGTTAAGTTCCTAGCTTCAGGCAACATGACCGGAGCATGCGTTAACCAGATCCACATGCAAACTGATTGCACTTTAACGGGTCCCCACTGTATTTATAATTTCAGTTGTGGGTTTGTTTTTATTTAATCTCTTCTGGTCTTCAGAAAAACAAACCTGCTTGTATAAAAAATGTAATGGCACAGTGAACGTGTTATGATTCTGTTCATCAGCTTTCTTAGATGTGTTGTAGTGCCAAATATGTTTAATTACTAAGTATTAAATACTGTAAAGCAGTGGTTCCCAATCTTTAAAGGGCTGGGGACCCCTTTTCCATAGAAAAAAATCTTTGTGGCACACTGGCTGCATGTGAGGTCTTATGTCACTGCTGCTGTGCAGTGGACATGCCACAGCCATAATCTGACCCATGGCAGCAGAATCAGACCCATAGAGCCGTAGTCGGGGCCAGCCCCCACCGCAAAGTAGCAGACTGCAGTGGGGGGGCTGTCAGTGGGGTCTGGCCCCCACTGTGGAGCAACAGAGCTGCGGTGTGGCCTGGGCCACACCGCTGAGTGGTCGAGCTGTGACAGGGGGCCACCAGCAGGGTCTGGCCCCCACTGCAGAGTGGCTGCACTTGTGGTGGGGTCTGGCCCCAAGTCACCCCAACCCCCCCCACAACCCTCCACCCTACCACCAGCTTCCCCTGTTGTCCCGGGCCAATGCCCCATACCCTTTCCCCAGATGCCCATCTCTGAGCCCTCCCTGCCACCCAGGGTCCCCTTACGTGGCTGCTGGAACCAGGAGTGGCCATGGCTCAAACTTCTCCTCTTGCCCTGAGCACAATTTGAACATGCTCAGGGTGGTGGGGCAATTTTAAAAACGCCCAGCCTGGGGCAGAGTGGCTCCCTACCATTGGCTGGCTGGCACCACCAGCCTCTCACTCCCGCTGCCGGCGTCATCCGGCCCAAGCTCCCAGCCTCTTTGTGGACCCCTTCAGGTAACTCTGCGGCCTCCCATGTTGGGAACCACTGCTGTAAAGAACACCTAAGTTTTGTTTCCACTCAGTTTTTAGCTCCTTTGAAACCATGAATGTTGCCTCATTCAAGATAGGTGAAATTTTATTAGAATCTTCATAATGGGAGGTGGGTAGTGTCCCCAACTCAGGCTGATTTTACTAAGAGCATAATGGGAGATTTAGAAACTCAGTATGTCTTCAGGAGCCAGACTATTCCTTCCCAGATCAGGCACAAAGGACCTGATATACTGCTTGGTTAAGTCTGTGAAAAAATTTTCCATTAAGTCAACAGGTGTTGAATGCAGTCCAAATGACATGAATGTATTCTGCTGCTATCATCTCCCCACTGAAGAATCTTCAGTCCTTGGCTTTATTTTTAAAATATATAATGTATTCTGTAATTCAGAGTACTCCAGAAAAGTTCTGTTGGACCTGGACTCATAAATCTTTTCTGATAACACATAACTACAGGTTCCAAAGGGGTAGCTGTGTTAGTCTAGTTCAGCAAAACAAACAATTTGTTTTGCCATCACAAGAGGTATCTTATGAAGACTTGCCAGATGGTTGGTCTAGTTCTAGAAGCAATTCTTTATCATGAAAGCTGATCGGTACCATCTTCCTTGATTCAGCTATTAGATACATACATTTTCCTCATTTAACCTAATTTCTAACTTTTTTTTCCTCCAGAATTTACTCTAAATTTTGTGAACAGTGAATAAGATAGTTAGAGGTTGTAGTATTAGTCATCATTTCTTTACATATGATTTGTCTGAAGAACACAAATATAAAGGGAGGTTTGAAATGCTGGGATTCATTTGATTGTGGAAAAAGAGGATCTTGAATTATTTTTCAATCTGGAAATACGTAAAGTGTGATGACAAAGAATTTCCTGGTTTTCCCATCATGATGGAAATAATGCTCTTTTATGAAGAGTGTCAAATCATCCCCATATTTTTACTGATGTGGACAATACTACTACAGTTCTCTTGGGGGTAAGTATAGTGTTTTGTGCCTAGATACCAAGAGGATGACGACTTAGGAATATGTACAATAATTTTACACACATTTTTCAAATGAGGAAACTGAAGCACACAGAAATCTGTGGTTTAAGAATAAAATAAAAGACACGTAACTCCAACTTACCAGCTCTGGCTGATCAACACACTCCTTCCCTTGGTATCTACCCACCTACTTAAGTTTGCAAATCATCACAAAACTTGTAACACTGCAGCAAATATTTGATAGCTGAATGAGGTTTACTGATTGAAATTGGCAGTTCCATTTCTGTAACCCCCCCCCTCAAGCTGACCTTTTGATAGGCATATGAATTTCAAGGTACCTGGACGTTGTCAGGATAGAACCCTTTGTTGCTCCTTCCTATTCTACTATCCTTAGAACCAGGGATAATCTAGCCAAAAGAAACTGGGCCTGAATCTCCATTGCAGTACACCTAGGGTACAATTCACAAGAGGGTCTTTGGCCTCTAATGGCAACTTTAGGCAACTGCTGATAACTCCAGTATTTAGGCATCACTGACATTCACAAACCCCTTCTCATCTGCCACCTAAACCTACAGTGGTCTAATTTATCGATGGTAAAGTCTCCAAGGTTTCTGCATTTTGACAGCTGTACATGGATACAGCTGCCTCAGTCTGACACCACAGTTTGGCATCTAACTCATACTTGAACTCCAGACTACTCACAAACTAGATATTCCCTTACTTATGTTGCTTTGGGACCTGTTCCAGTAGACAAGTCTTGAGCACACTGAAACCCATACAAAATGGTCAGGGATGGTGTTGACGCTAGGCTCCCAAAATTATAATCTTTAGGCCTTTGGCTAGGGAACTCATCTCGGATGTGGGAGCCCTAAACACTACGCTATGGGATCCTTTGGGTGTCTCAGTTCTGCTGTATATAAATAATTAATTATGCATTGGTTCAGGGGACTGGTATTTGGGTCTCCCGGTTCCCATTGGATTATCAAGTCATTCTCACTCTCACTCTATAGTATAAGGTCTCCTTTATAGCTCACTTACCTATACCTTTGCAAAGTAAGCAATAAGTAGGTATAAAGCTATCACACTGTGCATAGACCCATTCAATGTTCCCTCTAATTACTCGTATGCTGTGTGCACAAACAATTTCTTTGGGTGCGCAAAACATTTCTTTGTGAGCACCAATATTAGCACTATTGAACTTTTTTGTGCATATTTTATTTTGTTGTGTGTGCAGGTTTCATGACCTGTGTGCACGCATGCACGTGCACAGTTTAGAGGGGACAGTGGACCCATTAGATTTCTAGCATTGTCTAAATTAAACTACAATGCCAAATATCATTTTCCTGTAGAACTTTTTTTTTTCCAGCATCTGACTCTGTATATCATCTTGCTGGACAATGGAAAGCCATAATAATTTACTTTTGGGAGTCCCTGTAACCCATGTCATCATGAATTCTGATGAATTTTCTGGGAATAGTTTGAAATGTTTCCAGTTAAACTCTTGACTTAACATCTCAAGAAGAAGAAAAAATGTTTCTACCACATTTTATTAAGCCCTTTAGGTCCTTTTACAAGAGAGGAAATACCAATTAACGTATAATTTAGCAGAACAAAATATTATCCCATTTCAACCAGTACCCACTTCCTTGAAGTTTATTCAAGCATTAATAACCATTTAATGCAATTTAACTACACTGAGGTATCCGTTACATTAATATCATATATCCATCAGGAAATTAGAGTTTTGTCTCTATGAATTTTGCATTACAAGAAAGTCTTTATAATTTTATTCTGCACTTTATGGTAGCTAATTTAAGTTTCAAATGGTTCAGATAGCTTCCCAGTCTCTCTCTTCTACAGTGTAATATGACTAACAAATTGTTACTTGATGTTAAAAGATCATGAACACATCATTTATTAAACAGCACTGCATAAATAAGTTTGAAAGAGGAGGGCACTTTCAATGTAACTCCAGTGATCCTAGAGGTGTATAGCTAATGATGAGGAAAACCTCACGGAGTCAGGATATGAAGGGTCTAGTCCTGCAAAGTTCTGTGCATCCTCAGCTCCCACTGAAGTCAAACAGAATGGAGATTACTCACATCTCAGAAGACATACTCAGCACTTCAAAGAATTGCATCTCTGATCTCAACGAAAACCTCTTAATAGTTTCTCCGATCTTTAGTGACATGGAGCTTGGGCTGGAAGTCTAACAAGAACCGGCTTTCCCTCACACATCCTGTTTTTTAAGTCAGGTCACTGACACCACAAAAATAACCATTTAAAGCATTTCTTTTCCAGTTCCTGAATGAATCCCAATGCTTGCTCACACAGGTATTTTTGCAAGGAAACCATCAACTCAACAAAAGATGTCTTAGGTGCAGACCACGATATTTAACAATATTGTTTCCATTCATATGTGCTTTTCCAAGCCACAGTTCTAAATAATGAGCTGCATACTATCACCATTATTATTGCAGTCAATTCTTTTTGTAGCCTGTTCTTTATCTTTCATATTGTTATGGTAAAAGTAAAAATATCATGCACTGATCTATGAATATTCAGGATCAGCCTCCAAAGAAAGATTTAAAAACCTAGATTCACAAGGGATTTTAGGCACCAAGCCATTTAAATGCCTAACTTTTAGGCACCTAAAAAACCCACAGTAACAATGTGATCCACAAAGTCTGAGTTAAGCACTGAGGCTCCAGGCATGATGAACTGAAGAAATGGGCACCATAGAACTCAGTCCACAAAAATCAACACATTAGGCGAGGAGCTGTCTAAACAGACCAATGGGAGATGCTTACTAGATGGGTGTGTCTTAAATCCCATCCTCTGAGGGAAACAGATGCCTAAGTCTGGGGAACATTACCATTACCAACAAATGACAACTCAGTCTCTCCCATTGAAGTTGTCCCACTGTATACAAATAAATCGTCATTGAATCTGGGCCCTGAACCCTTGGTGTCCCACTGTTCAAACAAGTGCTCTAACCATCATGATATTTTCTCACTCTCTGACCCATTGACTTATTTTTAAGTATTTATACAAAGTTGAAAAATTTCAGCAGCAGAGACTGAGCTAGTTCCACCTCAGAGCATCTCCAAGTTCATTGATTAGAGCACTCTGCTCAGAAGTAGGTTCTCTCTGTTGAAGGCCCTTTTCCCCATTAGGTAGAAGGAAATTGATGGGATTTCTCACATATTGGGAGTGCCCTAACCATTGAGCTAAATGTCAGTGTGAGACACCACCATCAGCTCCTCCTTTTGCCATTTTGAATAGGAGCTGGTTTGGAAGGTGGCCTCTGAGGACACCTACTGGATTGGGCCTCAAGCATGAGATAAGCACTTCTCCACCTATCTTCTCCTTGTTTGTGAATCACTCTGAATCTTAGGAAGGAGGCTGCCTTCTGGACACCTTCAGTGAGGCCTCAACATGCATACCCAAAGGCAGAAACTGAGGTGTCTGGGGAACTTGTTATAGTACAAGTTTAGGTGCTTGGTGAGCTTAGGTGTTTCCCAGCCAAACAAAACTTTTTGGATGACAGTTGTTCCTGTTTGGGACTGAGACTGAAGTGCCTAAATACTTTTTACAGATCTCAGCCAAAATTACCACAAGTAGAACTGAGAACATCAATGGGATTGTGTGGGTTAAATCGCACTCCTTTCTCTGAATGGGCAATAAAACCTCTACTGAGGGACTGTCTACCCTCAAAATGTTACAGCTGCAGAGCTGCAGCGTTACACATGCACCATTGTAGCAGAGCAATGTAGAAAATACTTACACCAACCTAAGGAGTCTCCCATCAGCATAGGTAATCCACCTCACCAAGAGGCAGCAGCTAGGTAGATGGAAGACTTCTAGTGCTGTCCACACAGGGATACAGGTCAACTTAACTACATCACTCAGATGTGTGGATTTCTTGTACCCCTGAATGATATAGTTGGGGCAACCTACTTTTATACATACACCAGCTCTGAGGTTCCTTTGTATTTCAAAAGAACTGAACAACAGTAGAATATAAGGTGCACCTTTCAAAAATGTAGAGGTATATAACAAGCAGCATTTATCCAAGTAAATTCCCAGCTGAAAAGCCCAGAGGCTGAGGCAACAAAAAGAAACAATGTAGGAAGCAAGAGAGTTCAGGAAATACAGAGACTCAGCAAGAGTTGTTCCTTAATGACAATGCAGCAGTGCCATAACTGAGGTTCTGGAAACAGCAGGACTAGTGTACTTTCTTTAAATAAAGAACTTATGCTCAAAAATACTTTCTCTCTCCTTCATCAGGTTCTCATCCATTGGAAATCTGACCTACTGGAAAGCCCCCAAATGCGCTAACAGTCAGCAAAGAGGTAGCAAAATAAAGGCACGGCCCTTGTAATAACAGTCTTTCTACAGCAGATGTTATAGTAGTTGGAAATATTCAAACAACAAGTTTTGTTCTGTTGCTACTTCACAAGCAGTGCTTCCTCCTCAGCCCCTTTTTTGATGCATTTTTTTTATGTTAGAACATTAGCAGATTTTGAGCACCTTTCCTGGGGTTTATTACTCTCACTAGAATATGTAAATAAGAGGAGGAAAGGGGTGTAGAGAACTGTAAGAGGGTCTGTATAAATTTCTTTTACGGACAGTATCAGTGTAGAATAAAATCTATCTGTTACTGTTGATATAAATTTTCTTGTTGTGCCTTTTGGCATCAATGGATAATTAGGGAAGCTCGACACTGCTTTTTCTCCAAGTTCTACCAATTCTTTAGTTCTTTTTTTTATTTGTCCAGCAGGCTTGGTCTTGTTAAACTTTCGCTATTGGAGGGAAACAAAAAACAGACCTCATATATATTTCCTAAACTGCAGAAGTATTATTTTTCCGCGGGATACAGGTGCAAAAATAAAAACAATAATCATCTTTGGATGGAAGCTTTTTACATTTTGGTGTATGTGAAATGTGGTTGTGTGGAGCTAAGTACAGTGAAACAGGCAGGATTTGTAGAACAATCTCATAAGAAAACAGTGCAACTCTATTAACAAATGGGGGAGCATGAAAAGAGCATTCATCTGGTATGCACCATAGCTATAGCTTAGCTGTTTTCTTACGATCATTATTCTTTATATGTCATATTGTCATGATAGGAGCAAAACCACCAACTTAATCCTTACAGTACTTTACACTGGATAGTAATTTGCATAATTAACATTTTAAGGTATGCTAAAACAATCTGCATAACAAAATTGTCTCCATCCAGGCTTATGTTAGTTATTCTACTATGATAGCCCTGGTCAAGTCATTCAACTTCTCTGTGCATCAGTTTCTCAGTCAGTAAAATGGAACTGATAATGCTTACCCAAGCCTTGAAACAGGTTTTGAGATCTAAGCATAAAAAGCACTATCTAAATGAGACGTAATGTTCAGTATCCATTACAGCCTCATCTACTTGAAAAACCTTGTCCTTCCTACCTTCATAATAACAAAAAAAATGTCCAAATAAATTAAGAATAAATGGAAATAATGAATTCTGCAGAATCTTACGTTCCTTCACAGAATTTCTCAGTATATAATTTTGGATTGCAATGATGTTTATTAAAGAAACTTTTTACATACATATCCAGCTGGAAAAATAAATAAAACAGTAACAACAACAAGCAACCAACCAGATGTCCTATAAAAAATATACTATCTCTGGTGCTTACAGGTCAGTTAGTTCCATGCCATACCATTGTCCACATGAACACATTTGGCCAAAATTAATATAAAAACCAGGAAAAGCAACAAGAGTCCTGTGGCACCTTAACGACTAACAGATTGCTTCAGGAATAAGCTTTTGTGTGCTCCAACCCACTTCATCAGATGCATCTGCCTACAAAAGTTTATGCCCGAAGAAATCTGCTAGTTTTTAAGGTGCCACAGGATTCTCATTGTTTTTGCAGTACACAGACTAACATGGCTACCCTGCTAGAAATTTCTGCCATAACAATCAGGAAACAATTTTCATGGGATCATTATCAACACTTCAAGTCATGTAACAGGTAGGTTATACCTGCAAATACTTAGTGAATCGCTACAATTACAGTATAATTCAGGGCTTTGGGTTTGGGTTATTTGTTTTGGCTTTTTGTTGCTGTTGTTAAAAAGTAGATATTTAGACTGAAATATTTAGGAAAAATAGTACATCAGGAAAGCAATGTGCTGATTTCAAGGAAATGTCCTGTTTGAAAAATCAATATGCAGAAATCTTTCTGTGCCAGATTACCACAATTGTGTTATGCAATATGCTGTAGTGCAGGGGTCAGTAACCCAAGAGATAAGAAGAGCCATTTTAAAAATTCCTTCAGCAACCAAATGTTTTGAGAGTCACAATGGATAAGGGGTGGAGGAAGCTGGACCAGCATGCCTGCTGCAGTGTCCACTGTGAGAGAGGGAGGAGGCAGGAGGGGAGCTTGGAACCAGGAGTGGGCTCCCTGCAGAGTCCCCTTCTGGCGGGAGGGGGGTGCCCAGAGCCTGGCATGGGCGGCCTGTGGGGTCACCCTCTGAGGGATGGAGGGGAACAAAGCCTGGAGCCCCAAGGGGGCAGTTGAAGCTGCATGCTGCTCTGGACCTGCAGGCTGCAAACTCCTGCCAATAGTACAATGCAATATCCTTCATATATTTAGGCTTAAAAAAAAAAAAAAGCTTTGCTTTTTTTATTTTATTTTTTAAGTACTCTATTGAGAAAAGTGCAGTTTGGAGACATTGCTATTTTATGACAAGAGAGAGTTTGAGCTTAGTTTAATATTATTTTGTCACAAACTGCAGATTTCAATTCAAGTAAAATCTACTCATCAACCTCTTCTAATAAAAACTCCATATGCAGGGGAAAATCAATCACTTTACATTTCACTCTTTTAAAATGATACCATGATAAACTGAAAGAAAAAAACATCAAGTAAGCAAGCTGTGGAATAAAAGATGTTAAAATTCTGTCTGGAAGCAAAACGAAACAGAGAATATTATTGCATATGCAAGTATTTAAAATGGTTTTCTTGTAACATGTTGTTTTCTTCATGAGATGTATTGCACGACAAATGACGTGATGGGCTTATGAAATTTCAGTCTGAAGCAATTTTTACTGCTAACACAAACTATAAATAATATGCGCCTTTTGTCAACTGCATTCTTCAGTAATCTAATTGTATCACTCTAATGAGACCTAGGTTAGGAAATGCACTGAGGTTCCCATGCCCCAGGTCAGAGGAGACTGAAAACATTGTGCAGCAGATGTGCTTAATCTCAAGAGGATGGCAGCTGCATCACTTGGTCAAACCAAATAGCATTGGCTATATAGGGAGCCATACACTTGACCTCTCAGCTAGAGGTAAAGTGCTACACTGTTGGCTAGCAGTGAGAATGATAGGGTATAAAATATAGGGGATATTTTTCCCTCTCTGACTCTGTTTTTATAAACCTCAGAGGAGTATCTCTGCTTCCTGAATGGTGAGTTAAGCCTGTGTATGAATTTCTTTAACTCAGTATTGGAGTTTATTCTATTTGGGGGGGGGGGAGAAACATGTTCTTATTCTATCATGTGTGTTTATAAAGAGGAGATAAGGGATGAGCAAAGGACAACATTAGTTAGAGAAAATAGCTCTCCCTTTTCTAAAATCAATATACTTAAGTATATTTCAAGGCACAAGTTTCTTCTGTGTCCGTTTAGATTACTGTTACGGTATTACAAATTTTTAAAAAATGCAGAATTTTCATCATATAGTACAACCATGTCATTTTGGCAGGTGAAGGTCAACGTTTAGAGTTATCCTAGGATTTATCCTCTCTCAGGATGTTGCAGATCTGGGACACAATTCAAAATCCAATATATAATATAAGCCAGTTCTCCCTTCACTTAGAACTGTGCAAACTCCAGTGAAGTCAATGGGACTTACACAGTATAACTGGTGGGAAGATTTATCCATATAAGCAGTACTATGGCACCTGTAGGGAGGTTGGAACACAGCTTTCTTTAGCCATTCTCTCACTTCACACATCTTTCTGGTTTTGTAGGTGCTCCCTCTTTTGGTAACATTCTCTCTTGCTGCTGGGTGGAAAATTTCCACTTTAGAAATCAAACATAAGGCAACAATTTCTTGACAATTTCAGCACGTCTGCTTTGAGTGCAGACCAACAAACCCTACATGCTACAAATCTCCAATCCTGGGTGCATAGAGTACATGTATATCCACTTGAGGAATGCCCCTAGGGACCAGGACTGAAGAACAACAAACATTTTTTTCTCCATGCTTTCCTATCAGAAATTTAATTCCTACATAATTAGACAACCACTTTTGACCAATTGGATATACACTGCATATCTCATTAAGACCGAAGAATGAAGCTGGACTGAATGGCATTGGTTCACAAGTTTCAAATTTATGACTACTAAAAAACAAAACAAAACAAAATAATCCATGCTTGAGTGGTATGGCTTTTTGGGGGGTGAAGGTTGGAACTAGAGACAGATGAACAGCAGACTTCATTGACTATTCAGAGATTTTGAAGTCAAAATAGTCCATTGAGGTAATTTAATTAGACCTCCTGCATTACACAGACCAGTGACTCCCAACCTTTTTGGCTCAAGGGTACAGATATCATTGTTACAACCTTGAAGAGCCACCAGTCTTCACCAGCAGCTCTCCCCCTGTCCCTGCACTACAAGAAGACAGAAGGAGTTAGTAAGGGGGCTGCTTACTTCCTTGCTGATCTCCCTGTCCCCTGACCGCTTCCAGAAAATCATACACATCCTTTAACCCCATGTGCTCTATGTGGTTCCCTCTCAGTGGCTCTTTTCTGCAGCTAGGTGGATGGGAGATCAGTGCTTTCCTCCCTCTGGCTCCAGCAAGGACACCAGCAGAGAGGGATCCAGCCAGGATGCTCTGCCATACTCACTGCTACTGCCAGGGGGAGGGGAGTGCTGATTTCCAAACTCCTTGGATGCAGCAAGGAACCTCCACTAATCTTTTAGCTCCATGGCAATGTGCTCCACCCAGGTCCTTCAGCAACAGCTCTTTTCTGCAGCCAGTGGGAGAAGAGTGGCAGGCCACTTCAGTTCCAAAGGACACAGACTGAGAACCACTGACATAGACCATAGAATTTCATAAAGTAATTCATATATTAAACCCACAACATCTCGCTGAACTTGTGTCTAACTTTTAGAAAGCCATTCAGTCTTGATATGTAAACTTCAAGTGATGATGAATCTACCTATCCCTAGGTTAGCTGACCCTATGTTTGATTATTAAGATTTTTCTGCTCATTCTAAAACAACTATGAACTCTGGTGGCACTGGAAAATGCTTAATTTTTATTTACATTTACAAGAGATGCAAAAATCACCAAACCTGGCATAGAATTTAAGGCGACCAGACTCAAAGAGGAAGAGCTTCCCAGACACTTTGGTGATTGAGGACGTAACTCAGAGCTCAGTCATTCCAAATTCTATTCCCAACACAGTCACTCTCTAGATTTATTACAGTTTCAACTGAAGAATCACTGAATAGTCCCAGCAGAGATGGATTATTCAGCAAAGTATATGTGAGGTAATCAAATGTGTACAATAATTACAATTTATCACATACAGCATACATGAGAGGCATCAAGACTTCAAGGAGAAACTGCTGAATTAGAATTGATAGGCAGATTAGATTGTGTGAAAGCGGGATTCAATTCCAAATGGGCAGCCATGTTAGTTTAGTATAGCTAAAAAACAAGGAGTCTTGTGACATTTAAAGACTAACAGATTTATTTATTGCATGAGCTTTTGTGGGATATTCTCATGTGATAGATAAATCTGTTAGGGTACGTCTACACAGCACTTTCATTTCAAAATAACACTGGTTATTTCGAAATAAAAGATATTTGGTCCACATGATGTTTTCTTATTTCAAAAGGATGGATCCCGTTCTTTCGAAATAAGAACCATCATTTTGAAACAGGTTAAACACCGATTGTTTCAAAATGGCTGTTATTCAAAATGGTTATTTCAAAATAAGGCCATTTGAACATGTTGTTTCAAAACAACACCATTGTTTCAAAACAACTGTTTCGAAACAACATGTCCAAATGGCTTTATTTCAAAATAACCATTTCAAATAACAGCCATTTCAATAGCAGTCTTTCCCTTAATTTGAATTAACTTATTTTGAAATAACTCATTTCAAAATACTTATTTCAAAATAATGATGTGTGTGTAGACATAGCCTTAGTCTTTAAGTGCCATAAAACTCCGGGATTAAATTATGACTATGGATTCTTTTCCCGTTACAACAGATGATTTGACTTTCAGCCTCCTCTATGTGCTGCTTCCCAGTGTTTGAATTTTAACAACTGCTCTGATTTGCTGTTACTGTATGACCTGAGCCCATGTCTTACACTCCCTTGCATTTTTTTCATCCCATTCTGTAAATTCCCCCATTTTAAAAGCACCTGACAAAGTGGGATTTTCTCCCATAAAAGCTCATGTGATAAAGAATCTGTTAGCCTGTAAGTATCACAAGACTCCTTGCTTCTTTCGCTGAACTAGACTAATACAGCTGCCCCTTTGGAACTTGGCAAATATGTGTAGGTACTCATGAATATATTTCGCAGTAAGTTATAGGTAAATGTTGCTCAAGTCTTTTCATAACAACCTGCTACACTTCCCTTCATTTTCAGTTACTTTTAATTTTTGAAAGTTCACTTTTGGGGCTGTAATTTCTATCTAGGTTTCATCTTAGTGACCTTTTTGAGAAAAAATTCAATATACATGCACTGAGAAGAGGAATGGGAAAAAAAAGAACAAAGAATTTCCTATTATCTGAAAAAAGGAATCAGGGTAGTGTTTTTTTTTTTTTTTAAATGCTACTTCTAAGTAGGAAAAAGGACAGGTAACTGAAAGGTGGAATCTAATAGCCTTTATGATATATATAGTGAATGTACATGTGCTTATGCAGGCACACACATATATCTAAGTATAGCAATATGAAGTTTTTTGTCTGCTTTCCCAAATTCCATGTACTTTATTATATAATTTACACTTTCTATTTTCTAACCATCAGTACTTTTAAGCAATTGTTTCAGGAGATGTAGTCATTCCCTCTATTTTTCCTCAGACATTTGAATGGGGTTTCTGCTGCTTAGAGTATTACAGTTATGCATTTTCTAAATAGTATTAATATAGAATTAAACAACTTCATTTCTTGATTGGCTAGCATTTTAGTCTACTTTTGTTGCAGAGGGCTAATTCCTCAGTCATTAACTCTTCATGTGTGTTGGCTAAGGGACACGGGGTGCACCTAGTTTTTCCTTCCTGGGCTTTACAGTATTTCTAGTAAATGTGAGTGTTTTGTTTCTTGAGTGACTTCTTTGAAAATTTTGCCATATTTCCTCTTCCTTCTAATGATGACTTTTTAAAAGTTTCTTTTGTTGTTAAACACAAGAAAGTGCTATTTCTCACAGCACACAGTCAACCCCTGGAACTCACTGCCAGGGGATATTGTGAAAGCCAAAAACATAATGGGGTCAAAGAAGAATTAGGTATGTTCATGAAGGATAAATTCATCAGTGGCCATTAGCCAAGATGATCAGATGCACAACACCATGCTCTAGGTTTCTCTAAACCCCTAATTAGCAGAGGCTGGGGATTGAGAACATTCAATAAATAGCCCTGTTCATTCCCTCTGGTACCAACCAGTATTGGAAGGCAGGATGGACCATTAGTCTGACCCAGTAAGGCCATTTTTTATTATTGTTATGATGCCCTTCTTGTTTGATTGTTCTTTAAGAGTGATGCACATTTTAAATTATTTGGTGTCTGCCATTCAAAACTCTCTATCCTTTTACAGTAATTGTCTCACCCACTTAATCATCTTTTTCTCAACAAATCTAATCCAGG
This sequence comes from Podocnemis expansa, assembly GCA_007922195.1. Classification (NCBI taxonomy): domain Eukaryota; kingdom Metazoa; phylum Chordata; order Testudines; family Podocnemididae; genus Podocnemis; species Podocnemis expansa. Next base: position 24,905,698 of record ML681984.1, read on the forward strand.
CCTCTTGACTGTCTAGGTGCCAGTTAGCCATGCCCATCTATGTGAGTGTTCTGTCACTGGAACAGTTTAGTGCTGCATCTGAAAAAGTAATGTCAGCCAGATAATTTTATTTTCATCACCTTGCTATGCACCTGGACCATCCAAAGCTTTAAATGGAACAGAGGCAAGAGCTATGCAGCAATAGATGTTCCCAGGCTCAAGATTGGTTATCATACATACTAACATTCCCTAAGCAGAGCAGTAACTATGGCAGGGCAAATGGGACTTTGCCCAGGGCGTGCTGGAGCAGCTCAATAGAGCCAGTCTATTAAAAGATGCATTTCACTGTGCCGGTCCCAAGTGCTGCTAATTGCAAGGGGCGCATTCTAATCACACTCAAACAGAGAGTTATGGCTCTGCCCACAAGGGTCTTACAAAACAGTAGCAAGACTGTTTCACTGATGAGAAGTCATAATAGAAGGTGAATGGACATTTTCAAAAGTGCCATAATTTATTGGGCATATATATGGTCAGTTACTGTGCCCTACCATGAATTTTGATCTAGGGTTGTCATTGACCTTTGTCAACATCTGAAATCTAGAAATAAGAACAGTTGATTGAACAATGTTTGAGTAAGCATGTTTTTGAGGAAGAAAGTAGTAGGGAAATGGTGAATATTTGACCAAGGCACAGTGACAGTTTGTCTTAGTTAAGAACAGGTGCTCTGCACCATGGTAAAATTTACCACCTCATTCACAGATAATTGAAATGGAGAAAGAAACAAAAGAAAAAGATGGGTGGTTAAGCATTGGAATGGGTTACCTATGGAAGTGGTGGAATCTCCATCTTTGAAACATTTAAGGCCCAGTTAGACAAAACCCTGGCTGGGATGATTTAGTGGGAGCAGTCCTGCTTTTAGCAGGGAGTTGGACTAGATGAGCTCATGAAGTCCCTTCCTAACCTTTGACTAAATGGAAGAGAAACAAGAGTGGAAAAGTGAATGGAACTATAGTAGAGACCTGATTCTGATCTCATTCTAATAGATGTATGTTAGTTAATTCTACTGACTTCAGAATTATGACTTTGTATGTGACATCAGATCACAGTCTATGGGCATAACTAAGCCATGGCATATGGGAAACATCACTCCAGATGCCTGGTCAATTTCACTTGCATTTTTGGGAGCAGTCTTTCCCATGTATCTCTTGTAGACTGCCCACCACTCCTTCTTTCAACCCTATTGAGCAGTTCATCCATTCCCACACAGTAGTTTAGCACAATTTGCAAGGATTTTCCAACGCCAAAACAGTTAACAGAGAAAGCCTGAAGTGCTGATTCGGCCTTTCATTAAAGTATTAGGAAAAGGGTCAAGACTTGTATACTTTCATAAGAGAACAGAAAGACATCCCTTAAATAAGTTCAGAAATCTTATCCACAATAAATAGCAAAGGTCTGCTGAATATATAGAACTTGAAGGATAATTTTAAAAACAACTTTACATTGCTGACTGGACATCTTTAAATGACAAGCACCAGATGGAAAATTCAGACAAGAGTAGATGAAATCATCTGTAAATTGTCATTTAACATTAATTATGCACAAAAATCCCTGCCCCACACTGACGTTTGTATTACACAATAATGTAACATGAATATATTTACTTTAAAGTTTATACTAAAATCTGTATGAGCAATTGACTTATTCTAATTCCGCAAACAAATTAAGATCTGATTTTAGTTGACTATTTGGGTCTGCAGTAATATGTTTCACCATAATGCCATGTGTGTTTTTTCTGTTTAACTGCAGTCTATGAAAATGCTATAACAACACAGCTTTCTGATTAACCAAACAACTAATAACTGAGAAGACATAGTGACTAGCTATCATCCTTATGTAAATAAGGAAAGCTTATTTTTGCTCACTAATAGCTCCCCATAACAATGAAACGCTTTTATTAAGTTTTAAGAGGATAAGACCAAGAAATCAATTTAGCAAATGCCCTTTTCAATGACCGCACACCATGTCTACGGTTGTATCATGACATGTTTTCATTGTTATTTGGCTGTAAACAAAATGAAAAGATCTGTCATTGAAGTTTAAACAGAGAGATTGGTTACATAAACTGAAACATTCTAAGCTCCAGTTCAGTACAATCAACAGTCTGAAGAGACTGCACAACTAAACAAAGTTTTGGGATGTTTTTGGTTAGGTGGAGGATTAATAGCCAAAATAACCCTGGGCTCCTGTTGTAAACTCTTAGAATATGATGTAAAAATCATGTAAATCTGAAGATTGATGTACAAGCTTATGAAATAATCATGTCTCTGCAGTGTTGAAATACACACCCCTATTGAAACAGATCTTTTTTTACTGGCATGTATTAATAAGAATATACTGCTTTTAACAAAACACAAACTAAATGAATCCGATCTATGTGGTTGCCCAGATAATTGTAACTGTTGTCAGAGCATAACAAATCTTCTATAAATGGTCATCTTTCCAAGTTACAGTGATTTTAGAATGCGCTTGTTTAATTATACAAACAATGAATGCTTACAAATAAACTTCATCTTGAAAGTTTAATAGAGAATGTTTTGAACATTCTGAAGTCACATGAAAAAGAATACCCTATCAGTTTGTGTTTATGTCAGATAACTAATCTGTGACTGATCGCTAAGGCCCCAATTCTACCACTAACCCCAAATGGAACTTTTTGACTCCCACAGGCCTCCGTGCAAGTCTTTTGTGTTCTTAAAATCTCGTAGTTCATGGTTGTAGCCAGTCACTTTCAGGCATCAGGAAAGGATATGTCTTTCATTCCACAGTGGCTTTTGGGTTGTGTACTTACCTCTCTCCCTGACACATAGGGGATGACCATGAGTGGATATCAGACACTGGAGAGAGAAGGCCAGAGGTCTAAGGTGGCACTGAGCGCTCTCTCTCTCTCTCTCTCTCAAGGACTTGGCTGCCTGATTCTTGCCCCTATGCTCTGGTCTAACTCATGGCTGTATAACAGGTTGGGAAGAAACTTTTCCCCCCAGGTCAAACTGGCAGCAACTTTGGGGTAGGGAGTTGCCATCCTTTGAAGCATGGATGTGGGTCACCTGCTAGGATTATTTGAGTAAACCTCGCTTAGTTATTTTTCCTGCCACTGCAGCAGCCTCAAGCACTGCTACACTTTGGTCACTCATAGTCTTTTCCTATAGAACACAACAGTCTAATTTCCTGTGGTCTACTTTGGTCCATCGTTGGTTATTGGGTTTAGTGTGTGGGTGGCGTTGGTGAATGGTGATTTGCAGGAGGTAAGAGTAGATGAGCTAACGGTGTCTTCTGGCCTTAAATTCTCCGATGCTGTGAGATGCAAGGATTTAGCTACATGGAGTAAATTAAAGTATCAGGATTACCATGCACAGAAAATAGCTCCTGTGAGAGCTGATTCTTGACCAAAATTGTTATTGATATTAATCTGAGTCCAGGGTGGTTAACACCTCTAATATCAGGATCCTGGTTTCTAGATCTAAATGCATTCATCAGCAGATTAATGTCAACAAATACCATACTTTAAAAAGGAATCTATTATTTTCAAATATACAACAATTACAATAAAAGCATCAACATAATATACATTAGCATAAATAAAGTATATCACAGTAAACAATTGAGTTAAAGGAATAAGTATGATGAATTACAGGCTAATCAACTTTTATACAGTATCTTATCTTCTGTAATAGAATGTTACAGAATTTAATAAATTCAGATTAAATTTAAGAAGTGGCATATTGCTTCTAAATTGTCTTTGTTATGTGTGATTAAAATGTAATGCACATAAATCAGCTAACGGGATGTGAGCCTTCTGCAGACATAAATAATTTCTAGAGAGTTGAAAGAGTGCTTCTTGAATGAGAAACAAAGAGTTAACTAGCAGTTTCTCCATGAAATCATAGTGAGCTACAAGTAGCAATCAGAGGCCCAGAAGAAGCCTGTCTAACTACACTCTTCTTATCCCTTTAGGAATAATAACTATTCTATTGTAAATACTGAAAGAAAAAGATCCCACAAGGACAGAGCTGATAAGTAACAAGCTATGTACCGATAAGATAGCTAAAAGACTTCGTGTAAAACAATGAAGTCTTTATAATCCTAAACTGACATACAAAATACAACAGGGGCAGGAAATTTAGATTTCTGAGAAAAATCAAAATATGGTCATATCCAGGTCCCCATTATGGCAATTTCTATTCTGAGGCACAATTATTAGCATTTGAACTTCAAAGCTCTGAAATGTTTGTTCCTGTCCATGGATTATCATAGATCACAAGCAAAAATCTTACCAAGGAGAGCTCTCCATCTTTGTTTGTGCCCTCCCCAAATCTGTCAATTTCCTTTCTTAGAGAAAGACAAAACTGGCTGTGGATTCATTTTTGTTTAGGTATAGCCTAGTTAATTAGTTTTAGTTTGGAAAACAAACTTGGGACAGTTTAAAGTCAGGTCCCATTTTACCAACATCATCAAAACTCAAAGCCAGGTGGGGAATTTGGATAAAAGGCTTAATCTATGGCCCATCTCTAATTAATGTATTTTGAAAGACAAAACTGTGTCCCTATTCATTTCCCATCATAATTCAAGCTCCAAGGGCTATAAATTCTACTTGGTTACATATGAAAAGTGTTTTTGAATATTTATAAAAACCAAAAACAAGATCATCCCTTCTACCCAGCAAGTTTCCATCAATAATAACCAAGACACGCAACCAAAAAACTAAGTCATGTATAATGTTTTAAGAAGTATTATCCAAACATGGTGTGGTTATTGGAAGCTGTTCTAAAATCAAAACAAGTGGGGTATAAACATAATTCAATCCCATTATTTTACAAATGTGATTCGGTTGCTATCACTGTTCCCTCTAAGCTGTGCATGTGTGTGTGTGCACACAGGCCATGAAACCTGCACACACATCAAAATAAAGTATGCACCAAAAAATTCAATAGGGCTAATATTGGTGCTCACAAAGAAATGTTTTTGCACACACAAAGAAATTGTCTGCACACACAGTCTACGAGTAATTAGAGGGAACATTGGTTGCTCTATCTTACTAACGAATGTATTCTAGCACTATACAAGTTACTTTGGAAAATAACAATTGCTTCAGTTTAAACACTGAGTACAGCTATAAATTTTGTATGGCTTAACCACTTTTGGTACTTATAGAACAAAATAATGGGCACAATTTTGAGGTTCAAAATCAGTCACTACACCAGAGCTGGATTAAGACATGCTGAGACCCTCACCTATATCAAGATTCAGAGGCCCCATGTGATAAAAATTAAAGAGAAAAAAAGTGTGTAACAGAAAGGGTGAGAAAAAAAGATAAATTGTTATGCAGTGAAAAACAACTAAATAAAGCATACATCTTGCAACAAGATTTATTTGTATTATCTATTTCAATTATGATAAACCTTCTTAGTTGTATCTCTGACATATTTAGAGTCCCCAAGCCATGCAATACTTGACTTGTGCCTAAATCCAGCACTGAACTACACATGTGATAATGCTTTTCAATGAAGTTGCATAATTGTTTCCTTCATGGCAAGTCACAACAATGCACATGCACAACACACAGATTAACAGGACAGGTTGGAATAGCTTTGCAAGTACAGCTAGATTTATTGAATCTGTAGTATATAATCAAGACATTAAAAGAAACAGTGTCAAATTTGCACACAAATTCCTATTCTGTAGTTTCTCTTTGAATCATTGATCTGTTATTCATTTGTTTGAGCATTGCTATTAGCAAATCATCAATGGAGTAAGCACAGAGATTGAAGTGCTCCCTCACCGGTTTTTTGAATGTTGTAATTTCTGATGTCAGACTTGCGTCCATTTATTCTTTTGCACACAGACTGCCTAGTTTGTCCAATATACAAGGCTGTGGCGGGGGGGGGGGCACATGGAGGCATAAATCAGATGGGTGGATGAGCAGGTTTTCAAACTCTTTCTTCAGGTCTAAATAAGGACTACGAATTTTTTTCTCATGACAACAGATGATTTGATCTCGCCTTCCTCTATATGCTGTTCTCCAGCTCTTGAATCTAGAATACTGCACTGATTTACTCTAACAATCTGACCTGATCCTATGACTTATGCTTACCTGCATTTATTTTCCTCCCCTTCTTTAAGTTCCCATCTTCAAAGCACCAGACAAAGTCGGATTTTTTCCCCGTGAAAGCTCATGTGATAAATGAATTTGTTAGTGCCACAGGACTCCTTGTTAGTGAACAGAAATGCACCCATCAGTAGCAAACAAAACAAAACAAAAACAGAAAACAAAAAAACAAAAAACAAAAAACAAAAAAATAAAATAAAATAAAATAGAAAACCAACCAAACAAACAAAAACAAAAACAAAAAAACCCCAACCACTTTTCTATACTGTCAGCCCCGGCAAGTTTAAGTCCTTTGTTTTTAAAATTTTGTCTAAAAATACATTCATTCTCCTCAAAAGTCTCACTCTGCCCATTACCTACAGAAAACAAATAGCTCACTTGGCAAAACATGATTAACATTTGTAACTGTATAATTCTGTTGACAGGAAAGGATTTTATTAAGCAGGCTTTTGTTCATAGCATCTTTATCTTTGTACTTGAAACTCTCAAAGAGTTGAAAGCATACACTTGACCGAACTTACATTTGTCTAGTGTCATTGGAGGTGAAATCTGTGCAATTGAGCATAGCTTTGGGAAAAAAAATAGGATTTTTGCCTGTACATTTGAATATAAATGGCATGGATTAAATACATTAGCACCTACTTTCTAAAAAAGAAAAATCTTTTTCTTTCTTAATGAAAGAGTTTGTGCAAACAACCTGTGTACCTGGGTATGGACCTGGCTTCTAGACAATAACAAATATCTAAGTTCTGATATGAAAGTGGTGTCAGAAGACATAGGACAAAACACTTATTGCTTTGATTAGGCAAGTTGCACATTTCCATATAAAATGCATGCAGAACATATTTGACAAGTAGCATATAAAAGGATTGCCAACACTAAGCCAAACTGACACTGCTGAAGTCATTACGCCATCGATCAATTTGGCTCACTATTACCAAGTATAAATATATTATAATAACTTTTTGCACTTACATCTCCCTCTCTTTCAGAATGCAAAATATGAAATGTAAATTATACTACAAAATTCAGGGAAATGCAGAAATGTGTGCCCTGATATGACATATCTACCTAGTCATGTAGATGGGAGCCCTCTTTGTACCATTTGGGTCGTAAAGCAGATTTAAATGGAGTGGAAATGGCTCTCTGAGAACACTCCCTACACAGCACCTCCTCAGATGCTACAGAAATATCAAAAAGGGTTTACACTAGCCCTACATCTAGCCACTGGCATACATCAAGTCATGTCAAGGACAGGGCCAGATAATACAGCATTATGGTTATGCGGTGCTCTCCATGGGTCATGAGAAGCAGAACTTTAGAGAGATCAGCTACAGAATCTGGCATACACAAAATTGCTTAATATGACATTAACCCACCACTTCTCCACATTCCTGCCGAAAGTACAGGAATGGAGTAATCATGGAAATAATATCTGTGCTGACTTTTTTTCAGAGCTGTTACCATAGCCTAAGCAAAATCTATATTTTCATTGTAAAATGTCTCCTTAAATGTTAAAATTATTAGGGAATCATGTACCATAGAAAAGGGCCTAAACTAGAATGTCACATCAACCTCTCTTACTTCCCCAGATTTTGGGAGGGATTTGACTAAAACCTGGAACTGAATTTCTAAATTGGGTCAGTCAAAACCCCAGAACAAAACTCTGAAGAAGTTCAAACGTCTTTGACCAAATCAATACCTACATGTTGCAGCACAAGGCCTAGTTCTACTGCATTACAAACATCTGTAAGAAGAATTGAACAAAACTCACTGTGTGATTATGTGTGAGAGTTAGGAAGAAATACAGGAAGAGCTCCCCCCGCCCAACTAGAATACTACTGTGATTATTGTAACTCAGTCTGGGGGAAAGAGCAACACTAGACTTGGGAGTTCAGCTAAAAATCACTAACTACCTGATTTTTTGTAAAGTCCCAAAGGGGTAACCATGTTAGTCTCGTTCAGCAAAGCAAACAATGAGTCCAGTGACACTTCTAAAGACTAACAGATTTATTTATTGCATGATCTTTTGTGGGAGAAAATACCACTTTGCCAGATCCTTTGAAGATGGGGGAATTTACAGAACGGTTTTCTGATATTTTTGTGGGTGTTCAGTGTAAGAGTAAATTGATTTCAGCATGTACATTTCCAGTTACCATACGATGAGTAGAGAGCAAAAAAAGGTGACAAATAGCAAAGCACATACTGCAAAATAGTCTTTCCTACCTCTGAACAAACTATAAAAAGGAATACTGCTCCTTTAAGAAAGAGGCTTAAATGGTACTCAAAACAGACCGGGTTGACAAATTGTGCAACCTTAGTGTCTCCTCCAAGATTTACAATGGCACAGCTCCCCTTTTTAGCAAATTAAACCTTGTGTCAAGGCTTAAAATTAAATCCAAACCTCTTCTCTTTTCTGTACAGAAGGAACAAATTGGCACCACATGCCGGTAGTCAAGGAGTGCTGATGGGAAACAGAGTGAAGTGAGAGTCTTCCAACCTGGAAGGCGTCACTACTCAAAATCAACTGGGATAAACAGTCAATTCCACTTAAAGTTTGACATATACAGGCTTGTAAGATAGAAAAATTTAAATATAAGAATTTTTTGTACCACACAAAACTGTCCAAGTGCCAATACTCTTAACTTTCTCTGCTTTGCAAGCACTTTGTGGAGATCAGCCTTCAGTGGAAATTTAAATGTTAAGAGACCCTGTTTTGCAAAATCCGTTGAGCTCAGTCAGAGAAGGAAAACATAACAGAGACCACAGAATGCATGCTCCACAGTGAATTAAAACTGCATTCCCTAGTTACAGGTGGGGATTTGTTTGTTGTATTTTGTTTTTCAAACCAAAACAACTCTCTTACAACATAGTTTAATGCATAACCTGTTTTACAAGAAAAACAAAAGCAAGGAGTCTGTGGCAGTTAAAGACTAACAGATTTATTTATCACATGAGCATTCGTGGGAGAAAATCCCACTTCATCAGATGCTTTGAAGAGGAGGAACTTACAGAATTGGATGAAAATAAATGCAGGAGAGTGTAAGACATGGGATGCTGTTGCAGTATAGCCTGACCCCATGTCTTACACTACCCTGCATTTATTTTCATCCAGTTCTGTAAGTTCCCCCTCTTTAAAGTGTCTGAGAAAGTGGGATTTTCTCCCACAAAAGCTCATGCGATAGATAAATTTGTTAGTCTTTAAGTGCCACAAGACTCCTTGCTTTCTTTTTGCTTTACTAGATTAACCCAGCTGCCCCTTTGGAACTTGACTATTTTACAAGAGGCCCGTCCTGACTCAAGATATCAGAACTGCTTTTCAAAGAAAGAAGAGTAACAGTTTCAAAAACACTTAAGAGCCAGATTTTTAAAGGTATTTAAGCATCTAAAGCTGAAGACAGATGCAGCATGGGGGGGGGGGTGTCTCAAGAGCACTTAAGATTAGATGTAACTCCCATTGGAATCAATTTTACCCTTCATGTACATATATTGGCCCAGATTTCCCCAATTCTAGAACCAAACATAGGTATAGGATTCACAAACATTTAGGTAATTTATTTGTTCTCTCTTCTCATTTCTGTCAAGGACTGGCACTGGTGATGCAAAAATGTTATGGGAGAGGTTCTTTACACAAAATATTGTCCAGTTTTGATGGATATGCCAGCAATCTATAAAAGTGCTTAATCTTACATTCTTTCCAGACTAGTTTCGTAGAACTGAGATTTAGATAATTTGGGATTTTACCTGGATCACTGCTCTAAACCTTGTGATGTTTATTCATCACTGCCTCTAACTAGAGCACCAATCCTGCAAAAACTTGGCTCAAATTTAATTGCATATATATGAGTTGCCACACTTGGTAAAGCAGAGGAAAACATAGTATATGAAACTCCTGAAAAGGAGAAAAGCATTTTGTGGAGAAAATTCTGTTACTCTAAGCCAAGGAGAGAACTTTCTTTATGTTCACAGCAGAGAAAAGGAAACTGCCCTTTCCCCTTCTAATCTATGGTCCTACTGACTTCAGTGGGATTATTAATCATCATCTGAGCAATCCCTCAGAGTTTAAGGATGATTATCTTCTATAAAATGATACCCAGCTATTGCTGGTAGATCTGCAGGTGGCTAATGAGACTGATCTGGAATTTGAAAAAAACTGGGGTAAAGGTGGATCTCGATTAAGTCAAGTCAGCCTGCAGATCATCGGTCCTTCCATTTCTTTCTGTCTTTGTTGGATTGTGAAATACTGGTATATTTGCCACAAGGACCTTTTCCATTTGGTTTGTTGAGGACTTGCCTTTCCCATAAGTCTGTCAGTATCATATTTTTTCATTCTGATTGAACACTTCTTTTTGCCTGCCCTCCATCTCTTGGCCATGGTTCAGTTGTGAGAACATGACCTTCTTCGCGAGTCAATTTTCAGGCATTTAACAGCCCAGCACAGTTGATGGTGGATGATCATAGCTTCAGGGTTGGAAGTTTTGGCTTGTAACAGAACACTAACATTGCTGCTTTGGTCACCCCAGTTGATTCGGAAGAACTTGTGAAGGCAATATAGATGATATCATTCAAAAATTTTGACCTGTCTACTGTACATGACTCAGGTTTCAGCACCTTACAAGAAAGTAGTGATAATAGCAGGCTAGTACACAATAAGCGTGGGATGATTCTAGACATCATGATCTCTGAAGACACATTTTTCTTAAGCACCCAAAAGCTGTTTTTGCTCACTGGAGGCCAAGCTGAATTTCTTCAACAATATCAGCTTTTTGTGACAAACAGTCGCTGAGACAAAGAAAGTGCTAAACATTCTCTTTATTGATCTGAATTATGGGAGCAGAATCCTGGTGATTTGGACCCTGTTGATGGAGTACTTTTGTTTGTTGATGTTGAGTGTGAGGCCAAGTTGGTTGTAGACTTCACAGATCATGTTCACTATTTATGAAGATCTTCTTCCAAGTGGGTGCACAGAGCACAATTGTCTATATATTGGAGTTCAGTTATCACTATAAAGTTATGTATCTGTGCAATAGTTTGCTAACTCAGGCATGTGCTTTGCAGTTAGGACATTCTAGTAGTTCCCAAACTGTTTGGCTTGAGGGCCACAGATATAGTTTTTACAGTCTTGAAGGGCCACCAGCTCCACCTCTGAAGAGCAGCCTGCCTCCTCACTGTTCTCCAGTCTCCTTGGCTGCAGCAGAGAAATCACATACACCCTGTGCACTCCACCTGAGGTCCTAGCCAGCCAGAGGGACAGAAGATCAATATTCTCCTTCCCTTAGTTCCAGCAATGACCCCAGCACTTATGAACCTAGGCAAAGCACTCTGCTGTGCTCCCTGCCACAGCCAGGGGGGAGAGAAAAGCTGAACTCCCATCCTGTTAGTTACAGCAAAGAACCTGCTATGCCAGTCTTTTAGCCCCACAGAAATGTGCTCCATTTGGGTCCTTAGGCAGTTGTCCCTTCTGCATCCAGCAGGAGGTGAGCAGCAGGCCACTCTGAAAGTCCCCACAGGCTTTTAATTCAATTAAGCGCACGGCACACTCACTTTCCTCAATTCAAACTGAGGAACTCCTTTGTTTGAATTGATGAAAGCTGACTTTGAAGTGGTCAGACCTCATTTGACTTCGAAGTCCCAGTCAATTTGAACCCAGTAGTTTGAATTGACCCAATGTGGTCATGTCAATTTGAAGTCACTGTGAGTTTGAATTGACATGGGTTGACCTTCCTCTATGGCACCCTAGAAAGAATTCCAGCCCTCCAGCACCTGGGGCCATCAGCCCCAAAAGGTGCCTCTACCACCTCCCAGCCAAATCAGGGTGGGGAGAAATGGGGTTACTGTTGCCTGGCTGGGGGCAGGGACCCTCGGGGGTGGCTCCAGCCCCACTTGCCAGTCAGGGAAAAGATCCCTCCCGGGCTGGAGCTGCGCTTCCTGGCTGAGGAAGGAACCCCCATGCGGGGCTCCATCCTCACTGGCTGCCATGGGGACAGGACCCCCCCCCCGCAGCTGAACCTATGCTCCCCCCGTGCAGGTATGGGACCACTGCACCAGGCTGGAGCCCTGCTGGCCATGAACAGGGGCTGGAGCCCCATTGGCAGCCCATGAGGACAGGAGCCCAGCTGTCCACGTGTGGGGACGGGATCCCTGTATGAGGTTCCAGCCATGCACTGGGGTCCCGCCCTGCGGCTGGTCAGCGGGGCTCTAGCCACATACTACGATCGTCTCCCTGTGTGCCACCAGCAGGCTGGAGCCATGCACTGGGACCCCTTCCCTAAGTGGCAGGTGGAGCTGGAACAGTGCATGAGGGTCCCTATCCCCATCCCCAGGAGTCCAGCTCCAGCCCTGCACAGGGATCCCATCGCTGCACCAGAGGAGCACAGCTGCAGCCACGCGAGGGGGTCCTCTCCCTGTACGCTGGCAGGCAGACCTAGAGCTATGCACAGGAGTCCTCTCCTCACGCAACCAGCGGGAATGGAGCCACGGGTGGGGGTTCTTTCCCCAGCCTGGGGAGCACAGCTCCAGCCTGATGTGGATCACTTCCCCAGCCGCCAAGCGGTGCTGGAGCCACCCGCAGGGGTCCCTGTCCCCAGCCCCAGGAGCACAGCTTCTGCCCAACGTGCAGATCCCCTCCCTGCACCAGGGGAGCGTGGCTGCAGCCACATGGGGGGTTCCATCCCTGCTTGCTGGCTAGCAGAGCTAGAGCCGCGCACGGAGGTCCTGTCCCCATGTGGCCAGTGGGGAGGGAGCTGTGGGTGGGGGTTTCTTCCCCAGCCCAGGGAGCACAGCTCCAGCCCAGCACAGGGATCCTGTCCCTGCACCGGGGAAGAAAATATCTCCTGCGAGGCTCTAGCCTTCTGTGCCTGGCATGGAGAAAAGCATCCCCGTGGCTAGAGCTGGGCAGGGGATGCTTTTACCTGTGCTGGGCTCAGAGGGCTGGAGCCTGGCAGGGGATTGGGTGGTGGCATGCCCCTTCTTTGGAGCCATGTTGTCATACCTCCCATGGCGCCCCTCGTCCAATTTGAATTAGCAAGTCCAGTCCATGGACATGCTTGTTTGAACTGGAGTTTTTAGTGTGGACATGCTTGTTCGAATTGAGTGAATTCGAAATAATAATTATTAGTTCAAATTGATTTGTTTGAATTCAGTCAATTTGAATTAACACTAAGTGTAGACATAGCCTTAAAGACTAACCGATTTACTTATTGCATGAGTTTTCGTGGGAGAAAATCACACTTCATCAGATGCTTTGAAGATGAAGTGGGATTTTCTCCCACAAACACTCATGCAATAAATAAATGTGTTAATCTTTAAGTGCCACAGGACTCCTTGTATGTTTTACTGAACTAGACTAACATGGCTGCCCCTCTGGAACTTGGCAAGATGTTATGGTTTTGGCAATAATGTTTCCAATACTGAGTCTAAATTTCCATTTGAAGCCCTGTTTTCTATCCTTCCCACTGCAAGTTGAGAGAAACAGCAAGTTTCCATCAACTGCAAGAACTTTCAAAGCCTTATCATACTATCATCTCAAGCTCAGTCCTAAACTACACACAGCTCAGGATGGGATGAAAAAGCTGGCTATATACCAGAGTTGTGTGTCCTTTGATCATCAGAACAACCAGGGACTGAAATGGCCCCTGATATAAGGGTTTGCCTACAGTTGCAATACTACAACAGTGCAACTGCTGCTGTGCCACAATAACTTCAGTGTAGACACTTACTGCCAGTAGGAAGTATTCTCCTGCTGATGTAAGTAATCCACCTCCCTGGGGAGTGGTAACTAGGTCAAATGAAGGGTTCTGTCTACACATGATAGATCAGCTTAACTACATCAGTTAGAAGTGAGAATTTGTCACACCCAAGTTATACAACTGGGCTGATCTAATTTTCTAGAGTACATCACCCCTAAATTAGAGCATCTTCTGTATGCCCTGATTGATGCAGGGAATTAGCCTCAGGATGGGGGAGGTGGAAAGATGGATTGGAACCAGCTGCCAGATTCAGTTCCTGTATGCCGGTTAGAGCTAGGTAAAAAATCTTGACAAGTTTAAATGGGGGGGGGCACAACTTTTTGCAAAGCCTTTTGAGATTTTGGTTTGTTTATATGATTTAACCTTCTCTATTGTTTATTTATTTCACATTGTAAGGTGTCTATCACCAAGGTACATGAGTGCTGATATAGCTAATGTGACAACTCTACAAGTGTCAATAAATGCAGAATTAGTGTTTATAAGTAGGGAAACCTCCTAGATCTGCATATTTAAGATTACTACTAGCTGCTTAAATCCCTACGACAACTATGATAAAGAAAGAACCATGGCTACTTTAGTAATATACAAAAAAATGTAAAATTCAATATGTTTAAAGCCATAGTCTAAACATTTCTTAATATTCTTGCAAAAATTACTTTACCCAAAATAAAGTTTAGGAGTTACTTCTTGCAAAAATTAAAGCAGTGCAAGTAAGGGTATACAATATCATGTCTGAGGTGTGACAGGAACAAATAAGAATAGACTATCAACACATATCACTAAGGAAGGCCTTGCTCCCATAGCGAGTTGTATTGATTTACCTCTATTGGTATAGCAAAAGCAGTACAACCCCTCTAGTATGGGCATGGTCATATTGGTACAAAGATGTTTCTTCCCCAGCATAGTTATTCCAGGAAGGGAAGGAAGGTAACTATACTGGTAGATGCCGCCTTTAGACTAAAATAATTATGTCCATGCTTGGATTTTTACCAGAAAAGCTATTCTAGTTAGACAAACAAACAAACAAAAACAAAAAAAACACCCCCACACACAACACCTTACTCCTGATACAGTTATACTGCATGCAGTGATGTTGCAGCTGTGTTGATCACAGGATATTAGAGAGACAAGGTGAATGAGACAATATACTTATACTGATAAACTTCCAAATGCAGACAATGCCTAAGAGGACAGAGTTAAGGCTGTAGTCTTATTGCACACCAGCTATAAGAGTTAACAGGCCACAGAATGAAAGACACATTGTAACCCCCTCAGAGATGGCCCAGTGGCTGTGGTCATTTGCTACCTGCAAAGTCCAGGAGGCACTGTGCCTGGATGAGGACCAAAGAGTCAGGGAACTCTTGCTAGTGCTTAAGTGTCTACGTACTTTTCATTGTGTGGAAGTGCCCTGAGAGCACAATTAAGTTCCTAACAAAAGCCTCCCAGAATTCATCCTTCTGCAACTTCAAAAGCACAAGAAGTCACATACAATTCATGGTATTTGGTGTCACCAGACTTCTATTTCTTTGCCTATTATACATTCTGATATATGTTCACTTATTAGGAAGCACCAGGATAATTTCAGATGTGGAAATGAAGAGTTTTAACAGACACACATTAAAACTTATTTCTGTGCTGTATGCTTTGCCCAGCTTGGTTAGTAGGAACGTTTAGTACATAGAGCATAGACTAGATTTTCATTTCTGTTTTGCAGTTCACCTCCCTGTTTAAATAATAATTATGGTTGTGACATACAGTGACAAAAGCCAGAAAATTCAAAGTTAGGAGTGAGACACTCTGCCATTGTTTAAATGAGTTCAGCTGTTTTTGCTTTAGTAATACCACCAAGACAGAAAATTTTCATTTCCCAAAAACACAAACTTCTGGCAAGAGGTTACAGCTTGAAATAAATCTTATTCTTGGAAGAGACTTTTGTTTGACACCTGAATCATTTCTGCTTGTTTCTCTCTTCTTTCCCTGCTTCAAATGGATTCTTAGAACTCAGAGCCAAAACATGGAAACTTAGAGCAATCACAACAGTCCAACATCCAATTCTTCCTTGCAATTCCCTAAACACATCAGTGAGTGATAGCCTTATTAGCCTTCTCAGACCAGGGATGAATTCTTTATCCCAGAAAGGAAAAAAAAAAAAATCAAAATATTTGAATATATATGGAATCAATTTCTGAAGTAATATGGAAGTAAGACAGAAAAATATGTATTTTTAAAAGCTTGCAAGGTATGATTGTGAAATCATAAGACAGATGGACTTCATTATTATTTGTAACAGATTGGTGAGTGCTAACTGTATCTTGACAACAGCACTAATATTGTACATTAATAAAAATTTCAGTAGAGGGTCTTATTCCAGATGGTAACACCTTTCTTTGACATACTTCTTTGTCTTGTTTTTCCCCTCCCCCATGGATGCACACACAATCTTACAGCCACCCCCCCCCAAAAAAAAATAAAATAAAAAAATGATTTGAGTTTCTTCCTTCTTTGTATCCTTCTCTCCTTTCTTTGTTGAAGAAAAATGATAGAGCTTCTTGACAAGTATGGTGTTTCCACATTGTTATTCTGATGTGTTTGGGATTTTTCTCTCTTCTCCAGAGCTGCCAACTGTATAAACATTTGTTCAAGCCTCAATTAAAAAAAAAAAAAAAAAAAAGAAGAAAAAAGGGGGTGGCCTACCCTAATGATTGACCTCTTTAAGGAATATCGTATGCTTAGAGTATATTAATAGGACACCCAGGGCCTTCAATTAGGAGCAACTCCTGGTCTCATTGGAGTTGCAATAGATTTCAGTAGGTATAGATTTAGGGTCTTCTTTTCTTGGATGACATTTATCACTGGTGTAACTCAGATGAATTTGATGTGGTTATACAAAGCAGGAATTTGGCTCATTGGTTCATGAATTTCCGTATCACTGTACCATCAAAATCTGCTACATGCTTTCCAAATACAGAGGGAGACAGTCTCCGCCTGCCCTAAAGAAAAGACAACCTAAAGACAAACACAGACTAAACTGTGAGAAAGGAATATAACATACAGGGAAAGCAGTGTCAGGACTGACAGGTACATGACTTATAAATTAGACTTATTATTTCTTTCCCAATGCTAAACACACTAAATTTCCTTCACCATCATTCACTTTAACTGTGTCCTGTGTCCACAGTCCCAGATGCATTTTCACCACTTGGAATCACTCCTCAACACTCCCGTTGTCCTCCCTCCACTTTTCTCTCTGCATGGGATCTCACTGATTTCTTCAAATGAAAATTGACAAAATACATGACCATCCCCTACCCCTCACTTGCTTCCCTTCCCTGACCATAAGTCTGCCTCCTTCCCCCTGATCAGACATGCAGAAGTTTCTCATCTGTTGTCCTCCTCAAACACCTTCACCATTGAAGGCCCAGTGCAACGCGAGTTGCTTGACCATGGTTTTGAGGCCTAACATAGCTAAGCTGCTTACTTGACGATTCAGACCTCGGTGGCATGATATCTTCTAGTTGGCAGAAACACAGGATTACTAAGCAAACTTGCAGATGTCTCAGTTTCTGCACAACATACCATAGTGTTTCTCAAACCATAGATCGGGCCCCAGTACTGATTAACAGACCCTGAGGTACAAGGTTGCATAGCCCCCTGCTGCCACCACTGAAAGACTGGCATGCGTTGCTCAAAGATGTAATTGCCGAGAGGCAAAAAAAAGTTTGAAAACCACTGCATACCACATAAGATGAAATGCATAACGTCTAAGCTTGCAGCTGCATATAGATAATGATGAGAGGAATAACAAGATATCCTTCAATGTCTAGGGTAGAGCCCTGCATGGATACAAATATGTGGATCTGCAGGTATTCGTATTGCATCCACAGCTATAATGCGGATATCTGCTGATTTGCTGGCCTCTTGTCTGCATGTACACTTTTCCACTGACCAGGGCCTTATTTTCTCACTGCCCCTCCCATCAGCAAATGTTTTGATGACCCAGTTATCACGGTACAAATGGGAAGCAATCAAGGGTGAAAACCCATTAATAGAATATATAATTAGTGAACAGATAATTAGGTGAAAACTCCATATAGAAAGGTATAAAAAGTTATTGCTTAAATAAAAGAGCATACTCTATCAATGCCTGATTCTACAGGAAATGCTTCTGGTCAGACCAGAGAGTCCACTGACTCCATGGTGTGGCCCTGAAGAAAGCCATTCCTGAATATGGCCTTCTGAGTGACTTTTTAGCTTTCCAGACTTAGTGAGTATGATCTATAGTAGACAATTTTAGGCTTTATATTTCACTAGTATATTTACAGAAAACCTTGCACACTAAACCTTATTTATCCACAGATTGGGAGTACTGTGTCTCACTGGTATCCAGGTCGATCACTAAGAGTACATCTACACTTACTCTTTAACTCAAAATAATGATGGTTATTTTGATTTAAAGTAGTGCATGTCCCCACTAACTTTCCTTATTTCAAAATGAGGAGCTCCCTCATTTTGAAATAAGGAATGGTCATTTAGATATAATAAAGCCTGCCTTTTTATTGAAATGATGGTTAAATTGAAATTATTATTTTGAAACAACACAGTGTAGACGTGTTATTTCTATTTAACTATTATGTCAATTTAACACTTTTTGCCCTTCTCCTTCCGAGGGTGCCTTCCTCTTTATATATCTTGGATGAGAAGATGGCCCTTCTTGGGGGCCATCTTGCCACACCTCCCATGGTGCCTCTCTCCTAAATCGAACTAGCAAGTCCTTTCCAAGGAGATGCTAGTTTGATTTGGGTTACCACTGGGGACATGTTAAAGCAATTTAACTTAAATTGATTTAGTGATTGTTATTTCTATTTAATTATATCCCTTTAAGTTAAATCGATTTAACACTCTAAGTGTAGACATAGCCTAAGTGTCCAGTATGAACACTGACTCTGTCCCATCCCATCTCCTGATCTCCCTTGCACCCAAATCTCTCCCCCTTAACTTCTTAATCTCTCTGCTCACAGTACAACCAGGCTTTTATCTGTTCCATCCTAAAATACCTGCCCTGGAACCCACTTGCCTCTCCAAAGACCAGAGTCTATGACCACTTCATCTCCCTTTCACCTCTAAGCTCATGGAATGCACTGTTTACAATCACAGTCTGGTGACTCCTCTCCTCCTGTTCCATCTGAGACCCACTCCAATCTGACTTTTGCCCCTTACAATTCACTGAAACATACTTTCCAAAGGTTCTAATGACCATGTCATAGACGAAGTCCAGCATGAGTATACATCCTCTTCCTCTTTAATTTAAGAGCTGCCTTCAGCACCATTTCCCACACTGTTCTTGCAATCCTGCGCATCCCATGCCCGATTCAGTAACCCTGACCTCTCCTTATCTTCTTCCCACCTCTCTCATCACCTCTTCAATGTGTGTTTTGGAGGATCCTCCACATCCCCCTTCCGGTCCCTTTGTTATGGTTCTACAGGGCATTGTCCACAGACCCTTTCTTCACCTTATTTCTGGCAACCTCATCCACAAACAAATCCAATTGCCACTCTGCAGACAATTTACTCTTTTTCAAATCAAAATCTCAGCCTGTTCCTCTGATGTCTCATGTATGTTTAGGCACTAGCTCAAACACAACATGGCTAAAACAGAGCTCTTAATCATCCTCCTCATCTGGTATCTCAGCTATTGTGGACATCACGATCATCCTGCCCCTCACTCAGGCCCAAAACCTGGACGTCATGTACGACAATCACATCTCCCTAGGCTCTCACATCCAGGCTAAATTTAAATCTTGCTGATTCTTTCTGCACATCTCTAAAATATCACCTTTCCCATTCAGACACACAGTGAAAAATCCTGTCCAAACTCTCATTATCTTGCATGTTAGTTACAGAAATATGGTTTTATCTAGTCACTTACAGTATTGCCCTGCTCACATCCATTTAAAATGTTCTCTGCAAAGATCATTTTCTTAGCTTGTTGCTTTGACCAAGAGCTTTCTTTCCATCCTTACATTTTCTCTGTCACTTTGACATATTCAAGGCCCTTCACAGCCTATCCCCACCCTATCATCTCTCATTCATTGTCAAGCTGTCACCTTCCATATCTGATTGTCTCATGATGCAGGCTTCCATTAACTTTTGGTTAAGTATTCAAACAAGCACCTTTTTGTTTTCTCCCAAGTTGCCCCTTGCACTTGAGAGGAGCTCCCCATATACATCCATGAAGTTGCCTCATTATTGTCCTCCAGGTTTTTATTTGTCAAGAAGCCTCGAAAAAAATGCTTAGGCCCATATATGCTCAAATCTTTGCTTATTGTGCTCCCTAGTATTATCTGATTGTTTCCCTGGACCTTTCCTCCCCATCTGTCTCTTTACTCCTTGTCTCTTGTTTTATACTTAAATGTAAACACTTTGGGACAAGGAATGTCTTTTTGAGTTTGCACGTCACCTAGCACAATGGGGTCTAGGTTTTGATACTAAATGGAAATAAGGATTATATAGTATGCCTCAGATAGCCTCATGGAAATCATTAGGGCTACTTGCTATGTGCTATGTACATCAACTTTGACATGAAATTCAAGTAACAGGGTTTAAGACAAACTGGTTGAGTTTTCCATTTTTCAAGCACTTCTAGTTTCAAGCTATAAAACCCTGTATGGCTTTCATATCTGATTGCCAAATGGATCATGCACCTCTCTTTGTACACTGTCAGAACAGCTGAGATCTATGGAGATTGATGCTCTTCTTGACTTTAGAAGTGAAGAGAGAACTTTATTGACAGAAGGTTGCTAGTTACAGAATTCACTCACTGCCTGGCTAGCAGCCTGACACAATGTTAGTTTTCTTAGCTGGCATAAAACAGTGTAGAACCAGTAGCTTTTATGGAACCACGCAGTTTTAAACCTTTGGAAAATCTGATTTTGAATTTGATGCCCTTGTGAGGTTCACCTTTTCGACCAGACCTTAGGTTGTGGACGGTCTTCAACTCTGGCAACTCAATCTGATGGCTTGGGATAGATATTGAAGGGTAAGCTATTGCTGCTGCCTAACATGGGCAAGACTGCCTGAGGTTTTGTTTTTAATGCATGTAAAGTGAACAGATGCTACACTAGGTGAATAATGACCTATCAAGTAAAATATTAAATAATAACAATAATATGCTGAGGAGAAATTTAAAATGTGTAGCCCCAGTGCTGCCTGTGCTGCTGCTTTTGTGAGGAGCCCTGATGGTCCTTGAATCTGGGTACTCAGAATGTGATTCCATAGTGCATTTGAGGAAACCAGGAGAGATACAAGCCACAGTGCACATGGATTCATAACTGCATCATGCATGCCAATGTATGGCTTGCTATATCTCCTAGCTGGCAACCAGTACTGGTGGCCAGGAGAATTTAGCAGGTCAGGAGTTTTACTCCAACTTGCTTTTCAGAAATAGGAGGTGACACTGCTCTAATACATGTGTAGAAAGAGAGAGAAAAGAAGCTTCTTCCTAGCCTTGGACATTCCTGTTATAGCCATCACCACAATACATCAGTGACAAGCCTGAAGACTCTCAGTGCATTAGTCAGTAAGTGCCCTGTGTGTTTTGCCAGTCCTAAGTTTTTTTCAATCTTTTGTGAAAGCAGTGTGTGGAGAGAAGAGGCAGGTTTCAGTTTTTCAGCTCCTATTACTGCAGCAAGGCTTCTGTTGAAAGAATGGCTTTTGAAGTACATTCAGAATGAAGTGGGAGTTAACGTGATCATCTTCCAGCAAGGAGTGTCGCCATCAGAGACCCTGCCCTGAGAACACACTGACTCCACCTACTAATAATTTCGCACTCAGAATCAGTCACTTCAAACATAGCAAAACAAACAAGGAGTCCTGTGGCACTTTTCAAGACTAACAAATTTACCTTGTCTTTAAAAGTGCCACAGGACTCCTTGTTTGTTTTGCTGATCTAGACCAGGGGAGGCCAAACTTATGGAACTGAAGAGCCACACTAGTCAATTATTAAATCTTCAAGAGCCGAACTGAGGCATATAGCCATCTACTTTCACCTACTCCAAAATTACTAAGCTTAAAATTCATTGCACACTTTAATTTTATTGTAAGAAGACAGCAAATATTAATCCTACTGATGTCAGAGTCTAATAATTACTTAAGGTTACCATGAAAATTAGTCCTATACAGTAAAAACTTAGCTGTTGCTCTACGTAGAAGACTACAGGCTAGTGGTGAGTTTTTTAAAATCCCGACCATGCCAAGCTCCTCCTTGCCATCCTTGACCATGCCACCGTTTCTCCCCGGTGTCCCGACCTCCTCCTGAACTCCTAGGTTGGGGCTGCTTTCCTAAACTGATCTGCTGATGTTCTTCTGGGAGCCACACATTTTCGTTCAAGAGCCACATGTGGTTCCCGAGCCACAGTTTGGCCATGCCTGATCTAGACTAATATGGGTACCCCTTTGGAACTTTTCAAACACAGCAGTTTCACTGACTCAGAGACCTTCCTCCTTTTTCTTGCCCATAGCAGAGTGCCAATACTTAGACCACAGTTAAAAGTTTGGCCACTGACTCTTCATGAATAACTATGGGAGTGCTCCCTTAACAATGAAACCTACACCAGTGACTAAGAGCATACCCATGCCACCCAAATCCAGAGTATTTCCTGCAGTGTAAAAAGTGAAAGTTTTATAATCTTTTGATACACTATCATTTTCATGTTTTCTGAAAATATTGATTAGAATACAGTGAAAACCAAACACCACAGATTTAGTCTCTCAAACAGTTCATGTTGAAGTTACAATATTTATAATCAGCCTGCATGAAAATTTTTATCATTCTCCTATATTAATATCAATTCTGGGTAAAAGATATATAGCTAAATTCATCTTTGTAAACAGATGCACATTTAATGCACTTTTAAAAAAATATTTTATTTACTTTTGTTTTTGACAGGCAAACTCTGTTAAATAGTTGGAACAACAAGAAAAAGAAGATGTCTACACAGTTATTCTCCAAAGTTCTTAAACCCAAACAAATTATGGCAGCCTCAAATATTTTTTGAGTATAAAGGAAGGTGATATAGGATACACTGTCCATGTTAAACATCAAGTGAATTTCAAAGTAAAGATTAAAAATTGCTAGACATTTTTATTTTGCCTGTTTACTTTCTTTACAGTAATTGGTTATAT
The DNA here is from genome assembly GCA_007922195.1 of Podocnemis expansa. Taxonomy (NCBI): domain Eukaryota; kingdom Metazoa; phylum Chordata; order Testudines; family Podocnemididae; genus Podocnemis; species Podocnemis expansa. Next base: position 24,928,768 of record ML681984.1, read on the forward strand.
TGAGAAAAAGGTACACATTTCCCAAACTGTGATTTGTCAGTTATGTGACTCTTTTTGTTTTGATGTTATTAAAATATAGAATGGACTGAAATGTACTCTGGATTCATATAAAAGTATTTAAAGAGATAGAAGCTAAGGCCCTGCACATGAAAATCCAGGAGAGTATGCAATCTTCAGGACCTAATTTTCAAACCCTGCCTCCGCTTCTGCTGGTGCAATTTGTCATCCACAATAAATCATATACACAGTTTCATGTACGTAATTCATTATTACTTTTTACTAGCAATTCATGGATGATGCATAATTGTGGGGTAATATAAAGAGGCAAATCTGCACCTTCAAAACCAGAGTTTATGGTTTGAAAATCAGGACAGTTAAAAATGTCTGTTTAGGAAAGGAAGTAACTAGGTTCTTTCTACTCTTTTATTAGTTACCTTGATCATCCTTCATGAACCTAAAATAACGTTACTCTGTTGAAAATATGTATGTTCCGTAAAAACACAGATATGTCAAATATTTTTAAATTGCCTGTACATGAACAGAATTATTGGGATCAATTTTGATACACTTATGTGCAGAATAAAGGCTTCTGCAAATAACCCATTGATGTATGCAATGCATAAAAACTGTAAGAAGTGGTTCTATACTAACTACAGGGTGCTTACTTTCCTTCAACGATAATTGTCTTAATGCCTGTTTTAATCAGTATTAACTACTAGCAATAACATGCTTTTAATTATGTTTTAAACGAGTCCTTTATTGGGCTGTTTTGGGAAGCAAATTAGTCAAAAAGAGCTGTTAATCAAAAACGTGTTACTGGCACAAAATAAATGTTCATTTAAGAAGCCATTTGAAATAAACCTGGCTCATTGACTCTGACAACCTACAAGGACACTGAGGCCTCCTGAGGATAACTCCTTCAGTACTTTCCTAGATACGCCTTGCTGCTCAGAAGTTATAAGTAGAAACATTAAGCAGTTTAGGTCATTCATCAGCTAACTTTTACTACTGTACTCAAGAAAATGAGCCTCCTAGGAACTTCACAGCAGATCTATTCCTTCATTAGCTAAGTAATATTGAGAGAGATGTTCTTGTCATTATGAATGGAGAAATCTTTTGCAGCAAATTTTACCCGTGTCCCCTTTGTCTATGAGCTGTCTTTGCAGATTTTAAGGTATTTAGGCTGAAAAACTAGCATAATTAACTTTGAACATTATTCGTATATGTTCAGTTTCTTTTACTGAATTATATCAATGTATGAAAATACTACTAGGCAAGATTATCTATTCTACACAATACATGGGCACACAGCTCAGCACTAACTGCAATATCAGCAACATGGCACAACTTTAAGTAGAATTTGGATTAGATCAACTCCATGCACAGGTCTGAAACATTAATTTTGACATTAGCTGTTAATTTAAAAACTGCAGCTTTGAACAATCTAAAGAAAAAGACTGCATGAGTTATAATGATAGCTAAAAGTCTAGCTTAAAAAATCTACAGTTGATGGCTTATTGGTTGATCCTTTGGCTTTTAAATCTTAATACTAGTTTTGCTTCATGACAAAGGGGAAAAATGGTTTAAATGATTTGATTGCACTCATAGCACACTCTCTTGGTTAACTCCTTCAGGTCCTCAACCTTCTTCTCAAATGCACTGATTTAACTGTTACCAAAAGAGTTTGCATGACATGCAACTTATCTTGTCAATATCACCAAAAAACACTTCAGCAACAGGGCAAAATGTGTGATCCCTTAACAACAAAAGGGAGAGTCTTCCACATCTGCCTTACTCGTACTGGAATAATTTACACCAAGAACCAGTACCTTCAGAATCACATTGTAGCGAGCAGATACTAGAGAGGCAGGTGGTTAATTAAGCAGTGGTTCACAGTATGTACTTAGAGAACGAGCCTAGGGGTAGGAATGCACTTACAAGGGGAGTTGTCACTAGATAAAGAAGGGACAATGAACATATGGTAAAGAGATCCTGGATGCAGCACAGTCACGTTGTTTTCTAATTGCTAACATTGCTCTGAAGAAAGCTTCAGTGACTTCAATGTCCAGCCTTACCACAGGAACACCAGTAAAATTATTAATATAGATTCCTCTCTTTAACTCAGATGCACACCCATTCAAGTCTCTGGGCACCCTTGGCACGCATTTAAAATGGCAACAAAATAGGGGCTTAAAAGCATAAAGCAGTCCCAATGCAGCATGTTTCAACTCAGCACTGATCAACATAGGAGAACTGTTTAAGTCCCTAACACTTGCCTCTCATTTTCCCAAAGACAGGAACATCATTTCTGACTGTCAGCTTTCCACCACTGCTAACTCCAGCAGATGGGCTCTATATCTCGTCTACTGTACAGCAGTGGCAGTGGCGAGGGAGCTGATATTCAGACACTTTGTGTGCTTTGGATCTCAGCAAACTGTTTTCAGGCAGGATTTTGCTTATATTGCTGATTCCAGTCAAGTGGGCACATGGAAGATGGCAAGGGGTCACCTTCTTTGAGACTGGGGAGAAACACTTGAACTGTAGGAGTGGGTCTGCCCTACTCTCTAGGGGAAAAGTGGATTTTAAATGGTCAAATTAATTACAAGCAACTAAAACTAGGTATAACAAAGGAAATTAACAAACCCCTAAATCCCACTTTCAAAATGACTTGAGTCTAAATCACACTGAAAGTCTGTGAGACCTAATCTTTCAAAGGCCTGAATTGCTTTCAAAAAATGAGACTTAAGCCATTTAGAAAACTATACCTCAGCCACAGTTATAAATAAGTATTCATTATTTTTAATCACAATAATTTAATCTATTTTAAGAGATGGATTTTATACTTATTATTTAGAAGGTACATTCCATAAAACAAAGATCATGTCTTCCAGTGCGCTGAGTACTACACAAACATAAATGGGAACTTTATGTTTATTAGGACTATTGAGCACTACTATGCATTAAATAAATAATAAATTCTGGTCCATGCTTACTGTCACAACAAACGTGTTGCTTTGGCTTTCCCAAGGAACAGTAATTTAAGAAACTTCACAAGAGTGTTATCTGTTGGTAAAACTATATCACTACATAGGCAATCACAAACAGAGAAAGAAGAACAAAGACTCCCAGACAGCAAATTGTTCAGAGTTATGCCTGCTGACTATTCCAGTTCACCTTCCCTGATAACTGTGTCTAGATATGGCTAGTTGCCACTCAGGCAAGCAGCCCTGTTAACATATCCTGTTGGCATATCAGGACACACAAGGCAATGAGCTGGTGCCTTAGAGGCTTGCTGAACAAAGGCAGTCTGCAGTCAGACCTATGGGATTTCCAGGGCATCAGGAAACAAAATAGTCAGTAATTGTCGATTGCTTGTCCTTTCATATTACTAGTTAGAAAAAATGCTCTTTTATCCCAGAAAACATGGTTCTTTCTTCATTAGCAGAATGCCAGAGAAACAGAGTTTGAAATATCTTTATGTTGTAATAAAAAAGTCTTGATATTATTGATTTGTATTTATGTCTTGGGTATATTTCTAAATGCAGAAAATTCCATTCAAACACTTAAAGTTACAGCTTTAACACAGTATCAAGATTAAAACAGAAATCATACTTGCATGCAATCTAGAAAAATATCTTATCTAAGACAATTATTCTTAACAAAATATGAGGATTACTGATATCTACTGACTACTTTCATTAAAGAAATCATTACAAACTTTGTGTTGCAATGAAAGAGTTTTGGGTCCCCATCCCCTCAGACTAAACTGATTCATAATTGCAAACCTGGTTTTTATTTTATTGCTTTCAAAGCTGGCTGTGCTTTTTGATGAATTTCATAATGTTACAAAAATAGCATAAATGCTTTGTAAGATGTGGGTTTAAAAATGTTATTAGAACTGGCAACTTATTTTTCAAATTACCATGCATGGAACTATTTTCAACACCCTTTTTCCCAGTCAATTATGTATCCGAATCCAGCCTTCATCCATAAGCCACAGTAAAACACTGCACATGACCCTGCTTCAGAGTAGAAGTGCTTTCCTGTTTCTAGTTAGTAGCACAACCATAGTCTTGCTTGCTTGCCCCCTTTTTTCATCTTTCAATTTCTGGATGTACAGAAATGTGATCTTTGCAATATACCACAACTGCTGCTGTCCTTTTTTGTATCACACATATGTATTCCCCTCAATATTGTGCCTGCCTCTTTTGGGTCTTAAATGGTCCATTTAGGATCTTATTCTCAAGATTTTCATTCTGATGTTAGAAATAGCAGTTAGGAGGGCTAACTTATCAGAGGACAGGTAACCCCATTAAGTTTTTCTCCTGGAGATCAGTGACTCAAATTTAGTGAGAGACTGTAGTGACCAAGTTGCTGCTATTGATTGATTTTAGGTAGGTTTTTGATCTATTCCCATTTCCCACAGCGCAAAACGCATCATTACAGTTGGCATCAGCTGGAAACTTCCAGGCCAGCTTTGACAGACGCCAAGAATTGACTCTGCATAGAGACAGATAGACCCTCTCATACCTAATAAAAGCTTCTTAATATCAGGTTAAAGGGATAGGGCCTGACTTCCAGGAAACCTAAGTAACGCTAGCTCTCCTACTGAACTCAATGAGACCTGCAAGTGCTTTGTACCTTTCCAAACACCAGCAAGCAACAATTTGAACTTATGATGCTGTTGCTTATGGTTGAGAATAGAGAGGGGAAAAAAGGCTCCTGTCCTGTCCTCCTAGCATTATTCTTCTGTACTAACTTCACTTTTAAAAGAAAGTTTAACGTACAAGTGAAAGAGGATGTTTAGATATAGACAAGTAGGACAGGTGGCATAGAAAATGATGCAAAAAATTCCATTACGATGTGTAACATTTTAATTTCTTATTTATGATTCTTCCATAAACTTTATTCTAAGTCATTATGTACATCCTCAAGTATCTCATCACAAAATGACATTTGCAATGTAACCATAACAAAATAACACTACACAGAACAATTTGCAAAATACCACATCAAAAGGTAATGTAGAAGCAAGACATAATTGTAGCAATTTCACTATATTAATATTATACTACTTATACTTTGGACCCCAAGAATAACAACTTGACACAGAGAATAGATAATCAAAAATACTTTATTACATTTTATCTCAATTAGTTCTGCATGGAATGGAGTATGATATAAACAAATGCATTAAATGCAATGGTTAGGACCCATTATTCCTCTGTTGATTTCAATGGATATTATGCTATTAATTCAACAGGAACAAGAGTAGGCCCCCAGTCTGAACTGCAACTAAAAATTACTACACCAATAAATTAAGTAGGCCTCTCACACAGAAGAATTAAAAAAAAAATCAATCAATTACGATTATGGTAAATTATCATTGCAATAAATTTTTAAATGTTACATACAGAAAATGAAAGAAACGCTCAAAATAAAATAATGTTAGTGTTGGAACAAAAGGAACGTCAGTGTGAAATAAAATTAACTTAGAAAAAAATTACACAATTTAAGTTTTTATTTATAAAAAAGACTCACAGATCTTTCTAAGTTGGTCTATTGCAGGGACATTTATCTAACCAAATATGAGGCCCTATGGGAACTCTGAGGAGATTAAAAAGAAATAATGAAGGCATAATTGTGGGTTAGTTGGGAATAGTGCTTTCTCCTCCTCAGCATATGGAGAAGTGTGTCAGTCAGATGGTACAGACTGGAAGGTTTAATACCTAAGGGGTTTGAGAGTCTGATGCTTTTTTATCTTTTCTTTTTGCTTTCAAATTTCCTTTTTCATCTGTTACTTTAAGATAGAGCCAGGGCTAGAGTGATTCTCTATGGTTTTATCTCACTATTTTTTCTCAGTGTGGGAATCTGACCATAGATGTCAATTTGTACTTCAGCCCACATATAGCAGGCTGTCAATGGGTTCAAGCACATAGTTTACATTGGTAAAATTTGCAAGCCATTAAATTGCAGTGGTAGATGCAAGTACCCATATCCCTAACTACTTGACCATGGGTATAATCAGATAACAGGACAGGCAAGCAAAACCACACATATTCATAGTTCAAGTGCAAAAATACAGAAATAGGGTTTGCCTCCATAATGGGAAGTGAAACTCAACCTTACCAGAAATATAAACATCAAATATCAGAGCAGACATTATTGGGCATCCTAAACAGAAGCATAGAAATGAATTTACGTGTAAAATTTTAGCATGAAAGGAAAGCCAAGTTGCAGGTCTACTGAAAATGAGGCGATTTAAAACAGAATGGCACACCTTAGAAGTAATTTCTTGGCGCTAATTTGTGTGCCCCTCTATTCCTCTCCTCACTTCAGTGAGATAGTAATCTGCTGCTGCAGACCAGAAATATCTACCTCTCATGACAGCCAAGGCTCCATCCACTCCACGCATTTATACGCCAGAGAAAAATGAATAAACAACGTTATTCCATCTCCTTACCCATAAACAACTGGAGCCAGGAACATGGGTGTTGCTGGTGCTGGCTGCAAGTGGCACGGGCCACTGGTCCCTAGGTCAGTGCCTCAAGACCAAGCTGGTCAACATGGCTAGGATGTGGACCTGGCACTTGGAACCTGGGGCAGCAGGGCAGGAGCTTGATCAATGCCCCAGCAGAGGACCCGGGGCCAGGCTGCTGGCCAGCAGTGGCAGCAGCTCAATCTGGCCCAGGCTGCTGGCCAGCAGTAGCAGAAGGATCCAGCCCTGGCCCCTGGCCAAGGACTTGCAGCCAGTAGGAGCCCGATCTGTCCCCATGGCCAGATTGTGGCCAGTGTGCCAGGCTGGCATGGGGGTGGGGCGGGGACTGAGCTCAGGCCTGGTCCCCATACATTTTTCAGAGCAGTGATGCCGCTGTCCAGCAACAAGGTAACCCAAGCACAGATAAACAGATGTTCTTGTTCCACCTAATCCCTCTACATGGGCATGCAGCCTATCTCACAGTCTGGCTCTTTGTTTAGAGGGCCAAAATCAAAATGACACAAAAGAACAAAATATTAATAGGCTGCAGTAAATGGCATGAGGAGGAAACAGTAGAGATTAAAAGATGATGCATTAAGACAGATCTCAACTCAGAAATTATTCTTTCCTCTGTGCTTTTTTTTTTTTTTTTGTGAGAATGGGAAAACGTATTTTACAAAAGTTATTTTTAATGAGACATTTTTTCCGCATCATATCAGGGTAGAACTGTGAACTTTTTTATGGAATTACTTGACAAACTGATCAGTGCCATATCACTGCCTCCAGATACAGTTCTTTTAATGATGTCCAAACTACTTAACTATTAAAATGAAATTGGGAGTCAGCACAGTAGGAAGTAGATTGAGCAAGCTGAAGATCAAAGGAGATACCATCAGAGTGGCCTTTGTGTGCTTACTGTTGGTTTGTTCTAACTGAAGGGTAAAGTAGTAGCGAATTGAATTATATGTGAGCTGGTTCTGTACCACAGAATTGAAAGCAAAATTAAAGTCAGAGACAATTGTATAAACCAACATGCCCTCTGCAAGATTGAAAACTATTGTATTATAGCTCCAAGTCATTTGATCATGTCATGTAAATAGTACCAGTATGCCAGAAACACACTATCATAAGCCCATTTATAATGTGATTTTATACTCACTCTGTGTGTGCATGTGCGTGTGCATGTGCGACAGAGGGAGAGGTTATGGCAGGAATCACCAGATGCCACCATTACAAGTAGTCTTATAAATTCTTAATGTGTGAGCCGTGTACAATCTTCTTTGAAGAAATGCTATATTAGGGTATGGAATGGGGAGGGGTGGCAGATACGTGACAAAGATCAAGAGATTTTGCTTTCTTCCTTACTTTCTCAAAGACTCTAGACAGAGTTAATCCGTGGTGCAAAATTGTTTCCTGCAAATCACCCATTTGCTTTTTGAGTTGAGATCCCTTCAAGAATTGCCTAACATTCAATTAGAGGTATATGTAGTGTAAATAAACAAGTTTAGTAAGAAACTAATTTCTCCTCCAGTGAAAAACCAACTTATAAAATCTGCTACTGCTCAGCAGATGGTCAACAGTATCATGGTGGTGTCACAAAAAATTGATACTTAAGGTTGGGTTGAAATCGTACTTTTAACATGACTAAATAAACCCTGTTTCATAGAGCCAATGACTGAATGAAATCTCTGTATCTAGCATACAAGGCCTTAGTTTGTGACCTGAATTACATTTCAATGCAAGGTGTAAAACGGAGTAGTAAATCTTCTGTGACAGAGAACAGTGTAACTTAAACACCAATTCTTAATAAGAACTGTACGTAAGATTACAACCCAGCCCATAGTAAACATATTACGCACATATTCATGTTCAACCCAGTAATGCAATCTCTGAGCATGGACTCTATGCATAGTCCCACTGAAATCAAGGGATTCAGACTGTCAGAGCACATCCTAGGATGAGGCCTTCACCATCTAAATCACAATCAAGACTGTGAATGGTAGTTGACCTATAGATGTAAGCAAAGTCTGAGCGGCTTTTCCCCTGCTCAGCCAGCTTTATTTGCAAGGGCTCTGTATTTGCATGAGTACAGTCAGATGCTCAGTGTGATCGTACTGTACCTGCATAAGTACACGTAGGTGCTGAGCATGATCGGAAATGTCAGTCTGGCTGGCATTCGGTTACAAATCACTTTTGTGTTAACTATAAGGACAATTAAATGTTATGCTCCAATTGTATGAACAAATGGCAGCAGAACTGTGCTTAGCTCGTTCTAATGCAAGACTCATTCTCATCTAATCAGAACTTAGCAAAGATGGCATATAGATGCAAGAGCACTGTAAAAGCAAACAGGGAGGTCATTCCTGCTGATGCTGCATTAGCCTGGACTATCCTCAGGCCAGGACTGACCATCTCTTCCCACTTCTAAAAGACAGAACTAATGGTTCCTTTCAGAGTCTTTTTGTTTTGTTAAAGAGCAAGGACTCAGTTCTGCTGGCAGCTAAATGTGTCTGTCCCCCAGGAGTCAGAACAGAGAGAGAGCTCCTGTTTCAGAAAGGGGGCTTCCCATGCACTGAGATTTGAAATCATTAAAAAGGTGAAATCACTGAAAACTGAAACTCAGTAAGACTGAAGTCACTGGGAAACATCAAAATACTGGCAGCGGAAGGGTCCCACGGGAGCCAGTGGAGAGGGCTTGTAGGTGACAGGAGCCAACAGAAGGAGATGCCTGGAGCTGGCAGGTGGTTACCTAGCGCAAGTTGCAGGCAGTGTGAGCCAGCAGAGGGGGTTGGTTGAGCCCTGCAACAGAGACATGGACAGTGGAGCTACAACACTCAGCAGGGCAAGGGACAATGAGGGAAAAGTGAAGAATTTGACCATGTACTTTGGGGTGGAGTGGGTTCTGCTCACTCTGTTTATGAATTCTGCTTGCACTGTTATCCTAAACCTATGCTGTGTTATTTCCTTCCTTTTAGCAAAAGGTTTACTCTCTACATTAAGACTCTGTGATTACAAGAGGGGAAATATTGCCTTTTAGGGACACACAGGCAATAGTGTGGGATTTTCCAAGGTAACTGGGTGGGGCCTCAAATTGGATTTGTGTTACATCATTGACAGGAAGCCCCTAGACATAGAATCCAGCCCTGGCTTCTGCCAACTGTTACATAAAACTACTTAAATTTGGAGCTATGTTAGCTTTGTATTTCACTGACTTAATACCTGAGCTATGCCAAAGGAAGGCAGCAGGTGTTTGAAGCTGTTTAACAGTTAGAAATAGCTCCAGGAGAATCAGACAAGTGATCAAAGTGGAGGTGAGTTATTCAGAATTGCATGATATGTGAAGTGTATCACTTTGCTTTCCATTTTATCATATGCGTATCACTTCCTCATATGTAGTATATTGCAAATGTACACATATACATAGTATATAAACATAAAAGCTAACCAAGCTCATGCTGCAATTTTAAAATTTATTTAAATTCAAATGTAAATAAATTTTAAGTATTAAGAAGAGTTTACAGGTGCTTAGGGAGAAGTTACTTGTATTTTATGGAATTCATTTACTGCACAGTATGTGTAGCAAATTAGATACAAAACTTTCCATTATTGCCAAGGGAAGTCACTTGGTTAATTTTCCATGGATTTTTAAGAATATTTAGTTACGTGTGTTGTTTTAATATTTAAAATACAGTGGAGGGTTGGGTGGGTTTTCTTGTTTTTTCTTACAACAAAATGTTTGCCTGCTGTATGTATCATGGAGATGACATGGATGCTTTACAAAGAAAGTGTCAAATCAGAAGAACTAGCCAAAACCAAGTGATGGTAATGGCAAACCGTAGGCCTGTCCAACTGTTTCATAGTGCAATAGGAAATTAGCACTGATTACATCTTCGTTACAAATCCAAATCCAGTGAGGGTCATGGAAACACATCAATCAGATTAGCAAATCTGAGTGAGTTTTGTAGATTGGATTTATAGATTTCTATGGAAGTTCAAGACTATCTGAACTGGCCAAACCCACATGCTGCCTCCCCTCAGTATCCCTCTGGGCTCGCATCCTCTTCCTCTGATCAGCCTCTATGGAGAAAGCTCACTGGACTGCAACAACCTCAGGTCCAATGTCTTCTAAGGACAGTTCTGTGGTCCACTATCACCCAGGGCCACATTAACTGGGCTAGAGGCCCCAGGCTACCCCTCAACATGCCTCCCCCAGCCTGAGGCCACACCCATCACTGCATGGCTCCACCCCATAGCATGGCAGCCTGTGGGAAGCTATCACTGGGGGGGGGGGGGCTGGGACCTGATAGGCTCCAGCCCAGCCGCATTCCAGCTGGTCTTCCCTCATGGGTGGAGCCAGCAGGCATGTGGCCCAGCCTCTGTTGCAGTTGTCATGAGGCAATGGGCCCAGGAAGGCCATGCCAGAGTGGAGGCTGTGCCACATGCCAAGCAGCCCTGCCCCCAGGTGGAGCAAACAGGTGCTGGCCGACTACATCCCCTGGGCAGACCAGCAGGCTCAGGAGTGGGGTGGGAGGCCTGAGCCCAGGTTCTGGTTCCAGGGCACCACCCTCCCTCCCAACATCGGCAGGGCAGGAACACTCTTAGCACTCCCCCAAGTCCCACCAGCACTGAGCAGGACAGGGGGATGGGACCATGGACTTTCAGGGCTGGGTCCTGGGCCCTCTTAGGTTGTGTGTGGGGGAAATTAAATAAGCTGTTAGAACCTGGGCATCAACTCCTCATGACCTTGCAGAAGTAAAATAAACAACAATTTAAATTCCTAGCTATTATCTTTCCACCACTGAGTTCGTAGTTGACACCCCAATTTCAACTCTACAGAAGCTAAGGAACCCTAAATTCACAGGCTGCAAAACTCTGAAAACATACTCAAGTCTATGCAAACAAGAACTAGCAAATCTCATACAGTTCTAAAAGGAATAATTAAGCTTTGCATTGAAATCTGCCAGTGTACTTCAGTCTTCACCTGCTTTCATGTCACAGACGAGTGTCATTTTGATTATTTATGCCAAATTGCATGGTGATCTTTCAACCTGAGCATAAGTTTAGGAAAAAGATAACATTGATATACAACTTTTCATATTTTGATTCAAAAAAGGTTTAAACCCTTGTTCATAAAGCACATATACACACATACTGTGCTACCTTAGTTCATCGAGCTCCAGTTAACCTAGAAGCACCACTGACTTCAATGAGATTCCACCGGGACTTAAGTCACCTTCTACAGAGCTCATTGGTTCCAGCTCCTCTAACCAACTCTGCTGAGCTGTTTGGACTTTGGACCTGTTGATGCCATTTAACTGAGGCTACTGTTAATGTTCTGAAAGTCTAGTTGTATGAAGGTTATGCCATTTAAGAAATCAGGGGTCTATTACTATTATAATAATTAATTATGTTCCCAAAGCTATCTTTTCTACCACACATAGAGAGATGAAGGTCTGCAGTAAACAAAAGAAAAAATGTTAGTGTTAGACAACCTTAATAAAACAAAACAAAAAAATGAGTCTTGTGGCACTTAATGTTCATTAGCCCACCCCCCATAAAAACTTAATGCATTGTAATTCAAGTTATTAAATAAAGTTACTACCATCTCATGTGTTCTTTGTGCACTCTGTATCTATAAATTTGAAAAGAAAAATCTAAGCCAATGATACATACTTGTTCCTTGTATAACCCTATAGTAGTTAGAACAGTGAAATCAATTTTTTTCAAAGTTAAAACCAATGAAGAACATACTGCACATTAATTTTGCAGCCTTGTTTTCTGTCATGTAGTGAATGAATTTCACATCATTTGGATGAGATAATGTAATGGAATATCAGGTAACATGACTGCAGAGTAGTTAAACCAGGCACAAAACTGGCCGATTAACTTTAGCACTATTGGATAGCGAAAAAGAGACAAATTGACCTCTGCTGTCACAGGGGACTATCATGAACTTCAGTGGAAGAAGAATAGTAGCTTCTAAAGCGATACCACTACATCTCCTTCAGGGGATGAGCAGAAACAGGAAGAGGATGCAGCCTTGACTCAGCCTCCAAAACACACCAACCAAAGCAGAGGATCTGGCACAGTGGGGCTAGCAAATATTAGCAGACATTGAGCTAGCACTGCTTGTTTTCTGCTTAGAACTTATCTGGAGACCACCTGGGAACCAGGTTGTTACAATCTGGTTCCAGGTTTATTCTTGCTATGTGCTGTCCTTTACACTAAGCTTATGGCACACCCACAGTTTAGGTCTTAACGTGGTCATATTTTAAAAGAGGTTATTTGAGTGAAATGTAAGAAGGAAAATGCAATGTTATGGCAACCAGTAGTCTAACTAAACATGATGCAGCATCCAGACAAGTTCTGTGCACTTTTACAAAAGCAGTAAAGACTTCTAGCTTCCCAGAACAAGCCCTTTTCTGGTGATTTCTGCATGGGCCCTTCTGAAAGGAGCTAAACACTGTATTAACAAAAGCTTTCAATTCTTTCAGGACATTGACCATTATGACTTCAAGAAATAAATTCATTTGATAACCCTGCTGACTTTCCAGTGAATCATTCAGTCAGATCCCATGCAAAAACCTGTGACCTATGATCATATGAATTTCTGTGTTGAGTCCCTTGGATCCCTGATGATAGAACAGAACCCTCAGGCACTTAGAAGATTGTCAAGGCTTTTATACATCTATCAACTTGATAATTAAAAAACTGTTAAAAATGATTTTTTTCAAAGTTAAAAACCAACAAAGAACATACTACACATGAATTTTACAGCCTTTTTTTTCTCTCATGTAGTGAATTAAATTTACATCATTTAGATGAGATAATGTAATGGAAGATCAGGTTACATGAGTGTGTGGCCTATTCCTTGATACTCCTTATCACATCAGAGAATCAGAAGGCAGCCAATTGTGTACTAAAGACTACATGAAGCCAAAAACATTTAGGAGGCTGTGATAGACTGCAGGGAGATAACAGGTGAGTTTGCATCCTGATCACTAGGGACACCAACTTTCTAAGTGATGCTAACTGGACCTCCAAGCCCTGCCACACTTCTTTCCTCAGGTTCCACCCACATGATGCGCTCCTCTCCCCTCCACCATTGCTCACTGGAGCTAGGGTTGCCACCTATGAGATACAAAAACCAGCACATCTGGCTGATCCTAGGCCTATAAAATAGGACAGCTGACAGTGCATACTGAGTACCCTTACAGTTTCCCTGCACAGCTACCCACAAAAAGGACAATCCTGGGAAAACCTGGCTAGGTGGCAACCCAAACTGCCTTACATCTTATGTAGGAGATAATGGAGCACGATCAATGAAAGAAAAAAAAATGCATTATTTGTAAAACAGCACCACATGAACCAGTAACATCTACCCACACATCCTAGGGGAAATAAGCACAATTCACACATACCCGGGGGGGGGGGGCTTTCATTTATAGCCACTCATTTGAACTTCTCCTTCCCCACTCTCTACTCCCCCCCCCAAAGATTTGCTTCGTTAGCACACCTGTTCTGGGAAGCAAGCTCCCCCTTTTGCACATATATCTATGGTGAAACAGAGGACTCCTCCTCACATTTACATGGGCGCTCAGAATGGAAGAGAAACTCCCTTTATGAGCCCAGTCACACATAGGTAACAAGGAAGGAAGACATCTGTTCTATTCCCCCTTGGATCCTGATGAGAGAACCAAAAGCACAGAAGATATTGTAGGCAAACTGCATGGGGACTGTAGTGGTATTGGTAGAGCAGAGGTAGTAAATGGCACTGTGAATGTACAACTAATGTAGTCTGCATGGTTTCTGGGGAGGCAAGACGACATAGCGAAGTTGTGCCTTGTTTAGTTGTGCCATGATAAATTGGCAAGCTTGACAGCACACTGAGTAATGATTTCTAGTTTCCAGTCTCCCATAGTGGTGTCCCCACCAGAGCAGCTGCACACTGCCTTCCCAGAACTATGATTCTGCCAATTCCTCATTCTCAGTTGTAGGGCTACATCCTTGGACAGCTGCACCAGCAGGCACAAAGAAACTTCTTTGCATTCTTTTAGAAGGTTTTTCTGTCTGCCTGCCTAAAAATAGGTCCCAGATTGCTGAAATGTGGAATTCTTATTTACAACAGCAGATTTTTGATAAAATTAAAGAGCCCTTCCTGAACCATATCTGTACCTTATGCCTTGTTTCCTTGGCTACTTCACTCACCTGACACTCCTGCTTACAATGTCTGTCCACTGAACCACTAAAGGGGTCAGGGTGGAGGATTAAAAACCCTGTGACTGACTAGAACACACACAATAGAGCAGACTTTCCATTTCAAAATATCCACACACAGTCACTTGCTTGTGAATTTTCCAGCTTCCTGTCACCATATCCCTGTTGGTGTCTTTCCAATATAAATGCTAACATGTTGTCTACCTATAAAGCCCCTAAAGATTATAATACATCACTGATACTGATGTCTTCTTGGTTGGCTGTCATCTCATTTAACTGTGGTGTAAATGCATTGATTCCAGGGGAACTATTCCTGATGTACAATTATTTGAGACAGAAAATTATCTATTCCTATTGACCTCAGTAATTCTTCGCTTACAATAGGTTTTCTTTGAAAGTGTCAGAGCGCTTGTTCTTCCCCTTCTTTCCCCTGCAGAAGTTGCTTTTTCTGCTACTGGAATTGTAATGGCAATGTCAGTAAAAGGAATCAGACTATGATTGTATTTACTTGTTTCTTCTTTCATTTTTGTTTTTAGCATCTAACACATCTGTAACATAAACAAACAATGAAACTGGTTTTGACTAACAATGGTGGTTTAATTGTGATGGTTTAATTTTCATAGTATAGGTATGCTCTGTACTGCAGTGAGGAAGGGACCTAATTCCACATGGTCTTCAAGAAGTCAGAAAATACTAAAATTAAATCAAAAGAATTATGGTCGCCATTGATCCCTACTCAAGGCTTTATTTTGCTGCAGTTCTAGTCTGTTTATTTTATATTAATCATACATTCAAACCAGTGGTGACCAGTTTTGCACCTTGCACAACACATAAATAATTTCCACAGCATAACAGAGTTTACTAGGCACAACTGCAATGCAATAATAAATGAACAACAATAATAATAGGGAGGCTCCTTCATTGCCATCAGGGGTTTGGCAGTGAGCAAGTGGCAAAGTAATGCCCTATCCATTGTACACGGATACCTCCACTTCGAAACTACTACGCATTTTCTGAAATGAGACGAGATAAACTCAGCACTTCTCATTTAATCTCTCACGGCATGGCAACTGGAGCTCTAACAGAAGGCAAGCACCTACTTCATCTTCCCATGAAATAAGTTTCTTCATGAGTTGTATTTACCCATGACATAAAAAAAAAACAAAAAAAAAACAAAAAAAAACCATGCTTTTCCATGCTCCCTTTTCCCACTGAAAACCATGGATTATGTCTCCTATTCTATACTCACAAAAGGTGTGATTCAAACCTACTAAAGCTAATGGAAGTACTTCTTAGGTAGGACATTTTGCTGTGTAAGAATGGCTTTGGGAAAAATCACAGCTTCTTTCCAACAACACATTTTAAAATATACCTAACCTTTAATTTCATCATTTTAAGTTTAGAAATAATTACAATCTTTTACAAAATGAAATATGCTAGATTTATCTTTAATAAGTCCTTCCACTTTTACCTTTTTAATCAAGGAGTGAACAAAAAGTTGAGCTGCTGAATTACTCAAAATGATAAAAAGTCAGATGTTAAGAGGCAAGTAACAACTGCTTTTCTTGATAGGCACTTTCTACTGAAAAAAAGGACCTTGAGCTTTTAGATAAGAAACTAACTAGGAATAATATGCTACATGCTATATAACATGCTAGTTTTTGGTGAGCTGATTTTGTCTGCGTTATTATACAGATCTTAAGTCTTCTAAAGTTTGGCAATGTTCAGAAATGGCATTTTCATTCAAGTCTACCTGAAGCACTTTGCCAAAACAATCAAAGTATCCATTTTGTGATTCTTCAGTACAGAACAAATACTATGTATGCTGGTGGCCCCACCTTCAGGTCAGGGCTGAAAACGAGCTGGGCTCAACATCCACAAGAGGCCAGCTTTTACACTTTGTGAGCCTGAAATCTCAGATCACTGGAAATAATTCTAGAAATAATTTAAAAGACTTAAATTGAATTGAGCAAGGGTGAATCGGATCCACCTTTTCAAAACAGAGGGCTGCTCTGTGTAGCAATTCCATCCTTTCCAAGAAAAAGAAAAAGAGTAGAAACCTTCCCTTTCTCACCCTCCCCCCCCCATCACAGTGTATATCAAGGGACACTTAAAAGATTCCAGTAGTTTTCTGCATGGCTGAGATACCTTAATCAGCTTCTCCTAGCAGCCCTGTACTCCATAATCGGCAGTTCAGGCAAAACACAAAACCTTGGGTAAAGGCCAAGTTCCCTTCCCTAACTCCAGGGCAGGAACTTAACTCCCTTAGTCTCTGCCAAGCCCTGTGCATGCTTTCATACACTCATACTGACATCTTTAAGATATCCGAGACAATCTTCCAAGAAACAGAACATAAACCCACATCACTAGCTTAAGGCCCACAGTCACACTTAAAGTGGTCACATTTTAGTGTTTCATGGATATCAGAGGAACTTAACTCTAAATTTAAATTATTCATTCATTGTTTTTATTCATTAACTCCTGGGTGATTTTGCTTTGCTAAAGAACCCAGTTCTATTGTTCACATAAAAAATGCTCACTGGCTTCTAGGTTTTAATTAAGATGTTGTGACCTTTATGGGTAGGTTATGTGTAGCACTCATAAATTAGGATATGTATGCTAGAGTATTTTAACAAATGTAATTGTGTGTCTCTCTGTGTGTGAGTACATGTGCATCCACGCAATAACTGGATGGAATCCCTGTACTATATTTTTCCTGTCCTTGTCCCTTTAAAGGTTGAAAATTGTGCTGAAGATGTCATAAGGGGTAAAGTTCTGGGCAGTTAGTTTTTGCCAAATTGTGTGGTACACATAGAGGATCCTCTAGCAGTTAGGCTTGCATAAGCTCTGGTTTGTTTGGTGTTTTTGTTATGTCAAAGGTTGAATAAAATTCCAGTTTAACACACCACTCTGGGCTGAGCTCATATCTTTTAAACAAATTGACAGTAAGAGCCCATATTGCCCTGACACATCCCAGTTTAAAGAAAAGCAAATTTGGAACATAAAAATGCTCCTACCTTTACTAAGATGCCACGTTGACAAATCCCATATTTACTATAGAGCTTTCTAGCACCACTAGAAATAATGTTAGTGTTTCCATGATTAGAAAAAAAGTGGAATAAAAGTGTGTGGGAGGGATGGAGGGATATTAATAGGGCTTTCCTTATCAACACAAATATATCTTCCAAGGTTAAAACTTGGCATGGAACTAAGGCTTCAATATGGTAACAATTTTTACCCACTTTAAGGAAAAATCCCAACCCACTACTAGTTATTTTGAGTTTAACAACATAGATTCTATTTTATCAATTTCAGTTGCCTTTTTTTTTTTTGATGGTCTGTAACCTCTTTAAATCCTTTCAAGTCTAACAGCCAGATTTTACTATCAGCTAATTCCACGCACCTCTCAACATTAGTGAAGTGGCATGAGTGTGAACAAGAACAGAGTTTGACCCCAAATCCATTGTTTATAGGCTTTCTTGTTAGTTGATTGCTTTAAATTAAAACATCAAATCAACAATCATTAATAATCAGCAGGATTGTTTGTTTTTTGTATTTTGTTGTTGTTTTAAATTCAGTATGCAATGCATTTTATCTGTATGTCAGAGATCCTTATTAGAGGACATGGGAAAACAGGACGCTGGTAAGTGCTCTCTGACCAAATGCCTTAGTGCCATTAGAATATGCCAAGTTCATTTTTAACACCTTTTTAAAAAAGCAAGTTTTGAATGGATAGTGTGCAGGAAACATCTCCTTTTACCATAAAAATAGCACCTTTCATCCCCACTCTTTAGTATGGGTTTTTCTTTTTTTTGCTAATCCTGGAATATATGGATCCTTTCTTTCTCCTAACCCCAGAAGCAAACTCCTTTTTGAGCAACAGACTGTAGGCCAAGAACCCGTGAAAGCTTAATTTGGATTCTTTGCATATTCTTTATGATAGTGTTAGATTTATAGATTATAAAGCCAGATGGCACATTTTGATAATCTATTTTGACCTCCTGCATTAACACAGGTCATACGATTTTCTGAACTAATTTCTCTAGAGCATCTCTTTTAGCCAGACATAAAATCTTGATTTAAAAAATTCAGATGACTGAGAATCCACCACAATCCTTGGTAATTTTCTCCAATGGCTAGTTGCCCTCATTTAAATATATGTACTGTAGGGTTTTAAGGAAGATTATAATCCAATAAGGAGGACAGCATATTCAGAGCTGTATAAGAAGTCTTTATTGAAAGAGAACTGAGAGAGAGAGAGAGGAGACAGGTTTTCCTAGCACCTAAACGACTCTCCCATTTACCACTATGGCAACCCCAATGACCCTAGGTAGTCCAAAACACCACATATTCCTCCCCCTCTAATGACCCCCCCCCCAGAGTAAAGCCCTCCCCCCCCCCAGAAAGAATAAGAACTAAACTAGGAGATGAGGGTAGACTGCCCCATCTCCGGCGAACCCCCGGGGAATTATTCTGCCCCATGAAGAGGGGGTCACCACTAGCTAAAGATCCAGCCGATTAGGAGGCCTTCTGTCGCGAGGTGGATTACGGCGAACTTCTGGTGTGCCCACCCCACAAGGTGGTATTGGTGGTGGTGGGATCACAGGTACTGGGGAAGTAGCCGGAACCGGAGAGGATGTTGTATCCGGTTGGTCCAGGGAGGCTGAAGGCTTTGAAGGGGTGGCTGGAGCAGGAGAGACAGAAATAGTAGTTTCATGCTCTGATGTTGTATCATCAGTAAGGGTGAAGTCAGATATGTCTGCTGGAGATGCATCTTCTGGGTGGATATGACGGAGAAGCAGCTGATCTACATGCCGTCGCCAAACTAGGCCACTCGCTGTCTGGACTGAGTAGGAAACAGGTCTGGTCTGGGCAATGACTGTTGCTGCGACCCATTTAGCTCCTGAAGCATAGTTTCGTGCAAGAACTGGCTGTCCAATACTGAAGGTGCGGCCCTTTCTTCTTGCTGAATGTCTGCTGACCTGGTCCTGCTGTTGGCGTTGAACCACTTGCCATGTGTCTCGTGGTTTCAACAAATCAAAGCAAGAGCACAACTGCCGTCCCATCATAAGAAAAGCTGGAGATGCCTTAGTTGTAGCCTGTGGAGTGTGTCTGTAGGACAACAAGAAGTTGTCCAGATGCTTATGAAGAGGTGAACGTCCCTTTGCAGATTCCAGAGGTTGCTTCATAGTCTGTACAAACCTTTCAGCAAGTCCATTGGTGGAAGGATGATATGGTGCTGACCTGATGTGATGTATTCCATTGGCCTTCATAAAAGTTTCAAAATCCTGAGAAACAAATTGTGGTCCATTGTCACTCACCAGCTGTTCTGGAAGACCGTAACGACTAAAAAAGCCACGCAGGGTCTGAATAGTGGCTTCCGTAGTAGTGGACTGCATTACCGAGACTTCTGGCCATTTTGAATGGGCATCCACAGCAATTAAAAACATACATCCTTCAAATGGGCCAGTAAAATCAACATGGATACGTTGCCATGGCCTTTCGGGCCAATCCCATTGGTGAAGAGGTGCCAACTGAGGTGCGTTCCGGACACTCTGGCATGAGGTACAAGCTCTAGCCATTTCTTCAATGGCCCTGTCTAAGCCTGGCCACCAGAAATAGCTCCATGCAATTTCTTTCATGCGCACTATGCCGCAGTGTCTTGAATGGAGCTGTTCCAACAAACGTGGTCTTAATGAAGGTGGGATAATGACACGCATACCCCACAACAAACACCCGGATTGGGTCGATAACTCTGTCCTCCTAGACACATAGGGGTGGAGGTCAGGAGAGACCTGAGAGTCAAGTAAGAACGTTCCATGCATCACAAAATCCATAACTCATGAGAGTATTGGGTCAACCCGTGATGCTTTCTTCACTTGAGAAGCCATGACGGGTGTGTTTTCCACCTGTTCAAAGTAAAAGATTCCTTCCTGGCCCAGATCCTGACAGGGTGCCGGTAAGGGTAGCCTTGAAAGGCCATCAGCATTGCAATGCAAATAGGATTGCCTGTACTTGATTTCGTATGTGTATCCAGAAATCATCAATGCCCATCATTGCATCCGACTAGCAGCCAAATGTGGGATGCCTGTGTGTGGCCCCAAAATTGATGTCAGGGGTCGATGGTCAGTGAGAAGTGAGAAGTGTGAACTTCTTTCCCCACAGGTACTGGTGAAATTTCCGAACGCCAAAAACAATGCCCAGTGCTTTACGTTCAATTTGGGCATAATTAGTTTCTGCCTTAGTCAAGGAGCGTGAAGCAAAAGCAATCAGCCTCTCTTCACCAGAAGGCATAATATGTGACAATACAGCCCCAACTCCATAAAGGGAGGCATCACAAGCCAACTGTAGGGGCAAGGATGGGTCAAAATGTGTCAGAACCTTAGAGTTTACCAGTGAGCGTTTAGCTTCATTAAATGTAACATCACAAGCTTCAGTCCAGTTCCAGGCCTTTTTTGGCCCCAGAAGCTCATGTAGGGGTTTCAGGAGCGTCGCTAATTGTGGAATAAACTTGCCATAATAGTTTAATAAACCTAAAAAAGAGCGAAGTTGGCTTACATTCTGAGGTAGCGGAGCATCCACATTAGCCTTAACCTTGGCTGGAGACTTATGGAGACCATCAGCATCAATTATAATGTCCTATATATTCAACTGAGGGCTGGAAAAACTTACATTTGTCTCTGTGAACACGTAGACCATACTCTTCCAGTCTTTGCAGAGTAGCTTCCAAGTTCGTAAGGTGTTCCTCCTCATTTTTGCCCGTGACCAGGATGTCATCCAGATAGCACTACACTCCTGATAAACCACTCAAAATCTGATCCATTGCCCTTTGGAACAAAGCTGGGGCTGAAGTAATGCCGAAAGGTCAATGACAGTATCTGTACAACCCCTTATGTGTTACGATTGTCAGCAATTCTTGAGATTCTTCTTCAACATGCATCTGTAAGTACTCTTGACTCAAATCAATCTTGCTAAATTTTTGTCCTCCAGCCAAACCTGCAAAGATGTCCTCAATGGGGGGAAGAGGATATTGTTCTGCACATAACACTGGGTTGACAGTGACCTTGAAATCTCCACAAATCTGAATGGAGCCATCCTTCTTCACTATTGAGACAATGGGTGTCGCCCACTGGCTGTGAGTAACTGGCACCAAGACTCCCTCTTTGACTAACCGCTCCAAGTTTTCTTCCACCTTGGGTCTGATGGCAAATGGCACCATCCTGGCCTTCAAACATTTTGGTTGGCAATCAGGCTTTATATTTAATTTCACAGTGATTCCCTTCATACTGCCTAAGTCTTCACTGAAAACAGCAGCATGTTTCGTTAGTACCGCTGCTAGATTCATTTCTTCTTTAGTCAATTGAGGCACTTGTGACCAATCGAGTTGGATTTTCCTGATCCAAGATCTCCCCATTAGGGCTGGGTAATTCCCCTTTACCACAAACAGTGGTAGCTTTGTGGTCTGTCCGTTGAGTTCTACTTTCACATCAATAGTACCCAACAGGGGAACAGTCTCTCCAGTATATGTCTTCAAAACAACTACTGTCGGCTTAAGTGGCAGATGTCTAAAGTCCTTCTCATACACAAGGTTAGAAACTAATAAAACTGCTGCACCAGTGTCCAGTTCCACGCGTGTAGGTTTGCCTTCCAACACAGGTGTTACCCAGAATTTATGTGGGCCAGCTGTTATAGACAAAATATGGAGAGAATCTTCATGTTCCAATTGGGTGTCACTATGATCACCTGTATTCTGCTCTACTGCATGCAGAATTTCCCTCTTAGTCCGCAAAACCAACGGCCCATTTTTCTCAGGTCTGCCTCTTCTGTTTGGCTCACCCCTCCTTTATTTGCAGGCACATTCAATGTGCCCTCTCTTACCACACTGTCGACACAGTAGTTCCTTAAACTGGCACTCAGATGTGAGGTGGTCCTGCTTCCCACACCGGTAACATTCTTGTCTCCCCAGTGCCCTGGGGGCAGGTTGTAGGGATACTTTACGGACGCTGACCCCAATCTGTTGCATGTCTTGGGTGACGCATTCCATTTAGACTGCAATTTCCACAGCCTTCTGCAAGGTGAGTTGACCTTCAGTCAATAGGCGTTTTCGTGTTTCATGGCCACACACCAGCCTGTCACGCAGCATTTCCTCTAACATGCTCTTGAAGTCACAGTGTGCTGCCAGCTTCCACAGAGCTGGTACAAATTGTACAACTGATGCACCTTCCTCTTGGTTCCTTTGGTAGAACCTATACCTCTCGGCAGTTACTAGTGGCTTTGGGGAAAAATATGCTCCCAGAACTTCCACTAGGTCCCCGTAAGGTTTCTGCTCTGGCTTCTCCGGATAAAGCAAATCACATAGCAAATTATAAGTCTTAACTCCAATGACCGTTAGAAAAACTGGTACCTTCTTCTCATCAGTTATGTCGTTTGCTATTACAAAATTTTGAAATCGGTCTGTATATGTCTGCCAGAAAGCTGCCGAATGATCATATGCTTCAAAGGTTGTAGTAAGTAAAGCCATGATGCCCTCTTGTGGTTGTTTGTCTCTTCTCTTAACAGCAGGTAGATCAGCTTTCACAATAGCCAGCCAGCCTTATCTCTTTCTTGTGCTTAACAACAGGCAGATCAGCTTTCAGAATAGCCAGCTAGCCCTTAGGCAAACAGATCAGCTTTCACAGCTACAACCCAACCCCCATGCAAGCAGTAAAATAAAGTTTTTCTTCTTACATTGTATTCTGGTTTTCCAGAGTTGCCAGGATTGTTGAGGATAGCCACTCCATCACATATCCCACCCTCGTCGCCAGAAGTAGGGTTTTAAGGAAGATTACAATCCAATAAGGAGGACAGCATATTCAGAGCTGTATAAGAAGTCTTTATTGAAAGAGAACTGAGAGAGAGAGAGAGGAGACAGACAGGTTTTCCTAGCACCTAAACAACTCTCCCATTTATCACTATGGCAACCCCAATGACCCTAGGTAGTCCAAAACACCACATGTACCTTATTTTCTTACAGGTCTCCCTGCTACACTGAAGAGCCTTCTGTTATCAAGTTTTGTGACCAAGTCATCCCTTAGCCTCTTTGTTGAACTAAATAAACTGAGCTGCTGAAATCTTACTGTAAGGCATTTTCCTTCCTATCATCACTATGGTTGTGCTCAGAAACCTTTAAAATTTATCACCAGCCTTCTTGTCATTTGGACACTAGATTCGCGCACAGTATTCCAAGAGTAGTCACACCAGTGACAAAAGCACAGGTAATAGAATCTCTGTAACTCCTGGTTGGAGTTCCTGCCTATGTATCCAAGGATCGATTAGTCCTTTTAACCAAAGAACTTCACTGGGAGCTTATGCTGAGTCAATCATTAAATGATACATCACAATACACACAAGGGGGCTAAATTAAAGTTGGCACCAGCAACCATAATTCTGCCATTTCCTAAATGTCTTGTGCTTTACTGTGCAACTTAATGTTCTTTTAGTAGACCATATGCGTAATTTCCTAGGCTTTTAGAAAAGCTAAGTAACTAAACAGAACCTATGACAAGTGGCATACGGTGGAAAGCCACCACAGTTCAATATCAAAAACGGAACCTTTTGATTCACCACCCAGACCTCCACCACTTGAGCTAAGGGAATAACTAACAGCAGTATGTTGTCATCCTGTATGCAGATCAGAATTAAAGTGGGATGGATGGCACACCTTCCCAGTGTGTTTCACAAATATGTGCTGACACTAGCCAGGGAATAGTGAGACACAGGAGTCTTGGGTTCCATTCCTGGCTCTGGAAGAAAGTGTTCTCTTGTCTAGCGGGCACAGATCTTTCTGACCCATCTCTCCCTGTATTGGTTTTGTTTCTTCACCCGAGCTCCTCAGCCTAATCCAACTCTCTTTGACTAGCAAGGCCTTCTCTCCTCATCCAATTCTCAGTCTCTATCTCCCATTTCATATGCCACCGCACAATGCAGTGTCCTTGTCCCGATGGTACTAGGTTCTCTTCACTCCGACCCCTCTGACTTTCAGCCCCAATCTCCTCGCCCAACAACTTTAGTTTCCCTCACAGCTTCCAACGCAATTCTTCCCTCAACCCCCAACTGCTCTTTTCCTAGCCACTCCACCATCCAGTCCCTTTCTTCTTTTTATAATCCTCTTTTTCTCCTCTCTAGTCCTTCCTAATTCCATACCTCATCCCCTCAACTTTTGCATTAGATGGCTTCTTCCTTGATGCTGCTTTGCTGCTAGCAGGATGGTCACTGAAAGCAGAAGAGAAACAGACACCCTTCTCTCCTTTTTGGTGCATGTTCCTAGGGCCATGACTAGAAGTCCCAGCACCTGGGGCGAGCAGCCCCAAAGGCGCCCCCTGGCCCCAATCTGGGGCCCATCTATACAGCAGCAGTGAGGGGGTTTGTGACCCTTCCCTGCTGTGGCCAGAGCCGGCAATGGGGGTCCCTACCCTGCTGCCAAGGAGAGAAAGGACCCCCCCACTACCTCTGGCTGTGGCAGGGGGAAGGGATTGCTCCTGCTGCCTCTGGCTGTGGCAAGGGGAAGCAATCCCCTGCCGTGGCCAGAGCAAGCAGGGGGATCGCTTCTCTGACATGGCCAGAGACAGCAGGGGCAATCCCCCTGCCGCTGCCAGAGGTAGCAGGGGTGATGGCTTTCCCGTGGCGCCCCTTTAAATTGACACCCAGGGCAAAGCCCCTTTTGCCCCACTGTAGTTACGGCCCTGCCTGTTCCCATCTTGGTCTGCAGCAGCCCAGAAACTGTAATCATGGGGAGTCCAGCTTATCCTTTCATCAGTCACTCTATAAGGATGGTACACATGTGGCCTGATCTATATTACGAGCCAAGAGATACTTAGGCATGCTCAGTGAGAACAATCTTTGGCAATATTATCTACTGAACTCTAAATAAGTCTCTGCTGAGCATGTGCAAATTGAGATTTTTCAAAAGTTTGTTGTTTGCTAAATTTGAGCAGACTTTTATGTGCATTGCAAAAAGGCATGTACCTGAAAAAAAGGTCACCTGCCTTTCAAATTTCAAGCCACTGCTCCAAATCATTGGAGCACTAATGCTTCTCAAAGAAAAGGCCAGTATATATACCATAAAGAAATTATTTTTGCCCTCTATATTTATCCTTGGAAAATGCCTTGAACCATTTTGACTGAAACTTATGCCATGCAGTTCAGCCTGAGACAGACAAGTGGCATAGAAAATCTGAGCACTAAAAAGTTAATGTTTGACCCCCCAAAGTCTGACAACATTATAAGCAACTGAAAAATGATCTTATAATGGAAGTTGCAGGCAATTTTAACAACAGGTGATGTCGTGAGTCCTACTTACAATAATAATTATCTATAAGGGATATATTGATGTGCACAGACCATACATAATCAACTCTACTTCCAATTTTTAAGTGAGCAAGTATTAATGATGTCAGGTTATTTTTCTGCTCCATTAGCTCCACTTCATGTGCATTAATTGTGTTTCACTCTTCACTCACATGACCTTGTTACCAGCATGTCTCAAGTCTTACCTAACAGGAAATTCAGCAAATCTACAAACTGTCGATTTCACCAAATTATTTTCTGCATTATGTTTTAATGATGTGGATGTGCCTTATCCCAGTTGCTCCATTCAGAAATCTGTTTCAATTCCACGCTCTGAACCTGTGATTTTCAGACTCAATCTTATAAACTGGGTTGTTAGCAATGTATTTCTACCTTTAAAAATAAAGGATAAAGACACACTTGAAATTTCACAAAGACATAACTATGACAAAAACTATACCGATCAGTAGGTTCTCAGTATCGAGTGGTGTCTACATCCCTCAGGCTTCCATCCTAAACACACCACACAATCCAGTGTCTGCAGCCCAGCCCTAAGATATAACTACATTTGATCTGATCCCTCAAACAGAGGCAGACATCTTCTGGATCTCCATCAAGCTTTCTTAAAACTACAATACCCACCTGGGAAAGTAAAGAAACAGATTGACAGAGTCAGATGAGTACCCCGCAGTCAACTGCTACAGGAAAGACCCAAAAAAGAAAACAATAGAACGCCACTGGTCACCACATACAACCCTCAAGTCAGACCTCTACAACAGATCATTAAGAACCTACAGCCTATTTTAAAAGATGGTCCATCACTCTCTCTAGCCTTGGGAGATAGACTTCTCCTCACCTACAGACAACTCCCGAACCTTAAACAGATGATCATCAGGAACTACAGACCTAACAACAGAAACATTAAAGCAGGCCCATATCCCTGCAACAAACCATGCTGCCAACTTTGTCCACATATCTGCACAAAAGACACCGTCATAGGACCTAATCAAGCCAGCTACTCCATCAAAGGGTCATTCACCTGCTCAGCCACTAATGTGATTTATGCCATCATGTGCCAGAAATGTCCCCACACCTTACACATTGCACAAACAGGACAGTCCCTATGCAGAAGAATAAATGGGCACAAAACTGACATCAGAAATCACAACACAAAAAATAACCAGTTGCTGAGCACTTCTATCTTCCTAGTCACTCCACTGATGATTTGTTAATGATGGTCCTCAAGAAAAATCAATGGAACATCAAGACTTCAAAGAGAAACAGCTAAAGTTGAACTAATATGCAGATTAGATTGTCTGAAAGCAGGACTGAATCGTGACTATGGATTCTTTTCACATTATAACAGGTAATTTGACTTCACCTTCCCTCGATGTGCTGTTTCCTAGAGTTTGAATCTTTACAAATGCTCTGTTTTGCTGTATGTAGCAGTATGACCAGATCCCATGTCTTACACTCAGCTGCATTTATTTTCATCCCATTATGTAAGTTTCCCCTCTTCAAAGCATCTGACAAAGTGGGATTTTCTCTCAGAAAAGCTCAAGCGATAAATAAATCTGTTAGTCTTTAAGTGCCACAAGAATCTTTGCTTTTTTTACTTTACTAGACTGACACAGCTGCCCCTTTCAAATACATCTTTGTGTACTCTTGGAGTTCCCCCAAAGTGAAGCTTCTAAATTTTCTTTTTAGAAAATATCTTCTCTGAATATAGCTGTCTAGTTTGACAGTGTAAACATACAATGACACTACATAACAGTGGCTATCATTTTTCTGAAGCATTCTGATGATGCTTCAGATACTCAGCCTAGGATAAGAGAAACATAGGACTGGTGGAGACCTTAAACTAATCAATACCAGCCCCCTGCACTAAGTCTGGACAAAGTAAACCTGGACCATGCCCAACAGTTGCCTGTCTAGACTGCCCTGATGTCCAATTATGAGGATTCCACAAATTCTCTTGGAAGCTTATGCCAAAGGTTGGCGACCTTTTACAATTAGAAATTTTCCTAATATCAAACCTAAACCTCTCTTGCAACAGACTAAATCCATTACTTCCTGTTTCACCTTCAGTGGACATGGAACAGATGACCACTGTTCCATATCTGAAGACTGTTTATCAGATGCCCTCCCCACTTCGCAGAACTGCATATGCTCAGTTTTTTAAACCTTTTCTCATAAGTCAGGTTTTCTAGAACTTTTATCATTTTTGCTTCTCTCCACTGGATGCAATCCAGCTTGACCACAAGTCTCCTGAAGAAGAGCAAATTCAAGGCAAACAGTATTTCTAAGTGGTGATACCCTGGACCATGTCATGTTGTCAAGTGGTAAGAATCAATGGCTATTTCTCCTACCAGCAGGAGTCAGAGGATGTGTGACTCCTATGATAGGAGTTGGTGGTCACTATGCCTAACAATTGTGGTCTGTTTCTATGTTGCCCCATGGCAAGAGTCTGTGACCACTCTGCCTTGTGACTATAGTCAATTGCAAGAGTCCACAGCCATATCGCCCAGTGGAAAGAGTCAGTGGCCTCTTGGTCTTCCAAATGGAGTCAGAGTATGCAGCTGTATTGCCAGTGGTGAGAGTCAGTGACAACAGATAGGGGAACCAAGGCCCTCTCTCCTTCACCCAGTTCCAGGCTGAGGCCCAACGGCTACGTCTGCATCTAAAAGCTTAGTTCAGATTTACTTAGTCTGAACTAAGCAGTGCCCAGTTAGTTCAAACTAACCACACTTTTTTAGTTTTAACTAACTTTTTAGTTTGAACCAAAAAAGCGCAGCAATTTTGTCTAAAAGTTAGTTCAAACTAGAAAACACAGTTAGTTCAAACTAACCACTTAGTTTAATTTAAATGAGTTTGAACTAGTATGGCTATACCATTTGAACTAACCATTCAAACTCACTAGTTCGAACTAAGCTTTGCTTATGGTAGTTCAAACTAAAACATATTTTAGTTTGAACTAGGCAAAGCCTCGTGTGGATAGGGACCAAATTAGTCCAGATTAAGGAGGCTTAATCTGGACTAATTTGCTAGTGTAGAAATAGCCAAAGAAACTATAATTCCAAATGTAGATGTCCCACACCAATTCTCTGAGCCAATTCTTTCCCTGGGTTTGTTTCCTTTGCTGGTATCCTTTGTCTGTCTCGGAGTCCCCCTTGGAGTTCTCTTGGGTCAGTTGAAGTGCCTGTGGCAGTTTTGACCATAAGGCCTAGTACTGGACCACTGGTGCCTCAGAGGCACTGCTGCAGGAGGCTGCAACACCTAACTGCTCTCCTGCTCCATCCACCCAGATGGTGCTGAGCTGCTCCCTTTTGAACTCTGTCTTGGCCATCAGCATCCGTATCAGGGATGGCAGAGTATGGCATCCTGTGGTCCAGAGAAGCTTATTAAGCCTTATTTCAGCAGTGGTTGGGGTTTGCACACTCCATGAAGCACCAAGAATTGGACACAATACTCCTGGGGAGGCTCATCAGTGCTGACCAGAGTAGGACAAGCATATTTAATGTCTTACAACAATCCTGTTAGTGCACCTCAGAATTATACACGCCTTTTTCACAACTGCATCGCATTGCTGAAAACGACCTAGGAGGTATAGTGGATCATGAATATGAATCAACAATCTCACCCACCTAGTTATTTCCCACTTTTTAGTTGTGAATTTGATTCTCCTTCTGTAAGTCAAGTACTTTGCACTTGTCTTTACTAAATTTCATCTTGTTAACTTCTGACCAATTCTCCAGTTTGTTGCGGTCATTTTGAATGCTAAACTTTCCCTTCATGTGTTTGCAACCCCTCCCTGCTTGGTGTTATCTGCATATTTTATAAGCATATATTCCATTATTCAAGGGTTTAATAAAAATATTCAAACGTATCAGACCCAGGACTGACCTTTTCCAGACCCACTAGATAGTTTTTCCCAGCTCTATAGTAAACCACTAACAATTATTCTTTGAGTATAGTCTTTCAATCAGTTTTACACTCATCTTATCATAATTTCATCTAGAACACAGGTTCCTGGTTTGCTTATATGACTCTCATGTGGGACTACTAAAATCAAGATACATCACTTCTACTGTTTCTCCCCATCCACTAAGCCAGCATCCATGCCAAACAAAGAAATTTAGCTGGTTTGGCACGATTCGTTATTGACAAATCCATTCCGGCTATTCCTCAGGCAGGGGTTAAAGTAAGGGAGAACACATCGGAACGCCATTCTGGGACCCACCATTTTTAGAGGTCAGCATTCTGGGGCCCCTAAAAATAGAAACAGCAGAGTTTTGGTGTGTTCCCCCACCTTCCTGCCCCAGTTCTGCACCAACCCCGAGTCCTACTGCAATTTCCCCACCCTGACCACAGAGCGACTCCACTCCCCCACAGGCTGCTTTGCCATTGCAATTGCGACAGAATTCTCCTGGAAGGAGCAGACACGTAGTGATGACATCATCATAAAGTGCCACTCTCCTCCTGCCCATGCTGGACAGCTATGAAGGAGCCTGGGAAGCCCAGCTCCAGGAAGGCAGCAAATCAGTCTCTAATCAGGAGGTGTGGCGGGGGGGTGAGTCTGTCTGGTCAGGTAGTCTGTCTGTCTGTTGGAGGGGGAGGCGTGGGGACGGGACTATAAAGGGTTGGAGTGGGACCCTGGAGGCAGGGAGCTTAGGGTACGGGGATGGGGGTTTCGAAGGACATGGGGAAAGAGGGGTCTGATGTGGGGGTAGGCGTTTCAGGGGCAGTGGCTGGGGCAGGCAGTAGCTGGCATGGGTGAAGAGGAGCCAGACATGCAGGAAGGGGGCCCATAAATTTAGGGAGGTTCTGGGGCCCTCCTGATTATACTTTAACCTCTGCTTTTGGCACTTTCAAGTTAATAATTTTTCCTAGCATCTTTCCAGGTACCAATGTTAGGGTGAATCATCTATAGCATAAACTACTGAACAAAGGATTTGAACAATATTTGAGTGGTATTCATGGCATCACCAGAAGGTTATATTTATTTTAAAGTTTCTCTGAACAATAATGATTTTTCAAATACTATAGTTGTTCCTGGGACCCTGGAGTTTCAGCAGAACTTTGGCTAGTCTCTAGTTAATGTGGTCCAAGATAATTAAGTTGACTATTACTACTGTACATAAGGAAAAAACTAAATTTATTGATTGTGTTATTTCAAACCCAGAATAAGGCACACTGGGAGAACCAAAAATACAGAGCTAGTCAAAAACAAACAAAAATTTCTGGCCAGTTTTCAAATTTTAAAATTGTTTTCATTTTGCAGAGTTTGAAATGGACCATGAGTTTTGCAATTGTTCTAAAACAAAAATTGCAATGAAAATCAGTTAGATGGTGTTGTGGTTAAAGAATGAAATCAGGAGACCTGGATTTGAAATAGAAAAGCTAGCCCATAAACTCAACATAAAGTGTCAGTTTTGCTCTTGTGACAGATTCTAGTCACACAGACAAGGCTCTTGGCTCCAGAAGGATCAGTCCTTCAGTTGCTGAGTGCCAGTGCAGACACTCCTGTGCCATCTCTGCCCTCCTAGTACTGTAGGGGATATACTTGTGGTTCAAGTCCTGTGTGGATATCAGTCGCAGATCTATGTTAAAGCCTCACACATACTACTATAATTCATGCCAATGTGTGCTTTTTACTGCCTCTTAACTCCAGCCCCCCACCCCTGTGCTTAAATGTGGTATTTTACATGTCAGCCAGAGACCAAAAGCTGGACTGGGAAATGGAATAATGAAATTATATAGACTATATTATTAGTTAACATCTATTGGTTTTTTGAGGGACAGGAGGGAAGAGAGAGTAGCCATCCTCTCGCTGTTCCCTTCAACTTTGCTAAGCCAGAAGTAAGAGATGGCCTTTTGCACCTGTGATTAAGAACAAAGTTTTTCTCAAAGTTAAGACTTCCTCCTTCCATTAAAGGCTCCTTTCCATGCGTAGGTGCAACGAATAGCATGGAGCCTTAGTTGCTGTATGTCCCAGGTTACCTAAATGTTAAAAAAACATCAATACATAGGTACCTCAGGGAATTTTTGAGAGAATTAAAGTCTTGATGTTTCTAAAGTGCTTGGAGATCCATACGTCTATAGGTACTATAGAAACCCATATTATTAGTGCACTGTTCCTTGGTGTGTGCAGAGGGAAATTTGCACAAGTTTTATACTTATTAACAAAGGGCGTGAAAAGGGCAGTATTTCATCCTCATTCAGCACAACTTTGACTCACTACTCCTTTGTACTTCACCAGATAAGTAAACAGATTTGTATTTCCCCCATGACTACAAACTTTCTCAGGGTGGGCTTTGTAAAGACGACCAGTAGTTCTAGAAGCAGCAGATATTTCATTCAGACCATACTGCCATTTAAAGCAGCCCAAGATTTAAGTCAGAAAGAACACAAACAACAAAGAGCCCTTCATTTCATGTACTGTCACAAAAATGTTTCCTGGCTAAGGTCTGATATTAATCTACTTTGTCCCTGACACATCCAGTAAAGCTACACTATAGCAAATGCTTTTTAAATATACATATTCAATACCAGATGCAATAAAATATTCTGAATCATTGGAATGAAGAAGGCTCACACACAAATATCTTTGAAACTCCAGTTAATCAAGGTGTCAAAGTAACTAAAGCAGTTTTACAGATTTTATTGAAAATAAATCATTTTATCATATACTGAAATGTATATTATTGTTTCCCCCAGAGTTTTATTATTGACTTGCCTGTACTTATTTTTAAATAGAGTATCTCCTGCCCTCTTTAGTCCAGTTTTTATAACTACATTTACACAGGAAATTTAACATTATAACTTCAACCCCAGCTTCTCCTATTGCCTTGTGGAAATAGCCCATTATTAGCCATTTTCTGGCAGCAAATGTTGACAGGATACAGAACAGGAAATGATATAATGGTTCCAGAATAGTATATTTCCCCTATACCCAGCTGTTTGTGGGATGACCTTACAGTTAACCAGGAAACTGTATGGTGGCATTGAACCTCAAAAAGATTTAAACATTTGACTTCTAATCTTTCAGAGTGAAGCTCCAATACAGGAACACATATATCATTAGGGAACTACATATGGGAAGATTAAAATTAGCAAGAGGAAATAATTGATCTGATCAAACACACATCTTAATAGAGATATGTAGACTTCACAAATAAAACTTTTTATGTTTTTAACTCCTGGAATTGAATTGCTGCTATCTGTTTCAAGTGCAAGATTTAATTCCAATCTAATATTACCATTCTGCAAACTGACAGAAAATAAAGCTTTTTAAATAAATTGATACTTATATGAAGATATATGATTGTTAGATGCACTGCATATTTCTTACCCTGCATTACATTTATTTACTAATGAACTGATCCTATAAATATATACACATGTATTCTCATCCTCTTCAAGGGAATCACACTTTTAAGTAAAGTTACTTATGACTATTTTTGCTGGCTTAGCCCCTAAAAATTATATGTCTCATACACTTGATCTGTGCGCATTAAATTCTTTCAAAACCTTTAAACTGCTTTCTAGGCCACATTGCATGCAGTAAATGTGACTTTAATAAGGGGTCTATGAATTATTCATTTTCACTCAAAAGTTAGTGTAAAGCATGAAATAGATGTAAAATAACTAAAATGATTATAAATATAAAACTATGTTAGACGTGTTGCTTCCCATAGCTTATATGGAGGGGAATCATTCTTTTTATTTTTTTTTAAATCCTATTGTTGTTTTACAAAGGTCTTCACATATAATTAGAAAAATGTGAAACTATGAGATACAACAACGGTTTTAAACATGGTATATAACAGGCGTACAGATACTTGCTGCCCACTCTCCTACACTGATACTTGGTGCAGCATTGTTATATACATTATACGAAGAGATAGTAGATGCAACATTCTACAGTGGCACTGGGCGCAGACTGCACACTTAGTAGGTATGCCGGAATTTTTATCTGCAACCAGGTGCATGTGCAAGAATTTAAAGGTCAGCACTTCTGAAGGGGCATGTTTTGTGTGACCCACATGGGTCCTCACATCCAGAGGAGCTCTGTGTTTTCCCTCTGATTATTTGGAGTCACAGGTACCCCTGCTCACCCTCCCTTGAGTGTGCCCCTGTTCACCATTAGTGAAATTCACCCCATTGCAGAGGGCTTGTGCAGGGCCCTCTGCTCCATTTATGCCTTGCAGTAACCCTGTGGGCCCTGTACCTGTTATTGGTAGACTGGACTGGAGGAGATTAGAGGACTACCTCTTAAGTCCTTGCACAAATCTTATTTACTTTGGCTTTCTGCAGGGAATGATGAACATCATCATATATTTCTAGAAGAGCTATACTGTGGTAATAGCAGAAAGTTATTTAATTTCATTTATTATAGCTCATTAACTAAGGTCCAATTTTTATTTTATTTATACTATAAAGACTACTATTTAACACATATTGTTTAGTAACTTTCATCTTGAAACAGCTATTAACTAATGACCAGAGCATGACTTTTAAGCCATGACCAACACTGAATGGGCCACACTGCAATGTTAGCTGCTGGGAAGCACTCTGCCTTGCTCTTCAAGAATTCCCTGAAGGGGTCTCCCAGAAGGTTTGCTCTGTACAGATGGCTCTAAAACCCTTTTAGAGGATGCAGTGTGCTGTTCCATTGCCACCTGGCCACTGCAAATAGCAAGTACCTGTAGGAAAGCTGGGAAATAGTTCATTTGATCCCAAAAGGAACTGTGCCCAGGTAACACACAAAGGTTGGGGAGCAAGGCACATTTGTATCTTTTCTCAACTCTTGCAAAGCAGATTATAAACAAGGAACAATCATTATCCATATTTTATTGCTAGGAATAATCAGTGGAAAAACTCATCTGTGGCCGTAAAATGAA
Source organism: Podocnemis expansa (assembly GCA_007922195.1). Classification (NCBI taxonomy): domain Eukaryota; kingdom Metazoa; phylum Chordata; order Testudines; family Podocnemididae; genus Podocnemis; species Podocnemis expansa. The sequence continues at coordinate 24,963,691 of ML681984.1, forward strand.
TAGGTCCTCTTAGGTTTTCTCAAAAAGCTGCCTTTCAAAGTAGTGTCCAAAATTCACTAAGTTTATTGTTAAAAAAACACTTGCAAAAGGTTTATTTTTTTAATTGATATTGTGACCACTGAGGGGGGGAAGGGTTGTTTGTGGGGTTTTTGTTTGTTTGTTTTAAACACAGTGTTAAAGGGGAAAAAACACACCTTGGAAGGCTCTAAAAACATCTGGTCTCTGATTTTGCTATAGAACTCCCTGGAAGTTTCAGGAATGTTATTGAGTGCTCGCACCCGAATTGAAAGGGTAGAGTAGTGCTGCATCTTTAAAAGTAATGTCCTTTACTGAACAAATAACTTATGGGAAAAAAAAGTTATAGACTATCAAAACTAAAATTTTCCTTCCTTCCAGTTCCTCACTTTCCAGTCTCACAAGAATGTCATTTTATTATTTAACCAAGTTCCAAAGGGGCAGCCATGTTAGCCTAGTTCAATAAAACAAACAAGGAGTCCTGTGAAAAGAACAGTATTGTATGCACAGACTGTGGGTATAATTCTACACCTGCTGGGTATCTGGACTTTTGGTTCTGCTTCATTCTTTTTAATACTGACTTGTTATTAACTGTGGTTTTGCTTCAAAATAGGATTCACCAACAGTATTGGCATGTATCTGTTATATTTCTATTGGATGAGTCACAAAATATTCATGTGACCTCTGTCTGAGAACATGGTCCAATTTGATCATTCATCATATCCAATATTTAAGGATCATTTTTGATTTCTTCAGGAGTTGTGTGAAGATTTTCTCAGGCATTTATGCAACCTATGTAATATAGCAGTTTGTTAGCATTATCCTCACATCTGAATGTTTGATAAGTATAAGCTATCTTCAGACATTCAATGGTGAGTCGGTATATTCCACTGAGGGAGAAATGAATGGCTCAAACAGTGAACAGAATAAAGCACAAAATGTATACCATATTTTCCAGACTATAAGTAGCACTAATGAAAAAAGCATAATTTTTTAAAAAAAAGTTTCACATCTTGGTCACACCATTATATAAGTTGCACTGCTGTAAGGATTGCGTTGCTACATTAGTCGGACCCTGTTGTGCATTGACTTCACTTTAGAACACAGACAAATTGATTTCTGAACGACTGTGCTTACCCATAAATTAGAAATGACTGCAAGATTGTATGTTTTACGTTAATAATTGTTACATTTTCTGAAATCAAATTTATTACATTGTTGTGTGATGTGTTGTTATTAAGAAAGATATGATTTAACCTCGCCTCCTTCTTACACATCCGCCACACTTAACCAAAGAATATACCGGTATATACACTAATGATAACGCAGTTGCAAGCTATTAAGTAAGCCAGTAAAACTTAGTACAAAGACATTTACCGAGCCTAATGGAAGACAATATGAAATAAGCATAATCCATAAAGTTCAATCATCTTCATCAGAGAAGCCATCAAAATCCTCATCTTCAGTGTCACTCTGAAATAGCTTGGCTATTTCAACCGGCCGATTTAGGCCCTGATCTTCCCTGTCTGGCTATTCATCTTCCTCTTCATTTTCTTTTTACTGTGTTGTCATTTATAATTTTCACTTTCTTGAAGCCTGAAGTGAGTGTTTTTGCACTAAGACTCATCCTGGCTTCACTAATCCACTGCACCACCTCTGCAAAAGTCGTGTGATGCATATGACTGGTGGCCATGAAGCTGCATTCCCCATCCGTCATCCTGGATTCCCAGAGGTGGTGCAAGACAGTCTTGAAACTCTGATTAACTGATGTATTAAGAGGCTGTACCTCCTTCGTTAGGCCTCCAGGAATTATTACTGGCACATAATTTGTATTTTTTTATTTGCATTTTTACCTCTTCTGTTATAGGTGCTCATATACTGTCCATGATCAGTAGCACTTTCCATGTTTTTAAAAAAAAAAAAAACATCTGGCCGTCTGCTGAAACATCATTCCAGCCAAAACCCCATCATGTCTTCATCCATCCAACCATTTTTTTAGTCTGTATGATGACTCTGGATGGAAACGAATTGCACGGCATGGTCTTCCTCTTACAAATAAGCATAGATGGAAGTTTCTTTCCATCCACACAGCACACCAGTACAACAGTGAAGTGTGACTTTTCATGACCGGCGGTTCTGATGTTTACTGTTTTTTTTCCCCTTTCTCATTAACAGTTCGGCCAAGGGGAATGTTGAATGTCAGCAGAATTTCATCCATATTAATTATATGTTCAGGAGTCACACTATGCTTTTCAGTCATGGACTCCACGAAGGCCAGAAAACTGTTAACTTTCTCTTGTGATTCAGCCAGTAGTTTCTGGCACATCATTGTTCATGCCCACACACTAAGTCGATGCCTCTGCATGAAAGGGAACAAGCAGGATGGTCCTCCAACAAATTCCTGCACTTCCATTTCTCAGGCCATTGTCTGGGCCTTCAGTCGTACCTGAACAGTGGACAATCTGTGTCCTTGAGCTCTTTGCTCCACTATCCATTGGGGAAGATGATCATCCAGATCAGGCCACCTAGCTTTTTGTCCGCAGTTCGATTTCTTTGTCTGTTTCATGACTTGAAGTCAATCTCATTTTTCGCCAGTTGTGAACCAATTTTTCACTTACACCAAACTTTTGTTCAGCTGCCCTGTTGCTATTTTCTTCTGTGAACCCGAGGACCATTAGTTTGAATTCGGCGGTCCAACTTTTTTGTCCTTTCATTAGGGCTATTGCTCTTAAAAGTCGCACGGTTGTGGATTTGTTGCTGTTAAAGCTTGGCAGGTTTTCTTCTGGAATGACTGCTGTGGTGAGATTGACTGGACTTACCTTCACAGGTACCCCCTATATATAATGATTTAGCCTGTTTTATTGGGCTTTACCATCAGCAATTACTTAATTGCCAGAGGGCACACACAAATTAACTGAGCCAGTCAGAGACTATGTCACTATGGGGGACTCTGCATATCCCGAATCTGTGTTTATAGAAACAGTGTTGTGAGAGAATGATTGGAGGAGGGAAACTCTTGCATATCCTTAGTCTGGGGTTTTAATAGAAACAGGCATTCAATTCAGGTGCTAATGGTAACTTCCAGCAGATCATTGTTGACAGAGACATTATCTGAATGTTGTTTAGTTCAGTTCCTTTATCATTTCCATTTTCCAAAGACCACTTATTTAATTTTTCTTGTAAATTCAATATACAAGTCACACTTTTTGAAATATTTGTAAACAACTGTGACTTATAGTTTGGAAAATACAGTAAGCAGCTTTCTGAAACAACAGGTTCATTGGTTTCAGAAAAAATGCATCTCTCTAAAGTCTGAAATGTAGTTACACTATGTAAACTTTACATTAATATATCTGTCTGCACACACATGCACACATACACACACCCCTCTACCTAATTCATTTTTTTAAGGGTATGCCTCTACTGATTGAAGCAAATTCACCGCTGTCAGTTTGCCTTCTGGAAGCGGATCGCAGCAAGTATGAACTCTCTGCATTGCTCCCAGAAGCTGACCCTGGAAGTCCTGGGGGTCAGGGGATTTAGGGGAAAGCCAACCAAAAGTGCTTTGTGGTTGGCTTTCCCCTATTGTGTGATGGTGGCTTAGAATGTTGCTGCCAGTTACACAAGGAATTTTACATTCCTTGCATAAACAGTGGTCAGCTGCCACCGAATTTCCCCCAAATGTAGCCTAGGGCTAAATGTAGTATGTTTAATGAAATATAAATTTAACACCCCCACCATAAATACACACTCTAGACTTATTTGGGGAATGGACTTAATATATTATCTCTCTATAAAGAAATTATAGAAATGTATGGGAGGATGGGACCTTAAGAAGTTAAATCCCAGATCTTTGCACTGAATCCAGACCAAGTAAAACAAAATCATCGCAGACAGGTACTTATCCAAACCATTCTCATAAACATACAATGACAGGAATTCCCACATGTTCACTTTGAAACTTATTCCAAAGCTCAACTCTGTGTAGTTAGGAAGGTTTTACCAAACATCTAACCTAATCTCCCTTGTTAAAAATTAAACTGATTATTTCTTTTGTGTATCTTTAGTAGACATTAGGAACAATTCATGACAATCCTCTTTATACTAGTCCTTACCATATCTGAAGACTGTTTATCAAGTTCTCAGTCGTTTTTTCCCAGAACCAACATGCTCAGTTTTTTTTAAACCTTCTTCATAGGTCAGGTTTTCTAAACTTTTTATCATTTTTGTTGCTCTTTTCTGTACTCCCTCCAATTTGTCCATAACTTTCCTAAAGTATGGCACCTGGAATTGGATGTAGTACTCAAGGTGAAGCCTTCAGGTGAGTAAAATAGAATAATTACCCCACTAAAACACCCCAGAATTATATTACCTTCTCTCAGCCACATCACGTTATTGATTCATATTCAAGTCGTGATCCATCATAACCCCCTGCTACTTTTCAGCCATATCACCACGTAACTAGATATTTCCCATTCTTTAGTTGTGCATTTAATTTCTCCTTCCTTAGAGAAATACTTTGCACTTGTTGTAATTGAATTATATCTTACTGAATTCAAACCAATTCTCCAGTTTGTCAAGGTCACTCTGAATTCTAATACTGTTTTACAAAGTGCTTGCAATGCCTTCCTACCCCCTCCCCAGGTTGATGCCATCTGTAAATTTTATAAGCATACTCTCCACTTCCTTATCCAAGTTATAAATGAAAATATTAACTTGTAAAAGACACAAAACTGACCTCTAGCAGTTCCCATTAGATACATCCTCCCAGTTTCAAAGTGAACCACTGATAACTACTCTTTGGGCACAGTCTTTTAAACAACCATACAACTTATTTATACTAATTTAATCTAGACCACATCTTCCAAGTTTGCTTTGTAATCGTGCCATGTGGACTGTATCATAAACCTCACTAAAAATCAAGATACATCACGTCTACAGCTTCCCCTCATCTACTAGCCCAACAATTCTGTCTAAAACTGAAAATGGATGCTTTGCAGGGGTTAAAGTATAATTTGGTGGGCCACCCAGCTCTCCCATCACCATCCTCCCAGCCGGGCTGATTCTGCCGCCCCGCTCTCTTGTCGACCCCACCCCCCACCAGACTCGATCTCCACTCCCCGCACACCCCCAGCCGGCCTTATCCTGCCCTGTCCCTAATCGCCCCCCTCATCCCCTTACCTGGCCCCTGGAGCAGCGGCAGCCTGCCCACCAGCTGATCCTCCAGCAAGAGGAAGTTCTCACTGAGCATGCACAGGGGCTCTGCACATGCTAAGTGAGAGCTTACTCTGAGTGAGAGTTGTAAAAGCTCCTGACTCGGGGCAGCTCTCAGCTGACTGGAAGAATGTCTTCTGGCCTGCTAGGGGCCGCGGCTGCCAGCCATGCATGGCCAGCAGTGTTCAATTCTATTTTTAGGGGGCCCTGGAATGCAGCATTCTGGAGCATGCCCCTATTTTGGGGGGGCCCAGAGCACTGGCTCCCTAAAAATAGGGGGCCCGGGAATGGCGTTCCAGGGCATTCCCCTTACTTTAGCCCCTGATGTTTCAGCAAGATTTGTTCTTGACTAATCCATGCTGGTTATCCTCTATAACAGTGGTTCCCAACCTGTGGTCTGTAGATAACGAAGGGGCTGCAGAGTGACTCCAAGGGGTCCATGGAGAGGCTGGGAGCTGGGACCAGACACCACCAGGGTCTCCGCTTGTCAAGGAGACCCAGGCTTCTGGCCAGCAGTGAGGCTTCCGGAGTTTTCAAAATTCCCGCCCTGAGCATGCTTTGCATGCCCAGGGATAGTAGCCTGGGGCGGGGCAACCAGATGCCCCCAGCTCCCGTGGCCAGGTGAGGGGGGGAAGGGGCCATAGGGAGGGTTGGAGATGGGGAACTGGGTGGGCAGACAATGGGCTGGCAGGCAGGGAACACTGGGGTGGGCAGGGGGCCATGGCCTGCCGGCTCCCAGCTACCTGGGCAGCAGGAAGGGTCATGGCCACAGCAGCCCCCAGGAAGTGGGAAGGGGCCATGGCCACTGGGGCTCCTAGCTCCCCAGGCAGTAGGAGGGGGCATGGCAGTCCCCTCTCCTCACGAGGATAGCAGCACTGGCTGCATTCTGCCCCTGGGGGACCTCTATCTTTTTCTTCCCCTCAGAAGGGGGCCCCAGCCTTAAAAAGGTTGAGAACTCCTACCTGATATCCTTATTGTCATTGAGATGTTTACAGTTTGATCAATAATTTGCTCCTCTATCTTTCCAGGTATCAAAGTTAGGCAAAGAAGTCTATAATTTTCCATGTCATTCTTATTCCCCTTTTTAAAAATAGGTCTTATGTTTGCCCTTCTCCAGTCTTTCGCTCCATAAGTTCTTGAACGTAATTGTTTATGATTCCAAAGTTATTTCTGCTAGTTCCTTAAAAACTCTAGGATGAATTTTATTAGGTCCTGCCAATTTGAATATAAATAACTTACCTAAATACTCTCTAATCCATTCCTTCCCAAATTTACTTTGCATTCATATATCTATTTGTCATAGGGATCATATCTTTATATTTTTGTAGCTTTGATACCTTTTACATTCATCTATACCTGAAAACAGTATGTCTTTGAAATATGTCAGTATAATGCATTCTTGAAGTACTGTACTGCTCCCTTTTTACAGAATAGGCATAGAATCAATTACATTAAAAAATATCCATTTCACTTCTATTTTTTTAATAATTCTTCTTCACGTTTATCATAGTAATGTCCTCAACAACATCTTGTTTTTGGCGCTAAGATTAATTGGATGTTACAGGTTATTCTTCCAAAGCATTTACTGTTAACAGAATCTAAAGGTACAGAACCTGTAAACAAACAAAAAACTACAACAAAAAACCCACCACCTTTTAGCAAATCAAAATTGACTGATTTATGAACTGTGTTATATAATAAAGGGTGAATGGGTGATTCAAGCCCTACAAAGTTGTTCATTTTAAAAATGGTCAGAGCTAATTTTGAGCAATTTCTCAAATTTTCTCTCCTGACAGAAGGCCCTCATACAGAGCTTTGAAATACATATGTTGTTTAACATTTCCAGTTAAGGACATTCAAGTTTATTCAGGAAAGGGTTAAGTCTAACAAGCAGGAAAAAAAAAAAAGAAATTAACTAAAGTAAGGCCCTTGTGATACAATGACACTTGCTCTACACTCTTACAGAGAAAAACACGATGATAAAACACCACAAAGAGGAGTGTTATGAATTTTATTAATGACTAGAAGACAGTGTGCAAAACATCAAAGGTCTGTGGAAAAGATTAATGACCCCGTGTGAGACTGTTTAATTACCTCCAGCTAATTAGATTCTTGACCAAATTTTTAATATCTGCATTCCTTCTAAAGCCTAATTGAGATTCCACATTATTTATCAATCTTTCAAAAAGCCCTTAGTGTGCTGCTTTTTTAGCTTTTTTTTCCCTTGCACTTTGACTCCATTTATGGTCAATTATTAAATAAATAGCAAAGTAACTGTTCTCTACAAATTGTATACGTGGAACACTTTATGCCTGTTTATTTTGACTGGAAGACTATCATTGGCATCTTTTAAGCACTTCAACTAATAAACTGACTTACTCCACTGTAAACAATGTCGATAATATTTTTGTTATCCGGGCTGTGCTCAGGAACTCCTCATGTGGTTTCTGTAAATTAGCCTTTGCTATTGTCAGTTAATCCTTATTTAAGTTTACCTTGGTTCAGTCCCAGAGACCAAGTGGAATGCTATACAAACTGGAGAAAACAGTCCTAGTTATTTAGTTATTTCCCCCCTTTCATTTAGGAGTGTGTTACCACTTTAAACCACTCTTATTAAATAATTTGCCTTTATATTATAAAATTTAATGTTGGAAGGCAAGGAATCTATGCAACAATCATTTCATTTTTTACATTCCACAGGTCTCCATCTGTCGAAGGACATGACAGATTTGTACAAATCCATAGGAGCTGTATACACAATATGAAGTTGTGTCTGAAGGCAGACCTGGATCTACAGAATTTTTCCCAATGCAATCTTATGATAGCAGGTTGGGCATTCTTGGTTGAAGGTAGAACATGAAAAGGATCTTTGAAGTCAATGACAATTAGCTCAGTTTCTGGGTGGTGTTTGTAAAACTATATACTTAAATGGACAATTCAAATGTGGGCCTGGGTTTTTTCCCCTCCTTGCTGGGTTAATTGAAAAACACAAACTAGTACAGATATTGTGGAAATAAATATAAAAAGAGAAAAAACTTTCAAGAAAACCACAGTAAAACAAAATGTGCTACTTGAATGTCTACTTTTATTAAAAAAATATTTTAAAGTGTAACTTTTAATTTGCTATACTAGAGTGTTGCTGAGTTTGCTCTTGTAGTGATATATTCTTAAATATCTGAAGCTCTTTAATTTTACATCTTTCTGCACTGAGTCTGCCCAAAACCAAAATCACTTCTAACATAAAGTGCTCCTAAAAATTTGAAGTGCTCTATTAATTTTAAATTGCTCTACATTGTGCCTGCTCAGAATCCCAACTGCTTTTTCCACACAAAAAAATTAAACTATAAAATGCACATCTGCAACATAACTGCTACCCTGCTTTTTGATTTCACACGTCAAATTTCTCCTCTTTTTCTAGTTCATGTCTCCAAAAAAACCAAAACAAAACAAACAAACAAAAAAACAACAACAAAAAGGCTTCAGGAGAAATTAACACAGCTATTCATCTTACATTTTACTACAAAACTCCTCGTGAATTTTATAAAATAAGCATTCCTTGCTGTTCCATCAGAATTGTTCACATAAGAGATAGATCAAAACCTTGCATTATAACTTAGCTATATCACAGGATCATATATACATATATGTTTCATGTCTGCCAATTGGTAGAACATAGCCCAGCTCATTAACCTGCTGAGCCCAGTAAATTGTGATTTCCTGGCAAGAACTGCATTATTGACAGACTGACATATCACTAAATGGCACTGAGAGGGGTAGTTACCCCCCAGGTTTGTAGAAGAAAACCTGTGATCTAAAACTTCTCTCATAGTGAATCTGTCCTAAAAGGGAAGGACAATCTTTTTTTTTTTCTTTCTTTTTTTTTAAAAAAAAAAATTGGACTTTATTCTCAGAATAGAGAAAATGGCATTTCCAGCTGTGTCCATATCACATTATCTGCACAGATGACAGAGATACTGCACAATGCCACCATAGACTTCTCCACCATGGAGCTTTGCCAAGATAAACCATTATTACAAGAGTATGTTCTCATCTCCTGCTGTGAGGTCACTCAGAATCTTCTTTCTGGTTTCCATTTGCACACATCAGTGTCTCCAAAGAGTAATATTCTCACATGACCCTTAGAGGTCTAGGCAATACAATCTCTGCTACTGATTTTAAGTTAGACTGCTATTAGTCTGTACCTCCTCTTTGGTGACTTAAATGGAGTTTCTTAGAAAGGGACTTGTTGACTGAAGACAAAGAACTATTTACTATAGATACACTGATTCAGTACACCAGTGCATTATTTTATTCAGAATTATTTTTATAAAATCTCTTTCTGAAGGTATCCCAACTCCTAGACACTGACAAGTAGATTCATGGACATTACATTATGTTACCTTGGCTACCTGCAACTGAGGCACATTGTCTGCACTCACTCAAGAATCACAGCACCTTCTGTTCACAATCATGAAGATGTTCACAAATTCAAACATGCTCTGAATAGCACACACAGCATATACTTTGGACCACAAATAGTGTGCTTTTTCAGGTCAAAACCTATTTATTATTTTCTAGTATAGTTTTGTACGAAGATGTGATGTAATATAACAATGTATGCAACATTTAAGTGTACTGACTGTATATAAAAATGTCTAATGTTTTTTTAATCCTGCTCTTGGGGGTATATTTTTTCAAGGCACAAATGGGAGTTGAGTATCTAACCCCTTTGTGTTTCAGTGAGAGCTTGGAGTATAACTGTTTTGGTGTTGCTGAAACTCTTTTGTACTCAATGCCATCTTTGGACAATGAGTTCCACTGCTCAGTTTTGTGGAAAATAAATTTCCTTTTTTTCAGTTTCAAGTTTGTTACATTTAAATTCTATAAGATGTCTTTTTGTGCCTCTGCTATGAAAAAAAAGGATAAACAGTAGCCTTGATTTGTTTTATCTAGACCTTGTATTACTTTATTCCCTCCACTATGACTCCCAGAATTAATTACGGATATCTCTGGAAGATGTACTTTACTAAAACCCAAATTATTGGACTCAGTACAGGATTTACTCAATGAAATTATATGTCCTGCATTATACAGGCGAGATCAGACTAAATGATCTCATATTCCCTTCTGGCTTTAAAAAACCAAATATCCATGGGTTAAAGAATTAATCTATAATCTATAAATCCATAATCTATTAATCTATACTCTAACTCTATATATCCATAGATTAAAGAATTAGCCTGCAATCTCATCAGTTCTAATAAGTCACACAATGTCCTGTCTGGTCAGTGTGTGGACTTTTAATGAAAATCAAGACACTGCTGAAATTAATGGACAATAAAGAGATCTTTCTCCTGCCTCCGTGCCATAGTGTAGTGCTAGAAGAGCATCCTAGCTGCTGTTGGAAATGCAATCTTTTGGATAGCCTGGATTGGACTAGATAGGACAGGTCACTTGTCATAAAAAACCATACCCCTGCCACATTTCCCAAGAAATAGAAGCATAAGTCAGGATTTGACCAAGGCACCTTTTGGGGATTACTATTTCAATTCATTTTCTGATTTCAGTCAGAGTATTCTTCCACATTTGCTGTAAATTGTTGTGTAAGGTAACATTATTTATTCTCCACTATCAGGAACACTGAAGCACAAATTCTTTAAGCTGTACCTCATTATAAAAAAAGTCAAAGTATTAGTATTGTATTGACATCAGTGGAACTTATAGTTGTCAAGGACCATATAGTTGTTGGACACTTAGGGTATATGGACGCTGCAGCTGGGAGCATGCCTCCCAGCCCAAGTAGGCAGACATTTATGACCTCTGCTTAAGCTACCATGCTAAAAATAGCCTTGCGGATGCTACACAGTGAGGGCAGTGACACAGGCTAACCACCACTTATAAGTCTGTCAGACTCCCTGGATCAGTACTCAGATAGGTAACCTTAGCTGCCACCAGCGTCACAAAGTCTATACTGCTCTTTTTAGCATGCCAGCTCAAGCAGAGCTAGCACGTCTCTGTCGACTTAGACTGGGATGTGCACTCACAGCTACGGAGTAGATACACAATAATTTACAATGCACACCCATTCGTTCTTTTACATCGTTTCGCTTTTTCCCCAGTGTCATGGTAATCTGGGATATTTTCTTTAAGTAGATGGACCATGAACCATCACCTAGGTTGCTTGAGTTTCACAAATTCTCCACAAGTTGTGAATCTTTATGCATTCAAAATGGAACATGACCTGCTGAGAACCATTTAGCAATTTATTCTTCTTGAGGTTTCTAAGACTGTTTTTCAGTTTTAACCTAGATGGAAATAATTTGAGTTGGTGGCTCTGAACCCAGGGCCCAATTAGCAGGCAGTTGTGGCCCAGGTGCCATCCTCACAGCCATACAAGTAATATATATAGTGTGTGGATTCAACCCTGTGACAGAGTGCTGGCTGAGGGTTTCTGAAGCAGGGACCTGTCTCTCAGGAAATCAGCCTGCTGCCTGATTGGCAGATGAAGAGCACCTGCCAGCCTTGCTACCAGGGGGCTATACCTAGGCTGGCTGGCAAGAGAAGCAGAATGCTGAACGGAGCTAACTGCTGAGACAGAAAAAGCAGGAGTTGCCCTCAGAGACAGGCTATAGGCAACTTCCAAGACTGCTGCATACAGAGGGACTGTGTGTGTAAATAAAAAGTCATAGAGACAGGACCGGCTCAAGGGGTTGTGGTGCCTCCAAGCCAAATTTTGACACCCCCCCCATCTCATTCATGGAGGTTGAAAACAGTTTTCCAAAGTGCATAAATCTCCAGCGTCTGCCTGCAAAGGGATTTAAAGTGCACTCTGCCTACGTGACTTAAGCTGAAGGTTGACTAACAGTGCCCAAGCTGCTAGGGAAGAGTTGAAGAGGCAGGAGCCAGCCTGATCTTCAGGGGGGCTAGGTGCCCCTAAGAACTGTGACCTGAAACTATGGCTGTCTCTTGCCTCACAGTAGAGTCAGCCCTGCATGGAGAGCAACAAACTGTAAAAAGGCACAGGTGATTGCACCATTCAGAAACTCTCTAGCTGGTTTTCTCAGATGAAGAAGGGTTGGAGCTGAGGAGCACAGGTGCAGCCCATGACAAGCCTGCATAACACAAAGAGAACTGTATATGTGGACAGTGGCCTTTTTATCACAATGGTAAATATGTCGAAAACCACTGCTTTATATGAATCCGAGCTAGGTAAACATTTGCTCAGTAATAATAAAAGAACATTATCCATAACAAATGTATTGTGTTAGGTCCCAAACAAAATTAAAAATTCATTATCCTTTGGACCACAACTCCAACCATAGCACTCCACAAAGGGCACAGCAGCTATTCTTTTGCTTAGAGTCCTAGAATTGCACAGCACAGAAATGATACCTTACCTCACACTGTTACAGATTATAGTGGTACACGAGTATTACAAGGTGGGGAGCTCACAAGGCATCTGTCAGACATATAAATACAGGAATTTAACACTTGTATGTTCTCCATCCTTCCTTCCTCCCCTTTAATACTAATTCAGTTCTAGGCTATTATCTGAAGATGGAGGCAGGAGCTTTATTTATGTAACATAACATTTTACAAATGGTAAGCATTAGTTCAGTTACGTTACAACAAATCAACACAGACAAAATGCAAGGGTGATCTTCTCAGCAGGCAGGTCTTTCATTGTGGGAATTACATCCACTGGGAATAAATGCAGCCTTCCATACTACCTGTGACAGAAGCACTGACTTCTTTATCAGAGATTAATACCCCACTCTGAGATAATAAAATATTCCAAACTATATTTGTGACAAAAACTTCTGGTGCTACCTCTAATTACTGAACAATTCCAGACCCTAAATTCAAAAAAACGGGAGAAGAAATTCTAAATATTTCAACCACTTTTGCCAGTTTAAGAGTAGGCAACAAAAAGATACCCAGGGAGTATGGCCCTTAAACCCTGTTCATACATTATGGGTCTGATGGGTCTGTCCCATATTGTTCCTGATACTACCCCAAATGAAACAGAAGTTCTGCTATTTACCCTGGTGGAATCAAGACCAAGCTTTGTTTTTGGTATTTTTGCATCTTTTAATAGTTGAAAAAGCCCTACACTTGATTGTTTAAGGATCCACTAATGTTTTCTGATGATTGGAAAATTGGAAAGGAACTGCCTTTACGGCCAAAGCACACAATGAAGTTTTATTAGGATGAACTACCAAAGAGTTATGAGACTTAAACCACAGGAATGTGAAGTTGCGTTCTTCAACCTCTGCTCAGATCCCATGCTTCTTTCTACCTTCTCCAAATCTACTACAACCAAATCCATTTCCTGTACCCATAACTGGGATTGGGTGCTGATCCTAACCACTGCTAGATGACTCTGGCTAGGAGCAATGACTGTAGTATTTCTCCATTGGCTCATTCTTTTCTCTTTTTATTGACCCTGACAAGTTCTCTGTTCTTAAATACAAGGCTGTCAGCCTGCCTTTACAATCTCTACTGGGCATTAGCCAGTTGTACTACTCAGATCATGCATAGTTCCTGCAGCTGTTGATTCCAGGTAGCTACCAGGGCAGGATTTAAATCCACTGGTTCAGATAACATTAGATGTAATTGAAATCAGAAATGAGCTGATGCCAAAATCCCAATTCCAAACACCTCAATCTCTTTAGTGCCAAACAAATCAATAGATATCAAGGTATAAAAGTGATCAGAAATTTCATGCATCTTGACAATGTTGGGGCACTATGAAAACTGAGTGCTGCCATGACTTGTACTGAATCCACCTGGATGAAGTGAACAGTCTCTCCAAATCTTACTATTGCTTCTGATGTTTCTAGAAAAAGTTCTGAGACAATCCACTGACTGATATATTTTTAGACTATCTAACATGACCTCGTATGTAACACAAGCCAAGTTATTTCATGCTACACCTATTTATTGATTCAATAAATTGTATTTGACTAAAGTACACCTTCCAGAAAGGCATCCAGTCTTGATTTGAAGACATCAATACATCAAGAATCCATTACTTCCCTTGGTAGTTTGAGTCAGTGATTACTCACCCCCACTGGTAAAAAATGTGCCTCAAGCCTAACTTTAATTTTTACATGCGTTCTTGTTATGAGTTTCTCTGTAAGATTACAGAGTCCTTTAGTAATGAAATCACCTTTCAGTCTCCTTTCTGATAAACTAAAACTGAGCTCCCAAATTCTCTCATTGTAAGGCATGTGTTCCATCTTTCTAATAAATTTTGTGGGTTGTCTCCAGACCCTATTCGATTTTTCAGCACCCCTTTTAAAACTCAAACATCGGAATCAGAGGCAGCATTTCAATATTATTCAGCAATACAAACTAAAAGGACAAAATCATGTGTCTACTACTAACCATTCTGCTGCTTATATCTAAAAACTCATTATCCCTCTTTTCTACAGAGTTAAAGTTGGACATGTGGCTTATTTCCAATTAGTATGCCTCCTCCATCTTCCCTCTCAAGTAATGATTCTCTGTATTTTTTTTGTAGGCTCTGCCAGCAGACACATTGTGGCACTGTCCTGAAATCATCTTCAAGGCAGCGCTCTGCATCACCATCATCTATTTTTTCTGCTGTGATTGCCTGCAACTCTTTCCTAAAAGGCCTCAAAACCAGCTGTGCCCATTACCTGGCTCTTGGCCACCAAAAACAAAGTGGAAGGCTGAAGTAGAGGTAGTTGCCATGTTAAATTGTCCATCTCTCTCCTTTCCTCTGGGGAAATAGAGCATTGACCTCAACCACTTTTATTCAATCAGAGTCCAAGAGAAAACCTTGAATATTTTCTGTAACAGTGACTGGCTACAAAATTTCATATTGTCTTGGCTTCTTAAAGCAGTTTCCTACTCCGGGCAATGCAGCTGCTATCATCATAGTAGCTAAGATGTGATACAAATAATAAAGCAAACAATTGCAACAACCTTTAGCTCACCTCAAAATTAAACAAACGGTTAAGCTCCCCTTTCAGAAAAGTAAACACTTTCTGTACTCAAGTAAGAGCAGACACCTTTAGAAACAAGGATATATTGCCAAAGCAAACTAAACTGAAAATGGTTACAATAGAATAAATTTCAAAACATAAAGAATGCAAGGCTCCTCAGAATAAACAGCAGCCAGACATCCTGGCATCCAGTACTATTAACTTACCTTACAATACTTTCAATGTGCTTCCCCATATGTTCTCCAAAACCTGTTGCTTGAAATTTCTGTCCAAAAAGAGCAGATATGAGAAATATTAAAAATAAAAAAGTGTATAATCTTCCTGGCCCCTTAAATCCAGTAAACAATTCATACTTAATTGCATACAGCAGAATGAGTCTGTGGACCTTTATGTAATTAAGATAGAAACACTGAGTCTTAAAAAATAAACCAACAGGAAAATTCACATAGTGCCCAGGAAATGGCTGATAGGTTTTATTCAGTTTTCATACTCCAAGGTTTAGCTGTTGGCAAGATAAGGGCCAGGTGTGTTTTGAACATTTAATTTGTTTAGTCTGAAGCTAATTCAAACAGTGCTTTTAAACTCTAAGTTTAGATCTGGCATTTAAAATCTAAACCCAAGATCAAATGTACATCACGTTCATTCAGGGTGTCTAACTGTGATGGTTTATCTTTGTGTGTAGAAATTCTATTCTGTTCTAGAAAACACCTACATCCAGTGTCCCTGTGTTTTTCACTTCCATGTTTTTTGTTACTGTTGGCATTAGCTTTTGCTATAATAAGACAAATAGTCAGCTTCTGAAGTAGCTACTGGTCATGCCCAATTATGGCTACTATGAAATCTGGTAAAGAAATTAATTGAAAATACACTGGTCTTTTATTTGTGCCTTTTTGTGGTCACCCTTTTAAGTAACAGGTTCACAGCAGAAAAAAGATGCAGGGAGCACCTTATACCAAACAAAGAATACACTAGGAAAATTGAAGCTTGGGCCAAGGTTTCAGTTTTTCTTATGTGTTATTCAAATTATCAATATAATGAAGCTGCAGGAAAGGTATAAGCCTGAACTTCATATGGTGTGTATTGACTTGATTCATAAAGCAGTCATTTTCAAGGTTAGGGTTGGGACTCAGTACTGGCTCTCAGACTCTGAGATACAAGGTCACAGTACACCCTGCTGCTGCCACCGAAAGACTGGAATGCCTTACTCAAAGATGTAATTGTTGGGTTGCAGACATAAATTATTTTTTTCAACTGGGTCCCAAAAAATAAAAAAAAAAAATGAAAACCACTGTTCTAGACTGCTGTCTACACACTAGACCACACCTTCCCCTGCAACCAGCAGCCTCAGTGGGTATTTTTCAAAAGCTCTGCTATTTGCTAGTGTAAGACAGCACTGTCAAACAACACAGGGAAAGAACTTTGGACAGTGGATTTTAGTGTTTGTTTATTTAGCACACAACCTCAAAGATTTCTTCATTTCCATTCTGCTGAGAAGCAGTGCGGCTCTGGAGTAGATAAGTCTAACCACTGTAAATTAATTTGGGGCTGACCTAAAAAAAATCAACACATGGAGTGAAAAGTCTGTGGTTACTTGGCTACAGTTTTTGTCTTGAGTGTCATTGAGTTAGATCAAGTTTTGACACGGTCACTGGGTTCCAGTCACAGGGCACCTTCTGGGCCCTGGACCAGGCTTCTGATCTGTGATGTCCAGGTGTAGCACCACAGCACCCTAGACATAAGAGCCATCTATTGTTCTCTGTCCCTTGTAAGTTCCTCCCTCTCAGTCTCATATCTCTCCTGTGTGTGGCAAGGTAGTCTCTGCTCACTAGTCCTGTCTGCTCATGGTGAGGTTGGTATACCTCAGGTAAGATATGCACAAACCTCCTGCAACTAGGTCAGCACTAGTTCTGGTGTTCACAGAAAGTTGTGCATTGAATGAGCTAAATACTGTCTTCTGGAAATGACTTTGGATATCATTGAATCCTAGAAAACTAAGGTTGGGAGGGACCTCAGGAGGTCATCTAGTTCAGTGGCTTTCAAACCATGGGTTGGGACCTAGTACCGGGTTTCAGACCCTCAGGTACTGGGTCGTGGCACCCTCTGCTGCATGACTGGAATGCTGTGCTCAAAGGTGTAATTGTTGGGTCACAGGGACAAATGATTTTTTTCAGTGAGGTCCCAAGAAAAAACTTTGAAAACCACTGGCATAGAGGATGCCTATGTGGTCTAAAATACAATTACAAATCTAGACAGACTTCACAACAGATAAATGGGAATATCCTTAAACAGAATATCTGAAATAAAGCAAATTTAGTTTAATATTAGTCAATGATGATGTTTCCTATTTAACTGAGAGAATATTCAATTCTGTTACTCAAGGAAGAATTCAGCTAAAAGTAATGCCAAGTAGTTTAATGATGCCTAATTTTGACTCAGTAGTATATTGATTTGGGCTCAACTTTTAAAAATCAGGGTGCAGCCTGATTCTCAGGCATTTTACTGGTGGCCTCAGTGGGGGTATATCTACACTAGAGGCTAGGTCGACTTAAGCAACTCCATGGCTACATTTGGAGTTCATTAACTTGACTTAACTCCTGCCCTTAAAGTCAACTTTAAGGGTTAAGTCGACTTTATGAAGTTGACTTAACACAATGTGCCCATTCAAGACAACTTTATAAAGTTGCCTTAGTGCACTGGGACCATTTAAGTCAATTTTATAAAGTCAACTTAAGCCAAGGGACCCATTTAAAGTCAGCTTTATTAAATTGACTTTAAATGGGTCCCCTGGCTTAAGTTGACTTTATAAAGTCGACTTAAACAAATGGGTCCTCTCTAAGTTGACTTAATAAAGTCGACTTTAAGTCAACCATATTAAGTTGACTTACCAGAGCCTTCCAGTGTAGAGATGGCCAGTGGGAGATGAAGGGAAAGAAAACACCCCCATAAGACCATGAAGCTGTCATGAATTTGTTCCATATACAGCTTGGCTGCCTAGACTCTTTCTTCATTGGGGGTGTTGATGGAGGGAAAGACTGGTTGTTCATGCAATGACACACCAGCTGTCTTGTCCTGTTGCACCATAAATGCACTTTCCACTGTGTGTAGTCTTACAGGTCATCTTTGTGGACGTAGTCTCCAAGCTGCACAAGCCTTTACACACACTGTCAATTCCTGGCCTACCCACAGTGCAACTGAATCACTTTATTGTATATGGAGCCCTTCTACATAATGAAGTAGGGAGTCAGGATTTTCCCCTTTCTGCCTGAACATGAACATTTCTCCTGATTAAATGGGCCAAATTCTGCCTGCAGTCAAACCTGTGCTGCTTCAGTGGGGTGGAACTGATATAACAGTGCAAAATATTGGCCCGTATATTTCCTTTTACACTGCTTTAGGCTGAGGACCCAGAGGGTATGTCTACACAGCACTTTTCTTTCGAAATAACACTCATTATTTGTTTAGTTGGAGAATAAACTTCTGCTGTCATATAGAGTATGTAATGTGAAAGTAAGTCTATACTATATTTAGGATTTTAGTGGCTCATCTTAAAATCAGCAACTGCCTACACCGAAAATCCAAGATACAATAATATACCTCTCTACCGGGGGGGGGGGGGACACACCATATTCTCTATTTGCTGGAAGAGACTAAACCTTTTAATTGCATTTATAGAATGGTATTGGATATCAATACATTGTCTTCTATGTTTCCTTTTGTTAACAAATTTCACATAAAGTAAGAATTACTGTGACTGTTGCAACATGTTGCATAGACACCTGTCAAATATATAGTATATTTTGTTATTTTGTAACAAAACATTCATTTGATGTTTACTCCATCAAATATGCAACAAATATTTATTATTATGTCTGTAGAATTATGACAAACATTATTATTATAAAATTGACTGATGTTATTAAAATTATTGTCAAGGCTCCTGAGCACCTCAGTAGATGTGATTTTTTGTCTTTAACTGTACATTCACTGTTATATGTATTAATCATGTGTGAATATTCCTGACTATCTGCTGTGGTACAAAAAGAGACTCAATGAATTACACCCTGTTATTTATTCATGAATGAGTTGTGCCCCTGAATTTTAACATGCTACATCTTAAACTATTAGCTGTATATCTGCTTTATGTGATGTTCCTACATAAGTTGGCAGTCCATCAATTCAGTGTCCATACATTTCTTTGAGAGCTATATTATAATTAGAGCTTAGGTTAATACTATTCAGTAACCATAAAACAGACATAAAATAATTATAACTCATTTAGTGAAATTAGAAAAAGAGCAATTATTAGACTCCCATTGTGAGGCTTTGCTGTGAGGGACAGATAATCTATCTGCAAGATGTACTTTAAGAACACAGTTTTGAAAGAAATAAACTAGATAAATTACCATTTTGTTTTGTTTTAAAGAAAACTTGTACTAATAAATACGATTTCCAAAAACATAAGGCATGTATGCAAGAGAAACGAAAGTTCTGCTGCAAAGAAAAATTGAAATATTTACACCACATCTTACTGATTTGCCTCAAGGTGCTGTGAAGATACATTTTTTAATGTTTGCAAAGTCTAAGAGAGTATGGTGATGGTATACATATAGGCCAGTAAAATGTAACAATTAAAGTTTGGGTCATGCATTGTTCTAATAAAATGCAGTGGAATTACTCAGTTCACAGCAGATTTAATCTAATGCAGGCATTCTTCTTCCCAAACTTCAATTACAAGAATTTTGTCATCTTTAATGAAGAATTACACACTCAGAAGTTCTGGACTGGAATCAGCCATGAGGTTCTCATTCTCAGGACTGCAGGACTCCAGGTACAACAGCATATGCCTAATAATATAGGCAGGAAGACAGGCTTTGAGTCAGAACAAAATTTGCTAAGTGGGCAGGGGTGGTGGTGGAAGAGATAGGTTAGCACTGACAACAGTCACCCCCCAATTCCCAGTCCTGAACCCCAATTCACCCCACTTTGCCAAATGACCACTCATTCTTGAGTTGGTCCACTCCAGCCTCTCAAGCGCAATGCGTCCCAAGCAGTGGGTGCATGTCCTCTGACTACTCAAGGGAATGAGCACCTCCAGCTCCAAATGAGCACCCCCAACCCCAGTTACCTTACTGGGAACCACTGTCTTACAGAGATTGGGACCCACTCCCAATCAACATACACTGAAGTCCATTAATTTAATGAAAAAAATGGATCATGCCCAGCCTTCTTCATTCACAATCTCTAAAGATCACCCAGCTTTAGATAAAATAACTACTAGTTTATTGATCAGATTACAATTCTAAGTGAGAAAATGGCTAACCAAGGCAGAATCATAATATAAATGAGTCAGGAGTGACCTCAAGGAAATAAAAGGTAAAACACACATACTGATGTAATATCTCTACCTAAACTGACCAAGTTTATGCTCAAGATGTTCAGCTGTCAGATGTTTGTACTGCCAGTCTCTGCCTGAGACCAGGCAGGGCCCAGATCTTGCTTGAAATTGTTTCAAGATGAAGATTCTCAGGCCAAAAGCCTCAAATCCTTCCAAGTATCTCCCTTTGTTTCCAAACCCCCTCAACCACTCTCTTTCTGGGCCAAGGTAATCTCTCTATCCAGTCTTGGCCAAGGACCTCCGCTAGCATATCTTTGTTGCTTCCTCCAGGTACTTGCTTGCTCACAGCTGTTGCGTTTACATGCTGCTGGAAGAGAGCTCCCATCTGTCTCATACCCCCTTGAGCCATGGAAAACATGTTATACCCCTGCACATGCATGAGGCTGCAGGAAACATGATATCATAATAATTATGTAGAATAGGTTATAAGCATCTATAAACAAACCTTGCATGGTGTAACTGGCATAAAAAACGTACAATCCCAGTGCATAAGTGAACAGAAAAATCATCCAGATCATAACCTAGGGTGGATAGATGTGCATCCCATGACGACAGTATACATGTGGCCTCCTGACAGATGCTCCTTATGGCCTGAGGGCAGCCCTAAAAGTTGGCCCTTCATCTCAATGCCTCTTGTGTGTACTTGACCTGATTTTCAAGTCCATTAACAGTGTTTATTTGCAAAGCCATAGTGCAAGAGTTTAGAACTAAATTTCTCTTAACACAGACCACAACATGCCTGTGCAAGTGGTCTTAAAACCTGACTTCATTTTCATCATTCTGGTTTCTTCTGCCACATACAGACACTCTGTCAGTTGTCCTCTAGTCCTCTGCTAAAACAGTTATACCAGCCTTTCCTTCTAGGCACAACCCTGCTCTTCTACCTGGCAGGAAACCCCACAGCCTCTCCTGTGTGGATCTCACAAGGTTTTCCAGGACCCAGCTCTCCAGCAAGCAAATATCAGAGGGTTAGGCTGACTGCTGATTCCCCTTCCTTCAATCAGCCTTCTCTGGCCTGTGACTCTGGCTTTCCAGCTTTAATCCAGCAAGCATCTCCTGTTTTGCTCCTGCCTTCAGTCACCTCCAGTTCCAACTACATAGCTAGGGGATGCCACCCACCAAACACATCCTTCTGCCTTTCTGCCTTCAGACCTCTCCCAGGAACAACTTTTTCTTTTTTGGATTCTCCTCTCCTGTTCCTCTTTTGTCTCTGACTGCCTCAACACCCCTGGTCTCTTATAGCCCTCAACTGCTGCTCTACTCCCTCTTAATTGGCCCAGTTGGGAGCACCTGGACTAAAACAGGAGTTTTGAATCTGGTTTCATTTCATGGACCAGCTGCCATCTTACATTAAGGGACCAGAAACTCAGAGTAACTCTCCTCAGAATAAAGGTTGTGCTGTGGTGTAGAGATCCTACGCATCCTTGTTGAAATACACTTTAGTCAATTCTTCAACTGTAGGTTAAATCCTGCACATTCATTATTCAAGGCCTTCCTCAGGCAGAACTCCCACTGAGGTCAATGGGATTTTTGCCCAAGTAATCCATCTGCATTAAAACTACAGGATTTTACTACATGTGAACTGTGGCTTTATTTTACACCCATGGGAATTTTTTCAATAACATGGCTACTATATTTTTCAATCCCAATGAGGTCAAGAAAACATTCTTTTACAGTGTGGATAGATATTGGGTCAAATTACAATCTCGTTCATCTCAGTGCTGCCACAGTGAAGGAAACATAGTTCCAGTGATTTATATGACACAGAAGAGGGGTTGTCCATTACTGTGCATCAATTCACTTAATACAAGAGGCCTACACCTGAGAATAGTCCTCTTGCTTCTTGAGACCCTCTCATCCTGCAGTTGAATGTGTGCCTGGAGACCTTTCTCCCTTTTAAAAGTCATATTAAAGTTCCACATGGCACATAAGCATATCTGATTGGAGGGCAGGGAGCTAACTGTGATGCTTTCTTACCTTTAACTGAGCAAGAGGAACCAGAAATCTTTTTAAAATTTCTCCCTAAAAAATATAATAGAAATTGAGATCCTGGATATAGACATCTATAGAACAGTTTAAAGAAACTAGTCCTGCTAGCCTCTACAGTTCAAAACTTGAGAGTCATGCCCTAAAACACAGTAAGATTATTTTTCAAATTTTATGATTGTTAAGACAATATTGTTTTTCTTTTTCATTTTCTGCTGTTGGCCCATTTAGGGTTTACATTTTCAAACTTCCCCCTGCAGCCACAAGAACTAAAAGTGCCCCCTCCCTTTTTAAAGAAAAGCTGAGAATTATGTGTTAAAATCATTTCAGAAGCAAGGGCTTTAAGAACAACAAATACTGCAAAAGTTGGCCCCCTTTTATCAATATCTAGTCTCCTCCTTCTCCAAGCCTTAGCCCAAACTACCTGAGGTCAGTTGTTAGACTCTTTTGCCAATCCAGTCTGCCTTAAGGAAGGTCCTCAAACTCTGCTGCTAAAAATTAGTTAGTATGACAGACACCCATCTGATTTCAATCTTCCAGCCCTTCTCTTACACTCCAGCTCTAAGTTTAACACCCTATTTCTTACATATTAGGATGTCAGTTTTATTTTCTGGACTCTCTTCTTTAAACAAATAATCCAGTAGCCCTTAAAGTAAGATGAGGGTACTATGTTTCCCTTCTGAGATATGCCCTAGTTCATATAGGGCATATAAAGGACTTATTTCATGGACTTCTTTGGCAAAAGTTTTATAACCAGCTGCCAGCCCTATACCAACTCCCATCCTTTTTCAATTGGGTATAGAACAAATTATGGTAGAGTTTGTCAATCTCGATTAAATTACTTATGTTTTCAGAGTAAAACAGTGCTTAAAACACTTTTAACCCTCTGCAGAACCCTGCTGGTTTTATTTCTATGAATATTTATAGGATAATATGAAAAAGTGGAAATTGAATCTGATCGATTTGGTATTTAGACTACCAAGAAAGAAAAAAATGGGACACTTCCTTCTGCTCTAAGATTTCTTTAAAACATCTCTGTATTGATAAGCAAGTTATGTGATACATAAATTTATAAGCAAGCTCATGCAATAAATAAATTTCTTTGTCTTTTAGCGCCAAAGGACTCTTCCCTTTCTTTGCTGAACTTGACTAACATGGCTACCCCTTTGGAACTCTGTATTTATAGAAAACCTTATTTCTCTGGTGCACTTTGAAATAAAACCTCTGATTTCAGTTTATCTGATCCCTAGAAAACATAAGTCTGATTAGAGAACTTTGTCACCACTAAAATCTAGTAACACTAGAAAGGGTTAAATTGTGCATGTTGTCTGAATAGTGGAAATGTATTGCTGTAACTGTAAAACTGGGGGGGGGGGAATGACCTGAGTCCCTCCTTAATTTGACTTTTAAAATGACTAGTGACTTCCACAGTGTTTCCTGTTAAACAGAAACAAAAGACAAGTTCAGAGAGCTGGTACCTCTGACAGTCATGAAAGACTGAAAAGAAATGAATGATGTTCTCTAGAGAGTATTATTCTGTCACTTAAGCAGTTTACATATTTCTCTATTTTTACTGTATTTTTCTTTCTCTGATCACCAGGGATCTCTCTGTGAGTTTAGGGTCACTCAGGCTATGTCCAATGTCAGACAGATTCTGCTATAGTCAAGTTTTTATGATGACAGCAAGACATTTTTGGAATGCACTGGTGGGTTGTGTGACCATTGTTAGTTTATTGTTTAAAGAAGGAATGGGTTCATTTCTTTCAGCACTGAACAACTCATAATTTTTAATTTTGCAAAAGATGGAGGGGAGGGAAAATTCTCACAATAAATAAGTATAATAATTATTGTTCCATGGTATATTTCAAATTTGATTTTTCATTTCTATCAAAGAGGAGAAGGTTAAGATTTCTTCAGCCTTGTAAAATAAGAGTTATTGAAATGTGGAAAAAATAAAAAAAATATGAATTTAACTTTTTTCCCCTTTGTGTTCTAATCTGTTCCCCATCCTTGGGGAATACTGCTTGAACCCACATGTTTTGAATTATAAGATCACTGTATATAGAAGTTCTTAAGAATCAACTGATTACCATTTTTAAAAGATTTGGAGGACTCATTCCAATTTTTACAATTCCATGTTGTTCTTAAATATTATATTGGTTAAAAATATTACATTTTCTACTTCCCAGCTGTAAGATAATACCCACCAACTTGACAATAGGGAATTTTAATTTCAATATAATACAATTTTTCCATGTTACTCACAGCACCTTCTGGGAAAAGTTAAAAAAATGAACATGAAATGTGGGGCACTTTATCCTCAACTCAGTTTGGCCAGGGCATTATAATATAACCAGAACATTAGTTATCAAAATATATACTAGGAAGAAACAGATTATTTGATTTATGAATTTTCTTGCTTTGGTTGCTTTAGTAAGAACACTTGACATTACTGATCAATTTTTCTTGTATTTAATGTCCTGAGTATTTTTAATGGTAAAACAAAAAGCTAACAAAATGTCAAAAACAGTCCTTCCATGGGCATTTCTGAATGTACTGTAGCACATGTGGTTGTGTATCAGGGAACTTGGAACACTGGACAGTTTTACTTGCCATAGGCCAAATTCATCCTGCTGCAATTTTTTAAAGTTAGAGAGGTTACACTATAGGTGAATTGGTCCCCAAATGCTCTTTATTAGAAGGACAAAGCTGACTACTGTAAAGCAATCTAAATACTGCAATGTTACAGACAGTACTCTGTTCTCTTGGGGCAGATTCTGATATCCTTAGTCACAAAGAAGAACATCCTACTCCAAAAGAGTAAGCTATTAACATGTGTAAGAGCTCCTAATGTTGACCTTTAGGTAACAAAGAACATACCCCCTGAAATACATAGATCTTGCCTTCTGTATCTCCCACCTAAAATGTCTCTCTATGGTTCTCAAGTAAAATGCTCCCCTTAAACAAGTCAATGGGAGTTTTGCCAATGACTTCAGGAGGTCAGGAATTCAGTCCCGGTGTTGCGGGGGACATTTCAGATCTTACAGGGGCCAGGTTCCCTGCTTGATAGGCCCTCCTCACCTTCAGGCATCTTATCAACCTGGAGGTTCCACCCCTAGATGCAAGCATTGATTCGACGCATGGATCTATGCTTTTAAACATTTTAATAAAAATAAACATGTGATATAAACAAATACCTAAACAAGACCTTATTCTACTCTTGTTACCCACTCCCCACACAATTAGGACTCAGTTCACTGTAATACGGAATGGACCCAAATCAAACCCCATACAATCACCAAACTTCCCAAGTATGAAGCTGACGGTGTTGACGGTGTGGAAAGGGGAATCCCGAGCCTCCTCACACGATGACTATAGATCCAAAGAGGCTTTTGTTTAACCTCCGTGGCCTCGTCTGTCTCCTTGCCAGCAAAGTCTGTGTGAGACTGGCTCCGCACCGCTCTGTGTAGCTGCCAGTCTCTTTAAAAGCAGTCTGTGTCCACCATGGTGAGCACCCGCAGCTCGCGCCAACCGCGATGATTTCGCCAGTCACCCAGAGCCAGCGGCAGAAGCAAGTTCCATCAAGCGGGGGGGGGAAGGGGGCGAACGCCAAACGAATAAACGAACCAATAACCGACAGCCGACGACCCAACGAACTCCCTCCCGAACTCCGCACGCAGGCTTCAAGAAGCCTTTACCTCAGGTTTTCTGACCAATCCACTGCCCCTATTTTTTGCGCCACCAGCTCCTGCGTTCTCCTTCTGGAACTCTCTGGAAGCTTCTCCCTGCTAACCTCTGACTGACAGCCCGCATTCCGAGGGTTGCCGGGCAGAATACTGCGCCTCAGCAACCTGTTCAGCAAGCTGGGTTCTATGCTCCTAACAGCCACTGTCAGGAAGGAGCTTGCAGGAAACCCCATTTAAAACACAACATTCAATCATTCAAATACATTTCAAATATAACGCACACTATAATTACATGAATCATTCAAATACACAAATGACAAATGACATAACATTCCTAACCTCTTCCTTGTTACATAAAGCATCAAATAAAATTTAGGATGCACACTGGTGTTCATTGGCCTATGGAGAGGCTTCTGCATAGGCTTAGCAGATACCCAAAACTGGGGGTTGGGGGGTGGGAGAGGAATCCCATTCTGCCTCCCTGTTTGGTGTATTGCTTTCCTGGCATCCACTGAAACACAATCACCAAGCAGAAATTTTTCCCCATTGTGAGCAAAAGTGGCCTGCTATAGCAGTTTTACAAAAATCAGGGGCGTGGTCTGAGAAAAATCCAATCTAATTTATGTGAATTACACATTTCTGTCTCCCCCAACTGCTTGCATCCACCACTGCTGTTTCTATCACTCTCTTTCAACTGTACCAAGAGTTCAAGTTCACCTATTTCAGAAGAGGTAACCCTGCTACTACTATCTCTAACCCAAACTTAAAAAACACACACACACACACACCCCATATGTAAGAAGTGCATATTTTTCCCACCTTAAGTTAATGTCCAGTGCCACTTAAACAATTAATTTGATCTTAATCCTAAACTAATGTTCCTAAATCAGAAAGGAAATTCCTACATGGCATTACAGATCCTTCTTAAATTAGATCTTGAGCATCTTCATTTTCACTAGCAAATAGTGTGGCTAATGAAGGTATGATCAAATAGATCATCTGAAACAGGTCCCTATTCTCTACATGATTCTACACGCCCCATTGCACCAGTGTTTGAAAAGGGATAAATATGGATGACATTCAAACAAATAGGCCTCATTCGGCCCGTAAATATGAGCAAGTATTTCTTATTTGGATCAAAATACATGCTTTTCTTAGCAATAGCAACCCCTCCTTACCTACCATCTGTGGATTTATACACATTAATAAATCTGTGGATTGGCTCCTACTCCACCAACACCACATTCCACCCTAAATGGAATTGTGTGGCACTTATGTCTATCAATCCAGGCCACACTTATCCTGGAGAGATACAGCTGCAGCAAAAACAAGGGACAAGGGAACTTGCTTCTATTAATCTGATAGTAAATGAGTGTTATGCTACCTGTGTGAAACACATTTCAAGCCAGGGTTTCCTTTCTCTTTCTGTGATACTCAATTACATCTAGGAATATTACATTACTACATCTCTTACCAGTGATTAACTTAACTTTCCCTTTACTAAAACACTGACTTGTAAATGGCAACATGTTCTTAATTTATTAGTTGGTGCTATTGTGTATATATTATGTATATAGGTCTGTAAAATCACAGTGAAATACTTTTGACCGTGTGAATTTTCTATCCATCTATATTTTTCCCATATATGTTTTATTTACGCTAATGTTTGACTACATGTTTGAATTAGTTTTACAGCAGAAAAAAATGATTAGCATCTTTTCTGAAATTGAATCTGAACATTAGATCTAAAACTGATAGAGAAAGATCTAAACACTTGAATTTCAATCTCATTAATCTTTGAGCTGCAGTGCCACCCTTTCTGTTACAAAGCTTTTCATAACACATTTAATGCCTTCTAGCTCTAAACTCCCTTGAGGTACATAAAAGCAAACATGTTGTAGCGTGCATATGACTTTAACGCAAAATAATTGGCTAGCAAGAACAGTCCTAAACAGAGATTAGTAAATACCTTGCAATTCTTTGCAGTCTTATTGATTATTGCATGGTTATGTAGTATTTGGCACATATTAAAAAGGAGTTACATGATCATATACAACTGACACAGAAAGCAGTATCTTGTTACATAACGAATCACTAAAGCTCCACAAAAGAAAATTAAGAATCAAAATCAAGGTTATTCTTTCCAAGTTTAAATATAAAAAATTTGCATAAGGTTAAAAGTCAGGAGTGATGCACTGATAGTCAAAGGTATCTTCTCCTTTCTGGTTTGTACCAGATCAATCAACCAACCAACCACGTGTATTTTTTTCCCAAAACTAATTTATTGTATTTTGCATAAACCTATGTTCAATGTAATGGCATGCGATAACTATATCTGCAATGTCAAACACATATTAAATCAGCTTATTAGAGACTGTATGGGTTGTACTTCAAATTTATTGACAATTTTCCTTGACTTTATCTGGAAGACTTGGTCCAATCTATATTATGTCTTACCTTTTGGCTGTTAACATTGATAGTGTCTCTTTTTATTGGACTCCTGATGCCCACTGATGTTTTATGCATAATGATGCTCAAATTTAATTGAGCTGTAAGCTTCAGTTTAATTATGAGGCTTCGTGAT
This sequence comes from Podocnemis expansa, assembly GCA_007922195.1. NCBI lineage: Eukaryota > Metazoa > Chordata > Testudines > Podocnemididae > Podocnemis > Podocnemis expansa. Next base: position 24,992,545 of record ML681984.1, read on the forward strand.
ACCTTCAGCACTTTTTCTTCTCTGATTACTGTAACTGTTTCTCTATAACCCTTTTAAAATCCTTCATCTATTAAACCACTAGAAGACAAGCCATTTTTAGGAGAAAGTCTAATTAGACTTTTGCAATTATCTTAATGTAACTTCAGTATTTTTTCAAACTTTCTGAAATGCACCTTGTGGAGTCAGTGTGTATCTATCTATCTATCTATCTATATATATATATATATATATAAAGAGAAAGAGTGTACGACTTACCAAAAATCATCTCTTTTGGTAGAATTTCTGTTCATTAAACCCTCTACAGATTTTGAAGCTGTAACTTTCATGCCAACTGTAGAGTTTTATATTTGGCATTACATGGGCCAAACTGAAGGTCAAGGGAAGAAGCTACAAAAAAGGAAAGAAAATGTTTACAATATCTTTTAAGATCTGCGCTCTGCTTTATGATTAGTTAGTATTTTTTAGCTGGTGCATAAATAAAATTTGCTATTGTGCAGTTATTTTTCATAGCCTCTAATCTGCATTTGAGAAATATTTGAATACAAAACATTCATTGTAGGTTCAGTCTAGAACTCTCGACACTAATAAGCAATGTGCTTGAGCAGGAATGGCTCAGGATGCCTGGCTTTGATCCTTATTTATTGCTTTATTACAGTGGAAGCTCTACTCAACAGAAACAAACCTTTTTATATTCCACCAAAGACGACAGCTTAGTGACCCAAACTCTTGTGCTGAAATACTTAGTTTCCCCAGATACATAGGTTTCAGTCCCAGCAATGTTGATTCTAGCATTCATGCTCATGGTAGATAACTAAGTTCCATACAATTTCCTGTTGTGTCTGCATTTTTAAGACAGGATCTTCATAATAAAGCCCTCTCTGATTATTATAGATATTTACAATTAATTTAGCAAGACTAGAGGTTAGTCCCAGTATCGTGTACACTTTTCCTTCCTCACTTACTATGCACCATCCTATGTGCTAGATGGCTGCCACTCTCTACACAGAGACTGCTAAAAGTCAGTGCTACCTATATAATGATCCAATACGTGGAATGTTGGGAGTTAGTTAAAGTTGCTTGTAAATATAAAATACGTTTACAATATATCCTACAAAAAAGAGGACATCATAAAGAGGATGATAGCTTTCCTAGGACAGCAATGAGTGCTGCCGGTGAGTATTACAGTTAAGAATATTATAGCATTTCTTCTGATAAATATAGTAATTCAAGTATGAGGCAAAGCTGAGTACTATTCAGTAACAAAACAAAAATTAAACTTCTGGGGGACTTCCACACTCAATCTTTAAATCAAAATAATGCTGATTATTTCGATTTAAAAGAGTACATATCCACACTATGTTTCCTTTTTTCGAAATAAGGAGTTCCCTTATATTGAACTAAGGAAAGTCATTTTGATATAATAAAACCTAGTATTATATCAAAATGACAATTAAATCAAAACTGTTATTTCAAAATAATGCAGTATGGACTGTTATTTCAATTTAACACTTTTGCCTTTCTCCTTTCCAGGGTGCTGTCCTTTTTCCATATATTGGGTGGAGGCATGGCCCTTCTGGTGGGCCATGTTGCCACTCTTTCTATAGTGCCCATCTCCTAAATCAAACTAGCAAGTCCTGTCCATGTATATGCTAGTTCAATTTGAGTTTCCAGTGGGGACATGTTAAATTAATTTAAATTAAATTGATTTAATGATTTTTACAGCAATTTTATTAAATTGATTTAACTTGAATTGATTTAACTGCCTGAGAGTGGACATATTCGTAGATTTCCTCTAGTGATTCTTATAGTTTCTCCCTAAAATTGTTATGAAATTCAACACACAGGAGTCGTTTTAATGTAGTACTAGTTTTTGAGAATTCAGGCACTCACAATTTTCGGAATGCCTTAAATAAGAGAAATCAAGGACACAAAAGTTATTAAAATATTTATTTAAAAAGCTGGCACTTTTTTAGACTTAAGAATCAAACCAAATCTAAAGACATTACATACCCTGCTCTGTCTTACTGCATGCAAGTGTCCGGTTTGTTTTATACTGTGATTATATTAACTGGTAAATTTCTAATGACATGGTGAGAAATCAGTTTTAAAAGATTAAGCAAAGGTCAGCATTAAGGCTGAATTTTCCACCTTTACTCTGCATTGTCTTAGTTTTCATTGCATAATCATTTACCTTAATATTGTATTTATCTTAATTTTTTTATGAAATAATCCTTTATCTCATATATTGGTTCAATTTTCCAGATTAATCATTTGTTCTGTAATTTATACTGCTGTTTTCTGCAATAGGGATCTTGATATTTTCTGTTTCGTCACTTGATTGCCATGTAATTATCTGCCTGTTTGGTTAAAATACTGGATCTGAGATCAAATAAACTCCCTGCATGTAAGTAAAGTGCAGAACCACAATCAATTCCAAATCAGTAGTTTGTCATCTTGCGTTATAAGATACTTTTTCTAAAGACATCACCTATGCAGTGGTTCCCAACCTGGGGGGGGGGGCACCAAAGATTCCAGGGAGACCATGAGGCTTCAGTAATACTCAAGTAATTTAGCCCCACCAAAGCTCCACACTGGGCACAGCAGCCTCAAGCTCTGTGCTGATCAGTGTGGAAGAGTAGCCCCCTCAAGGGAACAGCAGCCCCAAGCTCCCCTCTGGCTAGAGCAGAGGAGCATTTCCTTTCCCCCACCTGCCCTATGCAGTCCTGCACTGGACAGGCACTCTGCTGGAGAGAAGCAGCGCTATACTGGTAGAGGTCTGGAGGAGCCCCAGTCAAATCACCAGACTCTTCTTCCATTCCCCTCAGTCCATGAGGAATGGAGAGAGGAAGGACCACATGGGTCATGTGATGGTGATGGCCAGGGAAAACTTAGTTTCTTAGTTGGGTATGAGTAATTTAGTATTACCATTATATGTGTTTATAGGTGTAACATATGTTTATGACCAATGAAGGAGTGGGACTGGGTGGGGAGCGACGGGGTCATGTGTTTTACACAGTGTTAACTAGGGGGGCCTCTTGCTAAGAAAGTTTGGGAATTACTGACCTACAGTGTGTCCTTCATTAAAGTCAGAGCTGAGGGGAGGGGGAAATCTCCGATTTTCTATTAAGCACTCTATAATGCTTGTCCAAAGCTTGAACACTATCAAAATGATTCTGATAACAGTCCAGTTATACTTCCCGAAGGAGATGTAGCATACCAAGTTTGAGGCTTAGAGGAAGAGAAGTCACAACAAATCTTTTAGATGCAATAATTTAAAAGAAGAAATGCTGATGGCTAGATATTTTCCCCTGTCTCTTTCCCTTCTGTTGACTTGAGCTTTCTCTATTCACTTCCATCACCCCAGAACAGGAATTCAATAGTATAATGAGCAAGTAGCTGAACGAGCATGTGCAGCATATACATGGGAACATAAAGTACATGTTAAAATAAGCATTTTACTTCCCTACTAGTGCTAGGCAAAATATCAAGTAATAGTTGGAGGAAAAGAGACAGTTTTTCAAAGATGGAAACATTTTTAAATAACAGTAATCAATCGTCCCCTATCTATCCCTCTCTATTGCCCATGGAACTTTATATATAGGCCTTCTCCAATGTTTTCATCATTCCATACTTTTTCAGGTGGGGTTTATTACCTCTCTCCCAAATTCATGAAGTGGAAGGCAAAGGTGTGCCATCATGAACCCCAAAGTAAGTTTTGACAATATCTCCTGCAGTACTAGAGTTCTACTCAGACCAACAAAAGAATAAACAATGGTTGGTGTGTGATTCACATCAGGGGATGAACTTCTTGCCAAAAATGTTTGCAGCTGTTTTCTCATTACCCGGTAAAGGAATGGTGTTCCCTTGGATGTACTTTACAGATATTATTATGCAAGTATTCTCTTCTAGCATTGTAACATATGCAGATTAATTCATCCTTGTTAGTATTAACCCATACTCATTCCTATAGTCTTGTGCCAGCCTCATCTGTGAGGGCAAGCAGCCCTTGGAATTACAATATGCCAAATTTAACATCTGCTCTCAGTTTGTGGAGCCCACTCTGCTGTGTGGTGGACCCTTTTAAATGTGCCTGCTGCTTACAGGATTCCCCGGTCCACATCCATGGCACTAAAATGCCTAAACGAATTATTACGGTAGTAGTGGTCACCTTTCCTTCTAAATGTGCATCATTCTTTTGAATGCCAAGGAATAAACTCCTATTCTTTTCTGATAGGGTAGTCACACTGTTTAAACCTGGTAGAACCTGGATAACAGGCTTATCTTACTATATTGATATCATTGTTGCAATTTGCATAACTGCACTTTCACAGAGTTTCTCATTTTTTATCTTTTCTGCATTTACTAAAATTCAAAAATCTAACTCTCCGTAGTTACATTTTAGTACTTAATGTGACAATTCAGGCATAATAAAGAAGCGTTACAGACTAAACTTTACTACTATGACTATACAAAAAGCAATACCTATTGATCAGGGATCGTCTATACTTTATCTCTACAGTATCAAATGATTGCTATGCTTTTTGTAATTCTGAGAACTGCCTTTCAACATGATCAAATGAGCATCACCTGATATGAAGCGCAGAACAGTGACTCAAAGGGCACCACTCAACTGATTGACTACACTGCCTTATCAATCAATCATCTCCACCTCATTCCCTTGCCAGCAGAAGGATTCTCTCCCAGAATTCATTTTTGGCCTCAAATAATGGATCAAAATGGGTCAAAACTGTAGAAACATGATAAATGTGGCTTATTTACCATAAATATTTTACACTTCAATCTCCATCCCCCTGCCCAGCCTGATTTCACAAAATAGATAAAAATGTTTATATTCCAGATTTATACAGCACTAGGATATGAAAGCCTGTACATATATGAATTAATTCTCTTATCACCTATGGTAGGTAGATAAACCATTGAAAACTGAGTTGTCCAAAATCATACACCAAACTGCCTCATTCCTCGCTACCTCCTGCACATCTCTTTTTCTCACTAAGTGCTGTGATATTAGAAAGATATAGCATTTATATTCAAAGCACTAGCAATACCAAGTGCCTTCTTGTTCTGGAGGTAGGTGAATTGCACAGAAGAAAAACATATTGCAGACTTGCATCTGATGGAGCATTCCCTCACTATCCTAGGGTTCACTCAGAGCTAGAACACCTCCTCCTGGCTGCTCCAGGAATTAGCTCATTCCAAGTCTGTTGCCCCCTTCCACTGATTCCTTGCCCCATGATGCCTGTCTTTATCTAAGACTGGGACTTAGGATGTTACTTCTTCATAACTGAGCCATCTGGCCAGGTCACTAGTCTTCCACTTCTGAGATATAATGTCCATTTGCACAAAAATAGCAATTTTTCCTTCATTGCTATGACCTGTGACCATATTAGTGTGTGTGGCTGGCAAAGGAACCCAGGATCACCTTCACCTATAGGTTCCAGTGCAGAGACCTACAGCTATGTCTACACCAGGAAGCCTAGTTTGGACTTCGTTAGTCTGAACTAAGCAGTTCCTGATTAGTTTGAGGTAACCACGCCTTTTTATTTTGAACTAGCTGCATTTCTTAGTTCGAACTAAAAAAGCATAGCTAATTTGAACTAAAAGTTAGTTCAAACTAAAAACACAGCTAGTTTGAACTAACCACTTAGTTAAAACATATTTTGCTCGAACTAGCACAGCTACATCGCACTAGTTAGAACTAAAGTTAAAACTAAGCACTTAGTGTGCACTAAAAAATTGTGTAGGTTGAACTAGGCACAGCCTAGTGTAGACAGGGACCAAATTAGTCTGGATTAAGCCTCCTTAATATGGACTAATTTGCTAGTGTGGACAATAGCCTAAAACTAGCAATCATGGCCTTCTTTCTCTTAGACCGTGTTGCTCTTTCCCTGAACTCCTTACTACCTCTCAGGTCTATTTTCTGGCTCCCCCTCCTTCTGGGTCTTAAACTCCATCTCTCCTGGGAGTAATCATGGACCGCTAGATATTGTAGCCCCCAAATACACCTCCCTTCCCCAAGGAAGTGACTGCAGACTATTTCCCAAGAGACCCTTTCTCCTGTTAAATACCTCTCTGTATAAACCCAGTTCAGTTCCTCCTCCAGCTGAACTTCAAAAGCAACTAGGCCCCAGCACACCTTTTCTCCAGGTGCACCCTATAGGTTCATTGGCCTATTTTACCCTTTGAAGCCTTCTGTGGAATTGAAACTTTCACACCATGCAGTTAGAAGTGACCATTTCTCTATTAGCTTCCTAATTAATAGTGGACACCAGGCTGATTAGGATCACCAGGTTGGTTTTGTTGATCAAGTGTCATGTAACTAATCACTGATAAGTAAGTGTATGTGAGGCAGTGCTGGAACTGGGTGTTTTGGCGACCAGGGCAAGCAGCAGGAAATGTGCCCACCCCTGCCAGAAGTGTTGCTGTCCTCTGCCATCCCCACCAGCCCCAGGCACTGCCGGCAGGCAGCTCAGAGCCGGATCTGGCCCCAGTAGCCACCAGCTTGGAACATTGGCACCATCTGCAGTACAGTGCCTGAAGCAAAGCCCTAGTCGCCCCACCAGTTACAGCCCTTGTATGGGGGAAGGATCTCATCCCCAAACCAAAAAATATATATTTACACAAAAGTGATTCAATGATCCTACAAAAACTTGCTTACTAACATATGTATGGTTCAATACAATGAACATGAAACTTCAAATAAGTTGTACCCAAAATTATTTGCAATATAGCAGGGTTTAGAGGTTCCAATCAAGGAGGCTCGTAAGGCAGTCATCATGGAGAGTAAAACTATAGTCGCTGTCTAAAAGAGCTCATAAACAAGGGCTCTGATCCTAAAACTGCCTGTGCTAATAAACTGCTGCACCCATGTGGTGTCCCATTAGAGTCAATAGGGTCCTGAGCAGGCGCAGAAGTTCAGTCACATGGTATCAAGTACTGAATCAGGAACTAGCTTATCACAATGCGCAAGTGATTAATGGAACAAAGAAAGGGGCTGGATATGCGGGAGAGGAAAAGCAGGCAATATAACCATATCACAATAAAATTATGCAGTATGTAAAGATCTCAGTTCACCATCTTATCTAATCACAATAATTGCTCATGCTTATTCATCTTATTTAAACTCTTGAGATGTGTTCAGATATATGGCTATGCATTTTCTCTCACCAGCAGCAATACATTTTCTCAGCTCTCCACATGTTAAATATAATCATGACAAATATCTCAAATATTTTTTTTCTTGGAAAAAGAACAAGAACTCTTGTCATTTTCTCCATGGCACAGGAAATGAAAACAAACACCAAAAGGTAATGGGTGGGGAGAGAGCAAGGGCAGGGAGAGAGCATCTAAGTAGTCCATTATTTTCTTGCAATGCCATAAAAAGGAATGTCTAAGTGTTTAATGTAGAGTGACACCACCCACACACTTCAAAAAGAATATTGAGAAATTAGAAAGGGTTAAAGAAGTCAAAAAGAATGACTGCAGACATGGAAAACAGTAATGTGAGAGATTAAGCTAAATCTATTCAGTTTATCCAAGAAAAGATCACAAACTACAAGCATCTATTCAAGGAAGAGATTTAATCTAGCAGAAAATGTCATGAAAAGATGCAGTTATTGAAAGCTGATTAGAAATAAGGCACACAAAATAAGAGTAACTGGTACAACTTAAGGATGCAGTGGTCTTCCATCAATCAATGTCTTTAAATCAAGACTGACTGTCTTTCTAAAAGTTACGGCATAACTGATCAGAAATTAAAGGCATGTGACCAAAATTTCACAGGGTGAAATTTAATTGTCTGTGTTACAAAAAAGATCAGATTGGGTTATCATAAATGATCCTTTCTGGCCCTAGAAAGCAGGAAATCTACAAAGTCAAATAATCAATAGGAGAAAATAATTTTCTTTTAATTAGCTAACTGTGCATTTAAAACAAAGTGGGGGGAAAAAAATCAAACTGCACACTTCAGACAGAGAGGAAATTGTTCCAGAACCAAGCTTCCAGGTTTGCTTGCCAAAGCCATTGATTTTGTTAGGAACAGATTTTAAAACTGACATGCAAATAATGAAATTTTGTAAACTCAAACAATGACCAGCACAACAGGAATGCACACACTTTACAAACATATCTTGTACTTCCTTAAACATTCTAACTTTTTCAAATTGGGATAGGTAAAATTGATCACCTAAATCCATACCAACTAGAAAAGTTCTAACTCCAGTCTGAGCTGACTATATTCAGCACCTTTGGAAGAAGCAGACAAAAATTTAAAGGTAGCTACCTTACTGGGAATTTAGGAGCCTAATTTTACACACCTATGTTTGACAAGTTCTAGATGGGTAGCTGTATTAGTCTGTGTACAGCAATGACAATGAGAGTCCGCTGGTACCTTAAAGACTAACAAATTTCTTTGGGCATAAGCTTTTGTAGGCTCCAACCCACTTTGTCAGATGCATCATTCATCAGTTGCAGCCCATGAAAGCTTAGGCCTGAATAAATGTGTTAGTCTTTACAGTGTCACGGGACTCTCATGTATTTACTTTTAACACTTCACTCTCATTTCCAAATAATTCAGGGAAAATGTGCGCTAGCTTCTTGTATGCCCAACACTTCCCATGTTTATAATTAATGCATTACAACCTTTAATACATTTGTATAACGTCTTATATGTTTACCAATGGTTGGCTAATGCCAAAATTTTAGTTACAATGGTGTAGTGCGCCTCAGGTGTAGAAATTTTTTATTAATGAAGGGCATTTTGTAAGAACCCTTTGTCTTCCACTCTGGTTGCTTGCTAAATAGCAGAGAATCTTACTCTGAAGTGCCGAGTGCTGTTATGGAGCCTCCATCCCCACTAGAATATGCATTACTGGGTAACTGGGGCAGTAAATCCCATCTGCATCTTTCATCTGTAAGATAGAAATGCCATTGTTAAATTTTACAGATATGAATGTTGTATAAAAATGGGATAATGTGGGATAAAATGCTGTATGAAAATGAATGTTGTATAAAAAATAGGATAATGTGGGGCAGTGTTTCATATGCCCCAATGACAAAACTGCCATAAACTGGCAAGTACATAAAACTGCTAGATTTGTATATTTTGAGGCCAAAAAAGGAACATTTGATCATCCAACTGGACAACCAGCATGACACAGGGAAACACTCAAATCCTTTTTATCCAAAATTAAGTTTTCCTAAGTATTAACTATTAATTAAAGAATACATTCTTCATACACTTTGAGGAAAGCACTTACATAATGTTTGCTAAGGGACAGGAGGATGATCCTGCATATAAGTGGTTTTAATGTGGCAAAAACAAAACAAAAAATAAGTTTTGACTGGCACTTCATAGTTAATCCAGAAGTGTCAATATATTTTTCATAACTTTCAGCATAATGTGGTTCATCCATTGTTTATAATATTAACCCCTTGACTATCTGACACTGAAATCTGTTCACTTTCTGAAATTTATTTTCCTCCACACGGCACAGAGATTAGTTTGTTATGTTACTATGTTGTTATTGTAGGGTTCCTCATGAATGTTGGCTGCTCCATACTGATTGATTTAAAAAAAATTACATTGTCTATTTAAAAAATCCATAAAGGGCATGAAATTTGTGAAGAAGTATAAGGGCAGGTAGGGTGGAAAAAGGAGAATCAGTCATGTTTTGTGGTCTTTAATTTAACACTTCAATAATTTTTCTCTTCTTGAAATAGGTAAACTAGGAGGAAAAGGCCAAATTCAACACATATTCAAAAGGCCAGACAGACATACATGTGTCTGCAGGAAGAGTTTGGCTGACGGCATCTAGTTTCCTGGATTTGTATCACAATTTTTTATTTTTATTTATTTATTTATTGGTACTTGGAGTCCATGTAGTCATTTTGTGGATGCAAAATACGTGGTTTTGCATATGTTTACAATTACTGTGATTTCACGCAGCTGTGGATGCATATCTAAAGACTCAGTTAAGAATGTAATGAAGAAAATCTGATCATAGAATAAGAAAGGTAACAGCAAAAGGAGCATACAAGAAAAACATAACAGAGCAGCACAGTTAAGTAAAATAAAAACAACAAGAGGATAAGAGGTCTTCAGAATTAATGATGGAATCCTGCCTGAGTTCATCTCAAATAACTATAGATTAACACTCTGCTAAAATGGCATAATTTGCATTAGAAACCAGCACACAGAGTTAGCCAGAGTGGAGACCATAAGCAACCAATGTATACTCAAGAATCCAAATGTGGTTCTCTGGGATCTACAATGTGGTTCATGGTCAGCCTCACCTTTAAAATAGATATCTAAGATAAAACTAGACTTTATGTGAGTTTCCATGTTACCATTGGTCTGCTCAAGTCTGTGATAGCAGGGGAAAGGTATTGCTATTGACTTAAATAAAAATAGAATTAGGCACTTTATGCAAATTACAGAAAGCACTGTAGGCCTCAGCAAAGCTGTTGATGAAGTCCTCATTTTAGCAAAGTTTATACATCTCTTGTCTAGCCTGTCAGACAAGTAAAGGACTTCTGGCTCTGTATGGCAAATCAGCACTACACCTGCTCCACAGCTTATCATAAATTGAACTCTATCAGCTTGCACCCTTTTCCTTAAGTGTTCAGACAAAAGTAGTTGACCATGAATTGAGGAAGTCAAGGTCTCTGCATGTGGTACCATTTCTATAGCATCAACATCATATATTTACAAAAAGAAATAAGATGGATCACATAGGAAAGTGTGGAAGGATGCACCATTTAAGCATGATGGACATCCTTGTCCTCACCACCAGAACTCAGCTAGAGCCATTTATAAATATTTGTACATATTTAACTCTTGCCATGGAGACACAAAGATTATTGGTTTGTGGTTGTATGGTACATAGTACAGGTGACTCCTCATCGTGCAAACCCACAGCCAGCTGGATAGATATGTTCCCTCAGTTTCAATAACTCAACTCAAGAGGTTGGACTTCCTACTGCCCATGGAGGGTCCAGAAACCCAGTGGGCAAATCTATATTCTACCTTGGCCCCCCTGGCCTGCCGGGGATAGTAGTTGGCACCTCCTTCATGGACCCCTAAGCGCATGCATGTACCTGGTGCGGTTCACCTCTCTTCTCAACACCTGACCTTCTGTCCAGGAGGGAGACCATGGCGTATGTTTATATCTAGTGTATCAGGTTTCAGCCCCTTTTCTAGCTCCTCCAAAACATGTTCCTTAGGTTCTAGTTCCAACTTCCCCTCATACCTCCTGATCTATGTACACCCCACCTCTAGCCCTAGAAAGTCATGAGATCTCCTCATCAACCTCCTCCTAGAACTAGATAAGATGACCATCCACCATTGAACAAGGAAGATGCTGGATGGGGAGTGTTCTATTTCCACTCCCCCTTGATGGTCCATTGCCAGGTAGAGTTCCTCTGACTCATGACCACTGACTCCCTGGATGCCTTCAAGGAGCAGTGGACCCAGTGCTACCCTCTGAATCACTGATTTTGACTCTGAAACCCACACTCCCTTCCCTGCTCTCATTTGTTGTTTCCCACAATCACTTAAGTCCTGGGTTCAGCAGCTTCTCCTCTTTCAGCTAGAAGGGCCCTGAGATGTAACGTAACAGAACATGTCTGGAAACTCAATGAACTCAATAACTCCTCACATCAGCAGAGCCTATACCTGGAACAACATTTAGGCATAAACATTTCACTCATAAGACAGTCTGTGTCAGAGCACCATAGCCTAGGACCCTCTTACTGACTCACAGTATTAGGTTTCCAATCTGGTCTCAGTCTTGTCCCTGTTCTTTCCTCTGTCTTGCCTGCCCCATGTTCCAGCCCATTTCAGCCTTGATCCTGATTTCCATGCTTTCCTTGTCTCAGTCCCTCCTGTTTATCTGCTTTTGTCCCTTGGGACCTGTTCTTAGGCACCATTGGAACTATAAGGTTTGAACACCTAGAACTAGTGCCTGACAGTTCTGATCCATAATGGGTTCCTAGGTGCTACAAATAAATAATTAGTGAGACAAGCAATTCTTTGTAATAAATATTCTCTAACGATACAGTTTGTGTGTTGTTGGACAACCCCTCTGTTGTTGTAGCTGTGTCCCTATCTGCTCATTTGCTAAAGATATGTTTCTAATTAATGATATGCAGTAATCTATTTGCTTGCAGGATATGGTGTAACGGTCTTCTTGATATGAATAAGCATTTCATGGAAGAGGAGGGATTTTCTATTCAACACGATTCTAAGAGACACTATGATACTAATGCAGATGTGCTAGAGAGACAGAACAAACTTTAAACACAGGATAAACTAATCCAATCCTCCAGTGGGGTATCCTAGAATTCTCTCTTCCCTACTCTATCTGCCTGAACAGTTAATGTCAGTAGCTGATTTAAATGAAAAAAAAAATCAAAGAAAAATAAAAGGTTAGTCAGGGGTATGATTCTGATGAAATGCACCTGTTAGACTTAATCTAAAGTTGATAGCCAGTGCTAAATATAGGCTACACATACTGGTAATGTACTGAATGGAGATGGCCAAACAAAACAACATGCTAAAGTGTATCAAATTACCATCTGAGTGAATGTAATCAAAGAGTTTAAACCGGAGTTATTATGTTCTCCTTTATGGAGTAGAGAGAAAGACTGAAAATTACACAGTGGCAATCTCTGAAGGGTTATAAAATACATTGGGGTTCATATTAGAATGAATTAGGATGCTGATGAAGTTGTATGCTGATGAAGAAGTCAGATGCTATGTGTGCAAATCTTTTTCAAGATTCATTTGTCTAATTGCTGCAGTATATGTTTAGAAAAATGTGAAAACAGTCTTTAGTCCTGAGGGTAAGCAGCATCTCATCTGTGCTGGCAGTCACAGGCTTCTGCTTCACTCGCTTTGTTTCTCTGGAGGATCCCACTTTTGTCCCCCAACTACACAAACATTGAGATGTTTAGCAATCTCTATAACAATTCGTAGCATCTTCAATTCTAAACTTGCTCAGCTAAGCTAACTTCTGATTTCATTTACACAAGTAAGTGTAACAACACCACATGTACACAATTAGAACAGAAACCTTTAAGAAAACAACCAGCGTGCCAAGATCATTCCATGACCAATATTGTCTCATTGTTCTGCTATGCTACCCAATCTGTCTATCCAGACCCAGTGACTCTGTCTAATATCAACAGATTGTAAATTTTTGGGGTCAGAGTAGTCAACATTTTGGGGTTTTTTCCCCAGTCCATGACTGGAGCTATTGGGTATTACCACAATATGAATAAAGTATTACTAACAGCTCTTAAAGTGGCACAAGTACATCTCCGACATTGTCGTCATCAGGTTACCTCGCAGCTACAGATCTGTATAAACCTTTGTGGTAAATAATTACCTTGCGTAATTCTATTCAAGGTGTCACAGAAGCAGACCATTGACAGATGTAAGCTTCCAGCTCAGAAGCATTTTCCCAAATATTTAAGGTTTCTTAAATTAGAAACCTAAACTGTTTTTCTCTTTAATATTATACATGCTGTTGGTTCAAAGACTAAGTTTTAGGAGCCACCTACTTCAAGAACTTAATTTACACCAACTTAACAGTACAGTGTTTGTCCACTAGTTTATCATCATATCAGCCAATGGAAGTTGATACAGTTCTGCTCAGTTAACATTTAATGGTTGTGGGAGGAGATAACTAGAACAATGGAAGGATGCTATGAAAGGCAATAGGGTTTCTTCCAGCACACCTTTATTCATTACTCTCCTCATTCCTGTCTATTTTCCTCAAACTTGCTCTTTTAGTCAGGCTAGGTCTATTTTTTAAATCTTTCAGCACACAGAAAAACGTACTATGCTTGAAAAAGTATCTGCAATCTTCATTTGCATTCTTACAACCAAGTCATCCTGTCCTTTCATGGAAACCATTTCAGTAAACTGTTCTCTCAGCTAATAATAGAGGAACACTCTCCAAACGGGGACCCTGACCCTCAAGGGACTGACAAAGTCCTAGAGTACCTTCCTCTAGGTGGTTTCATTCAAAGGACTTTGAAGCTTTCCTGGAGGCAGGGTCATCTATTCTAACCATATCTGATCCAGATAAGCAAGGTCCCCTGGAGGGCAGGGCAGAATCTAACTAAAAACCCACTTGAATACAGAGAAAATCCTTGAGCATTCCCCCTATTTATATACTGATAAGTTAATCTCAGAGTTTTGAAAAAAAAAAATTGCCTTACCTGAGGCTATACATAAGCTTCATAGACTGCCAAAAAGGCCTTCATCAGCTATTGAACTATACACAATATAGACATTCTAGTTACATCTCAGTAAAGAAGTAATCCATTCTAACAGGTATGTCTATACTGCAATCTTTGATCTAGCTAGCACAAATAGAAATAAAAACAAAGCCTGGCAGCACTAACTTTAGCATGATTTGCAATGGTATTTTGTTGTTCATGGATTTTATAAAAAAGATATAGCATTGGACCTGGTTATTTTCTCTCTCATTTAACCCACAAGTTTATGGGCAGAAGGGATCTGCAACCCAGGACCTGAACACAGAGATTCAAGACCAAGCTGCACATCACTACAACCATCTTCAAAACTGCGGCTACAACTCCATGAACTCCCCCTCCCCATCACAAAGAGGATTCATCCATCAATATAACACTATAGCTACAAGGAATGGTAGGTAACATGTAGTTGAGCTTTCAAAGCTCAAAAAAATTCTTTTTGTTCCCAGAGTCTATCAGGTCAGTTTGGTCAGAATCTATCAGTCCTCTCTTTGCATAAGAAACTGTGGAAAAAAAAAAAAACTTTCAGTTTATCAAAATTAGGGAGCTGCACTTACCTAGTTAACATGGTCTGTAATGGATACGAATGATCCCACTGGCAGCTTGGGCCTGGAAGCATTTGTATTCTTCTGTGGGCTCCCCTGACTCTATGGCACTCTCTATCAGACACATGTTATATGTCTTTTCAAACTTCACGTGTCTACTCAGTGCATCTCTTGGAAAACACTGCCATATAACTCTTTGAAAGACATACCCTAGGAACAGCCCCATTGCACTGTCAATTACCACAGATTCTGAGACTGAGGACGAAGTATTCTAGCCTCCTCAAACTCGGAAAAATTAAACTGTCTTTGCTGAGGTTCAAGTGTACAGTCTAAGCCATAACTTCTCATTCAACCAAACAACATTTTAGGTGTTTTGCTTCAATCACCAGGAGCGATATTAGCCAGAGTGACCAGTATTTTCTCTGAATGAGTGGAGAAGAATCAGAGCCAAAAATTCAATTCTTGCCGTGAAAGCTGACTCCTCAAGCCATCAAAATGTCAGTCCCAGCAAGAAGGGATCTTCATAAGAACATTTTACCCTCAGTTTCCTCACTAAGAAGGTATCCTGAAGTGATCTCTTTCCCTCTCCAAAAAAAGAACTTAGTTGCATAGCATAGTAACTGGAGTTCTTTGAGATGTGTTCCCATGGGTGGTGCACCTCAAGCTGTGCCCTTTTGCTCGGATAGTTTTGGCAACAATGTCTGAGGATCTAATATGTAGGTATGTAAAGGAGAAAGTGAATCCATACCCATTTCAGTTCCTTCTCAACCACAGAAGACCAGCAAATGATTTGAGGCAGAAGGCAAAGGTGGATGGATAGTAAAGCACTGAAAGGTACATAAATTTCAAAGAACTCCAGTTATTGTCATGTTCCAAAGGGGTAGCCGTGTTAGTGTAGTTCAGCAAAATAAGCAAGGAGTCCTGCAGCACTTAAGACTAACAAATTTATCACATGGGCTTTTGTGGGAAGAAATCCCACTTTGTCAAATCATCCGATGAAGTGGGATTTGCTCCCAAGAAAGTTCATGCGATAAATAAATTTGCTTATTTTCCAGTAATTGTACAACTCTCCTTCTTAAGCACTGGAACAATTTATCAAGCATCATGATGGATTCTCCTTCACTGACCATTTTTAAATCAAGACTGGATATTTTTCTAAAAGATATCCTCTAGGAATTATTTTGGAAAAGTTCAATGGCCTGTGTTATGCAGCAAGTCAGTCTAGATGATTACAATGATCCTTTCTGATTTTGGAATGTATGACTTTATGACTAGCATCCCTATCGATGCTCCATGTCAGGAAATTTCTTTGCCATATCTCCACATGGAGGCAGATGCCAAGGAGATAGATTCAGTTCAGATCATAGCATGTCACCCAAAGCCCCTTCAGCTCTGGAAGCAGGCTCAAACATATAGCCCTGGAAAAGCATGTGCACCAAAGACAAGGTGGTTCCCCTGTAGGTTTCTGAGGCTAAGTCTGTGCTTCTCAGCAGTTTAAACTATGGGGCTGTGAATAACAGCGCACACCAAACTTAAATAAAAGTCTAATAGCTGATATTGGCAGTAGAACAACTGTGTCAAATCAGCTAAGGAACATGAGTGAAGCCAAACAACAAAAACTAAAATGTTTGTATATCAGTGTGAGGATCCTGGATAACAAGATGAGGAACTAGAGCTACTGATAAAGAAACTAAAATTGGATATCATATGGATAACTGAAACATGATGGAACAGCAGTCATGACTGGGTGTACAAGTATTAAAGGGCTATATGCTGTTTAGGGAAGACAAGTATAAAGGCAAAGGTGGCAGAATGGCAGTACAGATTAATAACAAAGTAGACGAGGGCTCTCCAATTCAAATCACCATGAGGGCTGTGTGAGGACTAGGATATTAGCCTGACGGCTGCATTACTAAAACCTCTTCATACAGCAGGACCACCAGTTTATTTAATTAAAATTAAATTAAAAATTAATTGACTTCAAAGTGATTGTAAATAGAATTAATTGGATTTAATTAATTGAATTTGTAGGAATTTTTAATTGAAATTTAATTTTTAGAAGGCTTTTTAATTAAAATAAATTTGTAAAGCTTTTTTAAAAATAGAGAGAAGGAAAGAAAGAAAGGAAGAGAGAAGAAAGAGAAAGAAAAAAGGAAGGAAGAGAAAAGAAGAGAAACAGAGAAAGAAGGAAGAGAAAGGGGAAAAAAGAAAGGAAGGAGGAAAAAAGAAAAAGAAAAAAGGCTGACCTAGGGGCTGGGTGATGGTCCCACATCTGCTAGCAGCATGACCTTGCTCCCAGTCCCCAGGGGAACGAGCGGGGTCCCAGCGAGATGGAGCAGGTCGGCCCGCCATACTCCCCTCCGATTGGCACTGGGCTCTATCTGCCCAAGAGACAGCCCTGCAGGGCTCTGCCTGCTGCGTTACTCCCAGGCTGCAGCAGGCTCCACCTCCTCCCCAGCTGCCCAGCAGTGTGACTGCCTCAAGGCTGTGCAGGGGGTCGGGGGCTGCCCAGAAGCACCGCCAATGGCTCCAGGCTCAGCTCGGTCAGTGGCAGGACCCCGGGCAGAATTTAGGCAGCTGCAGCTCAACTGCCAGCTCCCAGCCAGCGGGGGAGCAGACTACTTGAAAAGCTGGCCAGGAGTACAGAACCCCTGAATTATGTTAGGTGCCGCAGGTGGCCTGTGCACCACATGCTTGATACCTCTAAGGTAGATTGTAAAGAAATTACAATGATGGAATTGATAAGACAGAGTCAGTCTGGGTAAAAATTAGATTGGAGAAGAAAACTACTAAAGTTTCTCATGGGATAGTGCATGGGGTGTGCTACAGACCACAAGGATCTCATTTGGACATGGCAGAGACCTGTTTAAGGCCTTTTATCAAGTAAATATTACTGGGAACTGAGTGATTAAGGGAAACTTTAAGATCCCAGATACAGACTGGAGGACATGTATTAGTGCTAATAATAGGGCATAGATTTTCCTGGATGTTATAAGCTGATGAATTCCTTCACCACAGTTACTGAACCAACAAGAAGGGATGCCATCTTAGATCTGATATTGGTGAGTAGTGAGGACCTCATGGAACTGGTTGTAGGGAACAACCTTGGTTTGAGTGACCATGAGAAAAACTGGTTCAAATTAAATGGAAAGATAAATAAAATAAATCTGTGAGTAAGGTCTTTAACTTCAAAAGGGCTAACTTTAAAAAAAAAATTAAAGGAAATTAGCTGGGGAAATGGATTGAACTGAAGAATTCTTGGAGCTAAAGGTGGAGGAGACTTGGAATCACTTCAAGTCAAAGTTGCAGGAATTATCTGAAGCCTGCATCCAGCTGAAGTGGGAAAAATTCATAGGCAAGAGCTGTAGGTCAAGCTGGATGAGTATGCATCTCAGACAGGTGATTAAGGAAAAGCAGAATGCCTAAAAGGAATGAAAAAAATGGAAGGGATCAGCAAGAAAAGCTACCACCTGGATGTCAGATCATGTACAGACAAAGTGAGAAAGGCCAAAAGTTGACCTTGAGGAGCTGGACCTTGCAAAAGGAATAAAAATGAACAGTAAAGTTTTACAGACATATGAATACAACAAAAAAACAAACAAACAAACAAACAAAAAAAAAGGAGTGCAACTGCTAAACACTGTAAATGGCCAAATATTTAAACACATATGTTGCTTTCATTTTTAATGTGGCTAGTGATGAGCTTGTGGTTAGTGGTAGGGTGGCTAATAGGTATGAGGATATGGATGTAGAAATTACTACAACACAGGTAGAAGCAGAATTCAAACTGTTTAATAGGACTAAATTGAGGGGCCCAGATAATCTCTGTTCAAGAATATTAAAGGAACTGACACAAACTGCAAGTCCATTAGCAAGGATTTATAATGCATCTGTAAACTCAGGGGACGTATCGTGTGACCAGAGAATAACAATTGTTATTTTGAAGAATAGGGAAGGAAAAAAGTGATCAATGTAACAACAGGCCTCTTAGTTTGACCCTAGTAATATGCAAGGTCTTGCAGGGAGGAACCCTGAAAGAGAAAGTAGTTAAGGATATCTAGGTTAACTTCAATTGGGATAAAATACAACATACTTTTACAAAAGTTAGATTATGCCAGGCTAACCTGATCTCCTTTTTGAGAAGATAACAGATTTTATTTTATTTTATTTTTTGACTAAGGGAATGATGTGAATTTAATTTGCCTGTATTTCAGGAAGGCATTTCATATGGTTCTACCTAGGGAATTATTAGTTAAATTGAAAAAGATTGGGATTACTATGAAAATAGAAAGGTGGATAAGGAGCTGGTTAAAAGAGAGACTATAACAGGTCATACTCAAAGGTGAACTGTCATGCTGGAGGGAAGGAACTAGTGGAGTTCCTCAGGGATCATTCTTAGGACGAATCTTTAGCCTTTTTATTGCTGACCTTGGCACAAAAAGGGGGAGTGTGCTAATAAAGTTTGTGGAGGACAAAAAGTGAGGAGTGTTGCCAATACAGAGAAGGATCAGGATATCATCCAGGAAGATCTGGATTATTTTGTAAACTGGAGTAATAGGAATAAGATGAAAATAGTGGAAAGTGCAAGATCATTCATGTAGGGAGTAACAGAAACTTTTCCTATAAGCTGGGGATGCATCAGTTGGAAGTGATGGAAGAGAAGAATTTAGTCATATTGATTGATCACAGGGATGACTATGAGCTGCCAATGTGATACGGCCATGAAAAAAAAAACAAAAAAAACAAAAACTAATGCAGTCGTAGGATCCATCTGACTAAATATTTCTTACTATGTATGCAGTTTTTATTTTAATTTATGGCTCAGAACTTGAGACTCAAAAGGTAACTTATTTCCAAATGAACAGAAGTAGGCACTAGAGTCTTCTAGAAGCTGATATTGTAGAGTTACCTGACTAAGTAAAAGCTCAGAGTAAACCTAGTTTTCAGAGTGTGCTGGAACACCTGATAGAGAAACTTTTACATGTAAGACAAAAATTATATCCCAGTTGATAATTATTGAGCTAATACTCCATAGACAGCTAATTTTATCTAAATTTCACAAACAGTAAGATAATATTTTAAGGTAAAAATGTTTGCATTTTTTCCAATAAGTCTAATATAATGTACTAACTGTTTGATACATCCATCTTAAACATAATTAAAGGACTTTGTTGATCAAATATAAACTGTTGCTTATGTCTTTCTATAGTACCCTGTGTTTCCTAAATTCATGACAATTGGACAGTGTTCGTTTCTAACATGTCTACTAATTATTTATTCTGTGGAACAACTCTGGTCCACATATACCATCTAGTGCATATATAGGAAAATTAAAATTTATATTTGGTTTCAAAATGTTGCAGGCTTCTTCCAAAAAACAGGTCTACTTCAGAAGATGCAATCATTCACTGAAAACCTGATCTTCACAGGATTGTCAAGTTTCCTGATATTTTCCACTGAAGATTAATACACATCTCTTGAAACTTATATCTAATTTATGTGACTTTAAGGGTCATGCTTTAATAACAATGATGAAACACGATTATTACTTCCTAATGCTGAAATTACAGTTTTTACATTGTAAATTTTTCCTGCTATGCGCCCTGTGGCACTAACATCTTTATCACTCCATGTGTTTCTAGTTTTAAAACCTTTACCCCTGCTGTTTGAAAAATATTTCTCATTTTCGTCCCCTATGGAGTACAGAAATCCCTAAAGGCAAACCATTAGTGATCTTTCTGCCTTTTTCCAAACACTTATTATGATCACCAATGTTGCTTCTACTGCCTCATTGGCTTTTGGTAAAGTATGCAAATGAGATGTTCAAAATACACACTTTTTGCAACTGTGCAAGTTCATACTGATTTATAAAATGGGCAGGCTATTTAAGTGACTGAAAATGTCAGCAAGATTTATGCATGGGTGACAAATTGTATTGGAAATGTTCATTTTTAACATGCTGCTCTAGATATTTCTTTTTTTGAGACATTCTTTGTGATACATTTGTTTTAAGGCCATTTCCCCTCTCCTCCCCTTTCTTTTAAGCATACTTCTGAGAGCGACTTTTTTTGACTGGGAAAATAAACAATGTTGTTTTCCAATCATATCAATTATATTTTATCAGAGAAAGATGTTTTCTCTCATACTTGGTATTTTCCATGCAGTGTGAAGTTATTCCAGTAAAGTTACTTTCACTGTGCCTATCAATAAAATGGTTCATATCTTTATAAATGTTTCATCAAAATACAGCAAACAACTACCTAATGAGATGAAATGTTTATATTAGCCCACCGTATACAACTATTTGGAGATTAACATGGCTGAATTCTGCATTCAAATACTTCCATCTCCATCCTTGCCTTCAAAGTCACTGAGCATCGAATAGCCCCATCTCAGGAAAGTCTGACGGCATGTTTTCATAGATCATGCTACATACATAATGTTAATCTTCCAGTAATAATTCCATCTTCCAGTGATATACAGTACTCAATATTAAAAAGTCAACACATTTACCACATTGAGCTACTGTAGTCATTTATTTTCCTAAGCATAGGACAACACAGATAACATTTTAGATGCTGTTATATAATAATGTGAGAATCACCAACTTTTAAATTAGTTAATTAATTTGAAGAACGAATACAACAGTATTCATGAGACTACTAAAATATGGATAAAAGGGCCACTCCAACACAGAAGCCAAAGAAAAGCTTTCATTTATCCTACCCCCCTACCCTAGAAAAAATAAAGCACACACAATTTTGTAATATCAACACAGGATTTTTTTTAGGATGTTGTGAGGCGAACAAACCGATGAATATCTTAAAGCAGAAAGAACATAAGCAGAGGAAGAAACGAATATTGAACTGATAGAAAATCATCACATACATCACCACATATATTCTTCCAAGATTGGTGTCTTCATGCAATTGTGTTAAGAAATCTTTTCTACTTCTGGGACAATTAGAGCCTTTTCACATGCACAGTCTTTATCTCATCTCATTGCATCAGAAGCATTTGTTGCCAACAGGTTTGTGGTAAACACAGTGGTCTGTGGTTAAAGCCATTCAGAAGAGCAGAACAGAAAAGTCAAAGAAGGTTGAGAGAAGAAAGCAGGTTGTGGCAAAAGACATACAGCCATGTCTATCCAACATCCAGATACATCTGCAGATCTATCTTCTATTTATAATCACCTCAGAAGATAAGCTGAAACAAATGGGCTCACCAAGATGGGATATTCCAACCAACATATCTTTCACATGAAGACAAGAGTCATAGGGTTGGAAGGGACCTCATGAAGTCATCTAGTCCAACCTCTGGCTAAAAGCAGCACCACTCCCATTACATCATCCCAGCCAAGGTTTTGTCTACCTCGGCCTTAAATGCTTCCAAAGATGGAGATTCCACCACCTCCCTAGGTAACCCATTCCAATGCTTCACCACCCTCCTAGGGAGAAAGTATTTTTTCCTAATATCTAACCTCGATCTCCCCAGCTGCAACTTGAAATCATCGTTCCTTGTTCTGTCTTCCATTACTACCAAGAACAGCCTAGCTCCCTCCTCTTTGGAGCACCCTTCAAGTAGCTGAAAGTTGCTATCAAATCCCCCCTCAATTTTCTCTTCTGCAGACTAAAGTAGCCTTGTTCCTTCAGTCTCTCCTTGTAAGTCATGTGACCCTATTCCCTAATCATTTTTGTTGCCCTCCACTGGAGTCTAATTTGTCAACCGCCTTTCTGTAGTTGAAAGCCCAAAACTCGACACAGTATTCCAGATGCAGCCTCACCAGTGCTGAATAGAAGGGAATAATCACATCCCTCAATCTGCTGCAACACTGCTACTGATGCAGCCCAATACACCATTGGCCTCTTTGGCAGCAAGAGCACATTGTTGACTCATATCCAGCTGCCTATCCACCATAACCCCCAGGTCCTCCTTCTACAGTGTTGCTACTTAGCCTTACCTAATTCAGTATACCAGTTAAGGTTATTATTTGAATATGTAAGGAATTTTCAGACGCAAGTACCTAGTTGTCCATATTTATGAAGTATAAGAATAATAGAATATTAAATTGAAATTAGCTGATTGGGCCATTTTTTAAAATCATAATGTTCTTGCTATAACCCTCTCACAAAGTTTATTTCACCAGAGCAACATTCAATAAAACAAATAAGTTTGTGTGTGATTATTTTAAATTATCCTTGTGTGTTCACTCTAATTTAGGCCCTAATCCTGAAGAGATTAAAGTGTGTGCTTAATTTTATGCACAAACAGTGTGAGACATTAAGCATATGTGTAAATCTTTCTGGGATCAGGATTTAGTCTTTTGAGCCCCATGAACAATTTAACAAATGAAACAATGAATCCTTTTAGATACATGCAATTACAGATCATTCGACGACTCCACCTCACCCCCTTCCCTCTGTAACCCCTGGCTGCTCAGAGTGGCAGTCTGTCCCCACTAGAGATTTATAGGCCTGCTACAGCTTTTGCTATGAGACAGGTGTCTTCTAGTTAAGGCAGTAGGGACACTCATGTATCAAGCTGCTGACTTCCCAGATTTGATCCCCACTGCCAATGTCCCTCTGTGGGTTGGTGTTGCACACCAGATTTGGAATGTTATAGAAGCTATATCTCCTGGATTAAGAAGTTCAATACTAGAAGCCTAAATCTGCTTTTTATATTCAGATCAGTCAGTACCAATACTATTATTGCTCTGATTTTCCTAATTAGTTCATTAAGTTGCATAATAATTGGTTTACTGCCACCCACTTTTTTATTATGCTAGAACTGTGAAAATAAACTTGATTTAGGGCCTTATTCTTATCCATTATGCTTATACACTCATATCCTGGCGTTTGTTGCAGTTTTTCTTCATTGCTCAAGATCTGCTTACCAAACTAAGTATTTTGCCCTGTTTTCTTTTGAAATGCAGCCCAGACTTTGGTTTATATGTGCGCTTTAAGATGCACATTTTATGAAAAATATGCAAAATACTGTAATTGGAACAATCTATCTCGAATTTGGAAGTCAAGCTGAAACACCAAGAATGCAAGGTGCAGTACATAAGTCGTCTTCTATTGCCAATGCATCAACAGTGACTACCTATCCATGCCTCCAAACTGATCTTGGATATGTTATCAGACTATACTAAAAGAAATGTATTCTGGTAGAAGTCAAAACAGATATGTTAATATGGAACAAGATCACGCAAGCATCCATTCCCCATCTTGGTGAAGACATAAAACATGTAAAGAGCACAGATCTTTTCAAAAAGGAAAAAGAAAATACTGTAGTGTGAATTAAAGTCCTTCGGATTTAGTAACTCTGGCCATAGGCCAAAGAAGTCGACATATCTGATGGCCATACTACAGATAAACCAACTATTTTCTGAAGTGAGTTGGGCTATTTCATTTGAGAAGAATGAAGATTAGAAGATATAACACCCCATATGGGGAGAGCACAAAAAGCATTCACCCCAAGAAAGTGAAACTTTAGAGGAAAATGAGATTTTAACTTACTATATCGATGGATGTGGAATTAATTTAGCTTTAATCCACCTTTGTATAAGATGATGTATAGACAACTGCAAGAGGATGATGAATGCAGCAATTACAGATTGTTGTAAGGTACTCTTCCAAATACTTATTTCAGTCTGTTAGGTAACAGGGCTTCAAAGCCTTTCTAGCTGCAGCAGCTATCCAAAGTGAAAAGAGGGCATTATTACTACACAATGAAAATATTAAATGAGCTTTTTTTAAAATATGAATTCTCAAACGGTGAGCCGGTGGCACTGATTCTATATATATCATGATATAGATATAGGTATAGAGACATATAAACTATTCATTTAAAAATCCTATAAAGAATTGTAACAATACTATGGATTTTGCAAACACATGACGAAATTGGCTTACCATTCTACATAATGTACCCTGTTAAACTATAGACGATAAAAGCCTTTTCTCAACATTTTGTCTTTGAACACTTTCCTGCCCGCTACCATACACCTATTAGTCACACTAAGTATGATCCTAGAACGTAAAAGCAGGAAATTCTGACTGATGAAAGGAGCATCATTCAAAATAGAAGCATCTTTGCCCCCAGAGGATTTAAGTAGAAGCCTCTAAGTACTTCAAGCAACAGGTACATTCAGGAACATCTGGTGAAGGTGGGAGGGGGTCTTAGATTAAACTATACAGTCTCCACGACAAACTCTGCTGGTCTGCCACAAGACTAATATGTTGGAAGAAACCAGGGAATGAAGAGACCAGAGAAAACTTTCCAGCATCTTTCCTGATCACGTGGAATAATGTGAACAATTATGTTTAAAAAGTAACCCTTTGAAAGGTATGTTTTGCTTGCATTTGAGACAGGATAGGGCTTGAACATGCACACTTCTCACATTGTGGAAATGTAAGTGTTTCACAGCCAAAAAGAAATGTTTTATCTTATGGAAAATAGCGGTTATTTGAGATATGTGGTCTCTACCTGTATTCCATTTTGGGTATGTGAAAGCAGTGTCTGTTGTAGGATGACCAGAAAGCAAATGTGAAAAATCGAGTCAGAGAATGGGGTAACAGCCTTCTATACAAGAGGAAGTCCTGAATATAGGGACTGTCCACATAAATTAGGGACATCTCATCAGCCTAGTCCATTGGTCCATGCATGCACCCTTGCCTGCCTTATGCTTCAACAAAAGACAAAGAGAAGAGTGGGTCATTAAATACAGAAAGGGACCAAACATTTTGAAGAACCTCCAATTACTAAAAAGGCCTCTCACCAAAAGCTCTTAAGCAAATTAACCAGTCATGGGATACAAGATGAGGTCCTTTGCAGGATCAATAACTGGTTAAAAGATAGGAAACAAAGGGTAGGAATAAATGATTAAGTTTGCATGGTGGGAAGAGTTATACAGTAGTATTCCCGAAAGATCAGTCCTGGAACAAGTGCTGTTCAACATGCTCATGTGATCCAGAAAAGGGGATAAATAGTGAGGTGCCAAAGTTTGAAGACAATATTAAATTTCTAAAGATAGTTACATGCAAAGCAGACTTAATAGTTACAAAGGGACCTCATAAAACTGAATGACTGATTAACAAAATAGCAGATGAAACATGATGTTGATAAATGCCAAGTAATACATACTGGAAAACATAATCTGAACTATATGTACAAAATGCTAAGAGTTTTTAGAATTTGAGTAATTTAGAATTATCCATTACCATTCAAAAAAAGATTTTTGAGTCATTGTGGATAGTTCTCTGAAAATGCTTGCTCAGCCTTTAGCAGCAATCCAAAAAGGTAACAAAAAAACTAAGAAATATTAGAAAAAGGATAGATACGTTCTGTCTTCCTAAGGACCCAGCATAAATGCATGGTGCATCCACATATCAAATTCTGCGTGTAGTCTGGTCACATTTCACCTCACAAAAAATACATCTTAATTGGAAATGGTAGAGGACAAGCAAAATTATTAGGGGTATGGAACAGCTTCCATATGATGAGAGATTAAAAAGACTGGGATTCTTCGGCTTATAAACAAGACCACAAAAGAAAGCAATATGATAGAAGTCTGTCATGAATAGATTCAACAGTAACTGTTACTTACCTCATCACCTAACACCGTTTCACTGGTTCTTAGTAGGCAGCAGGTTTCAAACAAACAAGGATACTTCTTTACACAATGCACTGAAATTCTGTGCCGCTCATTACCAGGAGATGTTCTGAAGGCCAAAAGTATAACTGGGCTTTAAAAAAATGTCATAGATGATAGTTTCATCAGTGGCTGTTAACCAAGAAAATCAAAGACATACTGCCATGCTGTAGATGACCCTGAAGAACTCTGCCAAATCTGGGACTGGACAACAGGGAAGGATCACTTGATAATTTCTCTGTTCTGGTCATTCCCTTTGAACCATCTGACACTGGCTGCTTTTGGAAGATAGGATACTGGGTTAGCCACTAGATAAACCATTGGTGTAACTCCATATAGCCATTCATATGTCAATACAATGACAGCCCTACCATTCAAGTTCAAGAGAAGTAGAGACTTCATGAGATGCCCTACTAAAGTATTAATATAGAGTGAGTATAGACGTTTTCCTCTATATCCATATGCCATGGCATACCCAGGCCATTCTATCATATTAAAGGGACTTCTGCAGCATGCTGCTAGAAAGGTACTCTCTCTGTAGGGAGAAGTCCATCTATCCCTCACATAACACTTCATTAGCAGTACAGCACTGTCCGCTATAATCTGAATCCAGTCTTATTAGATGTACATTTTTTCTTGATGATGGAAATATTTTCAAAACACTAATAAAAATTTCATTACAAACGCAATAGAGTTTTTTTGTAGTTTTACTAAAAGATGATCTGTACGTTTTTTCAAATATATACTCCAAGGAACAGATGTGAAGTTAGTGCTGTAATAAAAATGTAAATAAAATTCATTATAGATTCCCTAGTACCACCTTTATTGACACTGCATTATTAAAATACATAAATATAAAAATAGTTCAAAAATGTATCAATGCACCTTATTTATCTTTATAAATTAATAATGAAAAATTCCTTGGGGAAATGATGACATTAACAATACATTTTCTTTCCCACAACTATGATATTACATAAAGTTAAAATTATATAATGTTCTGCTGTTTATTAATCTGCATGAGCAGCACTGAATTATTCTTACTGCATATAATGTTTCAATGCCAATATATAACATAAAACCATTGGCATCAATTTCCCTGCAATCTAAAAATTTTGTTTTTATAGTTTCTTGTAACCATCTAAACCTTGTTATCTGAATGATATTTGTCAATGTATCTTTAAGCTTAATTACAGGATGTTGCACATGCCTCATGTGCAGTTTTCAGGGTCAAGTAACATTTATATTTCACTAAAGCAGATATAAAGCATTAGCCTGACACTATACAGTGGAATGTATGTTCTGGTTGACAGATACTGGGACTAAAGAATGATTTTTAGTTCCTATTATCCATTGCAATTTTGGATTGTTCTATGATCATGAAGCTTACTGCTAGTTTAAGTTTACAGAACTGGAATTCTAAACATTTTTTCAGGCTTGAGAGAGGGGAGCATAAGGTTCACCCTGATTACCAGAGATACTGAGGTCCCACAGCTCACATTGACTTCAAAGAGAGTCCAGGGATTCAGCATCTTTGAAAAATCAAGCCAGAATTAATTTAATCATTTGTATAAATTAAACTCATTTATTCTCCCTTCTGCTTCACAACATAAACATGGCCCAAAGTGCAGAGCTCTTTTAGGATAGGAAACTATTAGCTCGAGGAGATTTCAATGGGAGAGCCAAGTGGAGGATTAGATGTCTCTGAAGACATAGCACTAGAAAATAAAGCCTTTACTCTCTGGGGCACACATTCAGAAGTGGACAAAGACTGAAAGTCTTTATCATCTAATAACCAATTGGTGGTTTATGACTGGGGAGACCAGATAACAAGTGTGAAAGAAATTGAGAAGGTGAGTAATAAGCATCTATATAAGAAACAGCCCCAAACAATGGGACTGTCCCTATAACACCAGGACGTCTGGTCACCTTATTTATGACAATGGAGAACCATAATCTAGTGGATTAAACACTGGCTCAGGGATTTTACCATCTAATTTCAGCTCTAACACAGATTTCCCTCATATATGCTTGGGAAGGACATTTAATTTCCTTCCTCATCTATAAGGAGATTGTTCCTCTACATCTTAATGCTTTGTGCTTGAAAGTTAAGTATTATTATACCTCTCCAGTCCTTTTTCATTTTTAAACAATCCAAATATTTGAAGTGGACAACCTTTACTTTGCTAAGAACTCCTAAAACTGTAATTTAAAACACCACCCTATGTTACAAACTAGAACTGAACAAATATGACATGCCGTTCAGGGGAAAATGTTCAGCTTTGCACAATAGACAAACAGGCATATTTCAAAATATGAGTTCCATACTGGGCTTCAAAGTTTTGGCCAGGCTGGTTACATAATTCTTAACTAAATATTTGGTAGCTGCATTTCTAACACTAAGTGATGTTATTTGAAAACTGAAGGGAATTCAGCAAACTAAAAATATAGGACATAATAGGACTTCTATTTTCAGCATTTGTTTTTCTGAAAAAACAGTCTTAAAAGCATTAGATGACATGCTGGAATTAAGAACTTAAATATATACCTAACACAAATGTTATATTTATTGCACTTAATTTAACAAATTATTGTAAGAACTACATAGGCAGCATTTTCCTTGTAAAATTATTATACTTAAATGAACTTTTGACAATGTATTAATTACAAGGACATGACCACATTTATGCTGCTGATCCAGTAATTACATGCATTAAAGAAATATTTATCTACAAAACATGTAGTGTACTTCATAATAGGCTTTCATTGCCAAGTAACATTTCCTGTGTACAAGGTCCTTTTTACCAGTTCTGAACCCTTTTTTGAACTTTTCACAGATGGAGGGAGAAGGGACTAGAGCAACAGACAATTTCAAGCTGATATCTTTATCTCTAAATGAAAAAGCAATAAAAGTGTCCAGGCCAGATCTTCAGTTAATGAAGAACAGCGTAGGCCCATTGATGGTGATGAGGCTATACTGTATGTTTCGACTGAGGATCAGGCCCAATATATTTTTTGCTTTGCTAGCTTTTTTAAGCTTTTAAATTAAAAGACTCCTGAGCTCTCCATCCTAAAATAGAACCAATAGCTTACATTCTGTCTTATGCTAATTTCTTCTCTCCTTCCACAGTTATGAACCTAAATTATACTCAGCATAACAATTATTTTTGTATTTAAAAGATCTGTCTCTTAAGTGCTTATAGATAAAAGACTGATGATCCAGGAGACAAAAAGCTCTGATTCTTGTACAGTACAAACACAAGGAGACAATGCACAAATTCCTCCCCTCCCCTCCCCCACCAATAGTCACTATATTGATTGTAAGAGTATCTCCATTCAGCTGAGGGGTAGAAGAGTTTCGGCACCCAATCAGTCCTGGGTTTTACAGACCATCAGCTAGTGGCAATTATGGTTGCATGTCTACCAGGGATTAGATTAAGACCACCAAATTTATTTCATGTCAGCTAGCCAGCTGTCATCTGATGGTAACAACTTCTGGTCATTACGAAAAAGAGCTGGATCTGAGCCAATGATTTAGATATGAAAGCCACTAGAGCCCATTACAAAGCTTAAGAAGTAATTATAAGCAGAGATAGCAGGTATAATCTTGAAGGCTGAAGTTTATTTTTTTTCATTTCACCATTATGCACAAGCTAACACATTTTTAGCATGATGCTTACTGCCCTAAAGTGAATTGTTCTAGCTTTCTCATGTTCAGTACCCATATCCTGACAAATTCAGTTATATTGCAATCACCATATTGGACACTCTATTACAGGAAAGCGTCCTACTAAATATTTGACCAACCGTAAGCACACGTATTTGATGTTCACCTAAATAGAGACTGATATGAGGCCAGAAGGGCTATGTCTACACACGGTTTTGTTATTTCGAAACAAGTTATTTCGATATGACTTATTTCGATATAACAAAATGGTGTCTTCAAAATAAGGGAGTGAAATAGCAGGTCCACAGTGTGGACCTGCTATTTCACTTGGGGAGGGGACTGCAGGCACCCACAGGGTGCAGTGCAAAGGCGCACTGCACCCCGTGGGTGCCTGCAGAGGGCTGCAGGCACCGCGCCTCACCTGGCGGGTGCCCGCAGCCCCCT
>ML681984.1:25023557-25051999 GCA_007922195.1 Podocnemis expansa
ACACACACACACACACACACACACACACACACACACACACACACACAAATTATAAATATGAGTAAAATCCGGATCAAATTTGGGATTCTCAATCAGCAGCCATTTCTGACAGAACTATTACAGTTTCCAAAGAGATAGCCGTGTTAGTCTAGTCCAGTAAAAAAACAACAAGCAGTTGTGTGGCACTTTAAGACTAACAGATTTATTTTTTGCATGAGCTTTCGTGGGAGAAGATCCCACTTCCTCAGATGCTTCGAAGATGGGTGAACTTACAGAAAGGAATGAAACTAAATGCAAGGGGGTGTAAAACATAGGATCAGGTCATAAAGTAACAGCAAATCAGAGCAGTTTACAGGCTTAAAGAATGGGAAGCCTGAAGTCAAATTACCCTTTGTAATGTGAAAAGAACCCATAATCTCGATTGAGTCCTGCTTTCACAGAATTTAGTTTGCATATTAATTCGAGTTCAGCTGTTTCTCTTTGGAGTCTTGATGTCCCAGGTACATCTCTAACAACAATCGTTAACAAATCCATCATCGAGTGATTAGGAAGATGGAAGTGCTCAGCAACTGGTTTCTTTGTTCTTTGATTTCTGATATCAGCTCTGTGCTCATTCAATCTCTTACGGAGCTATCGTCCTGTTTGTCCAATATATAAGGTGTTGGGGCATTTCTTGCACATGATGGCATAGACCACATTAGTAGACGAGCAGGTAAATGATCCTTTGATGGAGTAGCAGGCTTGATTAGGACCTATGATGGTGTTTGTTGTGTAGATATGTGGGCAGACTTGGCAGCGTGGTTTTTTGCAAGGGTGTGTGCCTGCTTCAATGTTCTTGTTGTTAGATCTGTAGTTGCTGGTGAGTATCTGTTTAAGATTAGGGGGCTGCCTATAGGCAAGGAGTGGTCTGTCTCCTAATGCTTGAGAGAGAGAGGGATCATCTTTTAGAATAGGCTGTAGGTCCTTAATGATCTTTTGCAGAGGTCTGACTTGAGGATTGTATGTGGTGACTAGTGGTGTTCTGTTGCTTTCTGTCTTGGGCCTCTCCTGTAGTAGCTGACTTCGGGGAACCCATCTAGCTCTGTCAATTTGTTTTCTTACTTCCCCAGCTGGGTACTGTAGTTTCAAGAATGCTTGATAGAGATCCTCAAGATGTCTGTCTCTGTCTGAGGGATCAGAGCAGATGCGGTTATATCTTAGGGCTTGGCTGTAGACAATGGATCGTGTGGTGTGTTTAGGATGGAAGCTCAAAGGATGTTGGTAACTATACCGATCAGTAGGTTTTCGGTATAGGGTGGTGGTGATATGTCTATCCCTGATTTGTACTGTAGTGTCAAGAAAGTGGATCTCCTGTGTGGAGTGTTCCAGGCTCAATTTGATGGTGTCGTGGAAATTATTGAAATCTCTGTGAAAATCTTCAAGAGCATCCCTGCCATGGGTCCAGATGATAAAGATGTCATCGATGTAGTGCAGGTAAAGAAGAGGTGTCTTGGGATGAGACTTGAGGAAACGTTGTTCTAAGTCGCCCATAAAGATGTTGGCATATTGTGGGGCCATGCGGGTGCCCATAGCAGTGCCACTGATTTGGAGATATAAATGATCCTCAAATCTGAAGTGGTTGTGGGTGAGTACAAAGTCGCAAAGTTCAGTCACGAGCTGCGCTTTGTCATCATCTGGGATGGTTCTTCTAATAGCTTGTAATCCATCCTTGTGTGGGATGTTGGTGTAAAGAGCTTCTACATCCATAGTGGCTAGAATGGTGTTTTCAGGAAGTTCTCCAATGGACTGTATTTTCCTCAGGAAGTCCGTGGTGTCTTGAAGATAGCTGGGGATGTTGATAACATAGGGTCTGAGGAGGGAGTCCACATAGCCAGATAGGCCGGCAGTAAGAGTGCCAATGCCTGAGATGATGGGGCGTCCAGGGTTTCCTTTTTTATGGATTTTGGGTAGTAGATAGAACATCCCTGGCCGTGGTTCTGGTGGTGTTTCTGTCTCTATACATTCTTGTGCTGTCTTAGGGAGTTTCTTGAGTAGGCGTTGTAATTCCTTTTGGTATTCCTCAGTGGGGTCAGAGGAAAGTGGTCTGTAGAAGGTTGTGTTGGAGAGTTGTTTATAAGCCTCCTGGTCATAATCTGATTTATTCATGATGACAACTGCACCTCCTTTGTCAGCCTCCTTAATGATAATGTCAGAGTTGTTTTGGAGGCTATGGATGGCATTGCGTTCTGCAGGGCTGAGATTATGATGTAAAGGATGTTGTTTGTCCACGATTTCAGCCTTGGTGCGGTGGCGGAAGCAATCAATATAGAAGTCAAGTCTCTCATTTCGGCCTTCTGGAGGAGTCCATGAAGAATATTTCTTCTTGTAGTGTTTGGAGGAAGGCATCTGTGTGTCAGTGCGTTGATCTGTGGTGTTATGGAAATATTCTTTGAGTCTTAGACGACGAAAGTAGGCCTCTAGGTCACCGCAGAATTTTATCTTATGTGTGGCAGTTGTGGGGCAGAAGGAAAGTCCTCGAGATAGAACAGATTCCTCTGCAGGAGTAAGTGTGTAGCTTGAGAGATTAACAATGTTGCTGGCTGGGTTATAGGTGTCACTCTTGCTTCCTGTAGTGCTGTATAGAAGTTTATATAGTTTGGTATCTTTTTTCCTCTGTAGGAAAGCAAAGTGCGTGTCATAGATGGATTTTCTCTTCGTTGTGAAGTCCAGCCATGTAGAGGAATGCATTGTAGGTTGGTTTTGTAAGAAGGAATCTAGTTTTGAGAGTTCATTTTTAATTTTGCTCTGTTTGCTGTACAGGACGCTGATCAGGTGGTTTCTGAGTTTCTGTGAGAGAGTATGGCATAATCTCTCACTGTAGTCTGTGTAATATGTCGAATCTATTTACTCAGAAGCAGATATTAAATGCTAGGTGACGTTTCTTCATTCATTAGAAAAAAAAGTTTGCATCTTCTGAAACTATTACAGTCAACAGAAGATGCAAACTTTTTTTCTAATGAATGAAGAAATGTCACCTAGCATTTAATATCTGCTACTGAGTAAATAGATTGAGGGGCCAATGAAAAAAAACCCTACATCGAAAAGTCAAAAGTATTATGAATTAACTAATATAAACATGCTTTTTTAACTTTATACATTAATACACAGTAAGAGAAGAGCACTTTGTATAATAACCACACTCTGACATCAGAAAATGCTTCTAAGGTAATTAGAAATCTTCTCTTGCATTAATTATCTCAATTTATAACTGTTCGTTTGACTGACTGACAGAAATCCTTTGAATTAAAGTGTGATGGCTCAAACAGATAGATGAAGTTACTGTAATAAAGGCAAATGACATATTGACATAAATAATCCTCATCTCTTGACATGCTACATTTTCATAAATGGTCTGTCACCAAAGAATGGCTACTTTGGAACCTCAAAATACCTCAGAGGTGAAAAACAGCTGCTTATATTTTTAAAGTGTGTGGCTTATGTAATAATTTACTCAGCTGTTATAAATATATATGAGTATATTGCCCCTCAAAAACAAAATCAGATAGTTGGTTTGGTTTTGATGATTATGGCAAGTGGACTTGCACAAATAGTTAAACTCCACTGAAACCAAATTCTTGATGTTGTGTTTTAATTATTAATTTCTGTAGTCTTGCTGAAGAAATATTTAAGGCAATCAAGCAGCTTAAATAGTGAAAACAGCTGACTCACACTTATCACTCTCCCACCAAATCAAACCAGCTTCTGTAACACGCATAGCCAGAGCAGTCCTAGATATTGCTGGTAAAGAAACTGGATATATTTTCACCCCACTTTCATTTCTTATCCGAAACATTTAGGTCAAAATTGTCGCCTGACTGAAATCAAAGAAAATTTTGCTATTGATTTCATTCGGGTCAGGATTCTACCAATCAGGCAACTATCTGAAAATATGACAAAGATTTCTCTATACATGTCTTCACAAATTTACTCCTGCATGTGACATCTCAGTGTAGACTTCTGAGTGATTTCTGTTCTTCAGAGTTTTCAAACAATTGGGTGTTGCCAATTTAAACTTCTTGTTTTATTAAATACACCGAAAAATTATTTAACTTATGATGTGTGTGTTACTATTATGTTATGCACACAAACCCTTCCATGAAGTTGCCACATGACTACTTATATTAGATCTCTACATTCGTCTTCTGAGGAAGAATGATAAATGATGCTTCCCCATCTTCCTTTCGCTATTTTGAAGATTCCTGGTCCATGCTACCATAAACCAGGAGTCCTCAACCTTTAGCTCCACAGCCACAAGTGACTCTTTGATTGCCCCCTTGTGGCTCCAGTCTCCCCTCTTGCCACCGGAGAACCCTGCAAGTGGCCAGTACTAGGCTATGGGCTCCCCCTGGCACCAAGGGACCTATTGGAGGCCTGATCTTGGTTCTGGGCTCCTCCCAACCCCTGACAGGGGATGCTGTGGCAGGCATACTGACCTAGATCTCCCAATCCCAAGAGGCTACACCCAATGCAGCTCTCAAAATACTTGCCAAGTTCTAAGGGGGCAGCTGTATGAGTCTAGTTCAGTAAAACAAACAAGGAGTCCTCTGGCACTTAAAGAGTGACACATTTATTTCTTGTATGAGCCTTTGTGGGAGAAAATCCCACTTTGTTAGATGTTTTGAAGATGGGGGAACTTAGAGAATGGGAGGAAATAATATTCAGGGAAGTGTAAGTCATGGGAACATGTCACATTGTAACAGTGAATCAAAGCAGTTGTAAAGATTCAAATACTAAGGAATAGCATATAGAGGAAGATGAGGTCAAATCACCTGTTCTAATGAGAGAAAAATCCAAAGTCTCTTTTAAGCCCTGAAGCAATGCAATCACATTTGCAAATAAATTTGATTTCAGCAATTTCTCTTTTAAGCCTTGAACTGGTATTTATCTATCTGGAGAACCACAATTAGTAAATCTTCAGTGGAGCAATCTTCAGTAAATCTTCAGTGGAGCAATCAGAAAATTGAAATGCTGACCCACTGGTTTTGGAATGTTGTGATTTCCGATATCAGATTTGTGCCCATTTCCACTCCACTGCTAAACTAAGCCTGGAACACTCAGTACAGGAGACCCACTTTCTGTACACTACAGTACAAATTAGAGATGGACACATAAGCACTCATCCTATACTGAAAACCTACTGATTGATGTAGTTACCTATATTGCTTGAGCTTTCATCCAAAACATACCACACAATTCACTGTCTACAGCCAAACCCTAAGATATAACCTCTTTTGCTCTGATCCCTCAGACACAGATGCCTTCAGGATCTCTATACAGCATTCTTAAAACTACAGTACCCAGCTGCAGAAGTGAAGAAACAGATTGACAGAGCCAGGCGGGTACCCCAAAATCAATGACTACAGGAAAAGCCCAAGAAAGAAAACAGAACACCTCTACTCATCATGCAACCCCCAGTCAGCCCTCTACAACACATCCTCAGGGATCTACAGCCTTCTCTATAAGATGATTCCCTCATTCTCTCAAGCCTTGGGAGACAGACCTCTCCTTGCTTACAGACAGCCCTGCAACCTTAAGCAGATACTTTCCAACAACTACACACCTAACAACAGAACCAGTAAAGCAGGCACATATTCCTACAACAAACCATGCTGCCAACTTTGCCAACATGTCTGCACACAGGACACTATTACAGGACCTAAGAAAACCAATTACTCCACCAAAGGTTCATTCACCAATGTGATTTATGCCATCATGTACTAGAAATGCCCCCCTGCCTCATATATTGGGGAAACAGGACAGTTTCTGCACAAAACAATAAATGGGTTCAAATTTGACATTAGATATCACAACATTCTAAAACCAGTGGGTCAGCATTTCAATCTTGCTGATCACTCCATAGATGATTTACTAATTGCTGCGCTCAGACAGATAAATACCAGATCGACGCTTCAAAGAGAAGCTGCTGAGATCAAATTTATTTGCAAATGTGATTGCACCGCTTCAGAGCTTAATAGGGTCTTTGGATTTTTCACTCATTAGAACTGGTGATTTGACCTCATCTTCCTCTATATACTGTTCCCCAGTGTTTGAATCTTTACAACTGCTCTCATTTGCTGTTACAGTGTGACTTGTTGTCACAACGTACACTTTCCTGCATATTATTTCCTCCCATTCTGTGAGCTCCCTCATCTTCAAAACATCTGACAAAGTGGGATTCTGTCCCACGAAAGCTCAAAATACTTGGTTATTGAAGGAATTTTTAAAAATGGGTGGTCTTATCTTTCAGGTTGCTGAGCCCTGCCATAAGCCTTGTGAGTCACCTAGTAATCACTGACTACTTGTTTCACTCTGGCTAACAATTGATATAATTAGCATTCTTGAGGCTACACTATTTAATGTGATGCTCTTTTCCCTGTGCCCAAAGCTATCTCACACAGACATTTGCTCCTTGATTTAAATTTCTGAAGAACAGTGGTGTATGATTTCTAAAGCTAAAGGTCAGTATATATAGGAGACATCCAAAGAAAACTCAAAATCCTGTAGGAAATGGCAACTTTGCTGTATAAGATAGCAATTATTCTTATTGTTAAAAAGTCACACGTGTAAGATCACAGATCAAGAAAGGGCTTTACCTAACAGTGTTAGACACAATCCTGCCTCTAAGACCTCCCAATCTAAAACTGATAAGATAAAGAGAGGATTAGAAGAGTAAGCAAGGGGGGAAAAAGGCTATAATACCACAGAGCTCTTGTATGTCTCTATCAGTACAATAGCTCTCAGGAAAAAAATGGGTTTTAAGTGGGAATTTGAAGAAAAAGAATTCAGAAAAGACAAAGATGTGGGAGGCAGGATAGATGCTATAAAGGAGGGAAGTGCAAATACTGGTCTGATGGGTGATGTTGGCAGTAGTAAAAAAAAAAAAAGCCATGTCAGGTACAGAATGTGAGCAAAGCTGAGCAGCAAAAGCTAAAATGTTTATATACCAATGCGAGAAGCCTTGGTAATAAAATGGAGGAGCTAGAACTACTGGTAGAGGAATTGAAACCTGATATTATAGGGATAACAGAAACATGGTGGAATAGTAGTCACGACTGGTGCCCGGGCATTAAAGGCTATGTGCTCTTTAGGAAAGACAGATGTAATGGCAAAGGTAGCGGTATGGCACTGTATATCAATGATGCAATAGAATGCAAAGAAATTCAGAGTGATGAAATTAGCAGGCCAGAGTCTATCTGGCTCAAAATCACATTGGAGAAGAAAGCTACTAGAGCTTCTCCTGGATTAGTGCTTGGGGTGTGTTACAGACCACCGGGATCTGATTTGGACATGGATAGAGAACTCTTTAAGGCAATAAACACTACTGGGAACTGTGTGATTATGGAAGATTTTAACTTCCCAGATAGAGACTGGAGGATATGTGCTAGCAGCAATAAAAGGGCCCAGATGTTTTTGGAGGTGATAGCAGATAAATTTCTCCATCAAGTGGTTTCCAAACCAACAAGAAGAGATGTGATCTTAGATTTAGTATTAGTCAGTAGTGAGGACCTCATAGAGGAAATAGTTGTAGGGGACAACCTAGATTCTAGTGACCATGAGCTA
Source organism: Podocnemis expansa (assembly GCA_007922195.1). Classification (NCBI taxonomy): domain Eukaryota; kingdom Metazoa; phylum Chordata; order Testudines; family Podocnemididae; genus Podocnemis; species Podocnemis expansa. The sequence continues at coordinate 25,031,157 of ML681984.1, forward strand.
ATCCAATTTAAACTGACTGGAAGAGTAAACAAAAATAAATCTGTGACCAGAGTCTTTGACTTCAAAAGGGCTAACTTCAAAAAAATTAAGGGAATTATCTAGGGAAGTGGACTGACCAAAGAATTCATGGATCTGAACATTGAGGATGCTTGGAACTGCTTCAAAACAAAGCGGTAGGAACTACCCGAAGCCTGCATTCCAAAGAAAGGAAAAACTCTTCAGGCATGGGTTCTAAACCAAGCTGGATGAATGTACATCTTAAACAGGTGATTAAGAGGAAACACAAGGCCTACAAGGAGTGGAAGTTGGGAGGGATAGGAAAGGAAGACTACCTTTTAGAGGTCAGAACATGTCGGGATCAAGCGAGGAAGGCCAAAAGCCAAGCAGAGTTAGACCTTGCAAAGGGAATCAAAACCAATAGTAAAAGGTTCTTCAGCCATATAAATAGAAGGAAAACACAGGAGGAGGAGGTTAAACCACTATACACTGAGGATGGGATAGAGATCAAGGATAGGCATGGTTGAATATCTAAATAAGTACTTTGCCTCTGTCTTTAATGAGGGTGATAGAGAGATTGGGGACAGAGGTAGGGCAGCTAATGGGAATGAGAATGTAGAAGTGGAAATTATTGTACCTGAGGTGAAAGCCAAGCTTCAGCTGCTTAATGGAACTAAATCAGGGGGTCCAGATGATCTTTATCCATGAATATTGAAGGAACTTGCAAATGAAATTGCCAGCCCTTTAGCAAGGATTTTTAAAGTATCGGTGAACACAGGGGTTGTACCTTGTGACTGCAGAATTGCTAATGTAGTCCCTATTTTCAAGAAAGGGAATAAAAGTGATCCTGGTAACTACAGGCCTGTTTGTTTGACCTCAGCAGCATGCAAGGTCTTGGAGAAAATTTTGAAGGAGAAATTACTTAAGGATATTGAGGAAAATGGTAACTGTGATAAAATACAAACACGACTTTACAAAATATAGATCATGCCTGAACAACCTGATCTCCTTTTTTGAGAAGATAACAGAGTTTTTGGATAAAGGGAATGTAGCGGACCTAATTTACTTAGATTTCAGCAAGGCATTTGATACAGTTCCACACAGGGACTTATTAGTTAAATTGGGGAAGATGGGGATTAATATGAAAATAGAAAGGTTGATAAAGAACTGATTACAGGGGAGACTACAGAGGGTCATAGTGAAAGGTGAACTGTCTAGCTGGAAGGAGGTTACTAGTGGAGTTCCCCAAGGATGAGTCCTGGGACCCATCTTATTCAACCTTTTTGTTACTGACCTTGGCACAAAAAGTGGGAATGTGCTTTTTAAGTTTGCAGATGACACCAAGCTGGGAGGTATTGCCAATACGGAGGAGGATCGGGATAGCATACAGAATGATTTGGATGACCTTGTAAAGTGGAGTATTAGAAATAGGATGAAATTCAACAATGGGAAATGCAAGGTCATGCCCTTAGGGACAAACAACAAGAATTTTTCTTATAAGTTGGGAATGCATCAGCTGGAAGTGACAGGGGAGGAGAAGGACCTGGGTGTACTGGTTGATCACAGAATGACAATGAGTAGCCAATGCGATGTGGCAGTGAAAAAAAGCTAATGCGGTCCTAGGGTGCATCAGAAGGGGTATTTCCAGTAGAGATAGGGAGGTGTTAGTACCGTTATACAAGGCGTTGGTGTGACCTCACTTGGAGTGTTGTGTACAGTTCTGGTCGCCCATGTTTAAGAAAGATGAAGTCAAACTGGAACAGGTGCAAAAAAGGGCTACAAGGATGATTCGTGGAATGGAAAATCTTTCCTATGAGAGATGACTTAAAGAGCTTGGTCTGTTTAGTCTTCTCAAAAGAAGGCTGAGAGGAGATAAGATTACTCTTTATAAATACATTAGAGGGATAAACACAAAGGAGGGAGAGGAATTATTTTGAATACAGCGCCAATGTGGACACAATAACAAATGGATACAAACTGTCCTTCAGAAAATTTAGGCTTGAAATTAGATGCAGATTCCTAACCATCAGAGGAGTAAAGTTCTGGAATAGTCTACCAAGGGAAGTGGTGGGGGCAAAAACCTTAGGTGACTTCAAAACCGAGCTTGATAAGTTTATGGAGGGAATGATATGATGGACAGTGTAGCTTGGCCATTGTCTGTCTTTTACTACTGGTGATGGGTATGATAGTGACCTGGGAAGGGGCAGTAGATCGAGTGGGTTCTGAGTTATTACAGAGAAGTTCTTCTTGACTGGCTGTTGTGGACTTGCCTGCATGCTCAGGGTTTAACTGATCACCATATTTGGGGTCGGGAAGGAATTTTCCCCCAGGGCAGATTGGCTTAGGTGCTGGGGGGGTTTTGCCTTCCTCTTTAGCATTGGGCGTGGTTCGCTTGCTGGTTGATTCTCTATATTAAAGTCTTTAAATCATGATTTGAGGAATTTAATAGCTCAGTTATGGGTTTGAGGTTCATTGTAGGAGTGGGTCGGCGAGGTTTTGTGGCCTGCACTGTGCAGGAGGTCAGACTAGATGATCATATTGGTCCCTTTTGACCTTAGAATCTATAAGTATGAGTCTAAAGAAAGAGAATAGTTGGTGGACAATATGTGAATATACAAAGTTAAGAGCTGAAGGAGCAGAAAAGCAAGTGGATTAAGAAGCCAGCAGCAGGGAGTAAAAGGAAAAGCAGACAGACATCAGGGAAAGGTATAATAGGAATCAAGGTTATATAGTTCCAAAGGGGTAGCCATGTTAGTTCAGCAAAACAAGCAAGAAGTCCTGTGGCTCTTATAAAGACTAACAAATTTATTTATCACATGAGCTTTCATGGGAGAAAATCCCACTTTGCCAGATGTTTTCTGGCAAAATGGGATATTTTCTCATGAAAGTTCATGCAATAAATAAATTTGTTAGTCTTTAAGTGGCACAGGACTCCTTGCTTAAGGTTATATAGGTAGATCTTTGAAGATGAGGATTTTGAATCCAAATGTACCTATAGGAAGCCAGTGAGGGATTTCAAAGGAGGGGAGAGGTGGCAGCTGAAGAGACAGAAGAGGAAAATGATTTTAGTAACTGGTTTGGGGAAACTGCAGAAGAGTGGTTGAAAACCTGAAGAGGAAAAAGATTACAGTGATCAAGGCAACAGATGACCAAGATGTGGATAGTGAGGAAAAGGGAGAGTCTAATGATATTGAAGAGGAAGAGATGACAAAACTTAACAAAAGAATGTATATCTGGGAAAAGAAAAAGATTAAAAAATGACATGATTATGAACCTATTAGCTGAGAACAGTAATGGAGTTGTATGTGGTTTTGGATGGGTGGGAGGGAGCATTCAGACTGAAGTTCTAAATAAAGCATAGTGAATTTAACCATATTGGTTTTTTTTAAATATTTTATACTGGAAATTTTGTAGTTACTTCACAATAGAAAAACACATTCCTCTTTGGAATTCAGACCTTCCAGTCTACTCTCTAACACAGAATATGGTAACCATTATCTGCTTCTAATGCGGAAATGCTGCCCATTTGCCTGAACAATAAATGTTAGGGTCCCACTGCTCTAACTGATGGACAGGTTCGGGTTAGTTCTCCTGCAGAATTTTATGTCTTGGGGAGTACTGAGATCATTTAAGTTGTTTGGGCCAGCTGGCCGCATCCATGCACGCCCACACACCTTATTATTTTCCAAGTGACCCATGTTCAATATGTCAGTCTTCTACTCTCTTCTGAATATGGCATAAACTATACATCCTTTAAAAAGGCTTTAGTGGGTTTTTTTGCCAATTATTGTGCTGTATATAAAACAGACTAGTGAAAAAATAGCATCATTCAAGTATAAAACTACTTCTGATGAAAATAATATTTGTAAACAACCTTGGATGAAAAGTAAAAAGTCAGACAGAGATAGCAGAAATTATTAATTATACTTTCTCTAATTAAATAACTGGTAACAACAGTGGACTACTTCTCATATCAAGCGAGTTTTTGTATCAATATTACTCCAGTTAACATTTATGTAAATGAAATGAGAAACTGACCCAGAGAGTAAGAGAGAAACTGTGGTCTCAATGAAGTGAAGGAGAGTTCTGTGACTGACTTCAACGTGGCCAGGATTTGGTCCTAATTGACTTGCTTCAAGTCACACTGTGAGAAAAGCACAAAAAAAAAAATAACCCAGGTGTTTTGACTCTCACTCATTCGATCAAACAATTAGAGAATACGCTCCATCTCTCCATAAATAAAATTGGACTGACCTTTTCCCTACAGATGGTCTCTTCACTTCCGTGCTGATCAATGGTGTTAATGATGTCATTAGCTCAAGGCATACAGACATATGTCAGGAGAGTTGGTAATCAGCAATCTGGAGCAGCAGTAACTTTAGGCACCTGTTAGAGTAAAAGCAGAAAACATAAGTACAATAACTTAGGTGAAATCTCTGCTTATCATATTTATTTGGCAGTTCTGTTTCATTTCCTGTACAGCCTTTCCAATTTGACTTTAACACCACCTTTACTGAAAATTCAGGTTCAAAAATCTCAGCTGAATATTCTATCCCTGCTTTACCATTCACTTGCTGTGTGACCTTGGGAAAGTCAGAAAAATAAAGTGAAGTATGTGCTCTCTTTTTTGACCACAAGTTATTACATTTGATAGAAGAATTTACTGGGTGAAATTCTAGGGTCTGGGTTATGCAAGTGGCTAAACAATAGAATCACAATAGTCCCTTCTGGACTAAATATAAATCTTACTTTTTTAAATATTTGTGGCAGACTGTCAGAAAATCAGGTACAGTAGCCATAGTTGGGGCTATTTTTTTGCTTCTAAGCATTGTGCATGAACACCGAGCATGTTTGTTGGGCTGAATGGACTTTTATTTACTTCTACAATAAGTCATCCACATCAAAGAAGCTTGTGTACTAGCTTCAAGAAAAAGAGGCCAGCTGATGACGAAATGTTGCTCTGTGCAGCTAGACCTTTATTTTTTAATTATTACAACAAATGTCAAGTTTGAAAATAAAATAACCATTGCAAGGTGGATCTAAAGTGAATGTTGCTAAAGGTTATGCAAATGTGGGAAATTATAATTCTATCTGAATGTCATTACAAGTGTCTACTTAGATGCACATTTTCTGCTATGTTTAAGTTAAACAAAACACTAAATGACTGTGTAGTATGACATCTCATTAATATGTTTCCATTCACATCTGTGCCTTTAGTATAAAAAAGATTGGCTGCTCCAGTGATAAGAGATTAGGTCCTTTAATTAGAAACAAATGACAAATCACTGTTAACCCCATGTGACGCTTTCTAAAACTTCCATCAAATATTCCTCTTAAAATATTATTAAACACAAGTTCACCAGATCTACTTCCTAGAAAGTGCCATTTAACAAAACCCAGGCAGGATGTTAAAACTGAGGCTGAATTACAGGTTGCCAATGCATTTCCTGCAAGGGGATTGACAGGGGATCATTTTGTTATGGGGCCACCTCCAGCATGTTGTGACAACCAGTCATTACACCTCTGAGAGCAGCACTCAGCTGTAGGTTTCTACAGGATGCAAATAGCTTCAAATGGGTTCAATTTAGAGAAAGCAGATAATGTATCATTCACTTCTTTAAGGTAGAAGCTTTTAATTTTCAAGAAAAAAGGAAAAGGAGTACATTTCAGTTTCTGGAAATAAAGATCTACTTAAAGCACACTAGAAATATCTATTAGTGAAATAAAAAGCTTATCTTGTCTTTTCCCCCATAGCTCAGGCACACAAAAAATAGGCTAGTGAACATTTCCACTAATTAAGAATACAGTACAATTATGCAGTCAAAATTTGAGCATTATAATCCAATAACAATCATGAAGTGGTAGTAATGTTTTATATTTACATAGCCACCTTTCATCCTGCATGATCCCACCTTTGAACACTATACATATGCACAAGTGCCTTGGAGAACAAGTAGACAATTGAGAACTTGCCGCAATATACAGAAATGGGTGCAAAAAACATTTTATCCAGGAACACAGTGACAAACTTCCACTTGCCCAAAAAATTACATTAGTGTTTGTGAACAGCATACAATACCTTGATAGGGCAGAAAATAATTCTCTCTCTCTCTCACCTGTCCCTGGCTCATACTGTACATGTGAATGCAAACCTCTGTGAATTCTTAACCCAAAGATATTTGACGGGAAAAAAAGCAGATGGTTAAACATCCAGCGAAGAATCACAAAGACAAAAGCATGCCCAGATCATTAGCTCCATGCATACTCTGGACAACTGGCAGATTCAGCACTGACTGTGACTTTTATAACCATCCATGGTTCTATTCTTACCCAAGTACTCTTCATATACATATTTTTAACTACTGAGCAATGTAATTCCTTAATGTTAGCTACTTCAAGAAGAACAGCTCACTACCAAAGTTAAAAAAAAATCAAGAAATCTGTGTGAAGGACAGACAGACTGAAGAAAATATACAAGAGAAGTGTGTGCCTATAAAATGATATTTTAAGTTACAGCACAGTGTTCTTGTCTATAAAACCTTATATAAGTCACAATCAATGATTTCCAACTTCTTATGAGTACTAAAAAAAAGGAATTTATCAGTGTTGAGCTTGGCCAGATGACTAGGAAAAAGCATTAACATATTGCTTGAGCATGCACAAGTGAAATCAGGAAAGTCAAAGCACAATCAGAGGTCTGGCTAACAAAGGACATGAAGGGTTAAAGGTTTCTACAGATATGTTTCCACAAGAAGGTGATCAGTGAGAGCAAAGGCCCCCTACAGAATGGGGGAGGCAAGGTAGTGGCAGATGATGTGGAAAAAACTGATGTACTCGACGGGGTTTTTTTTTTTTGCCCTCATCTTCACAGACTACGCTAGCTCCCACATTACTGCACTGGGCAGCACAGAAAGGGGGAAGGCGAGCTGCCCTGAGTGCTGAAACAACAGGGTCAGGACTATGTAGAAAGGCTGAACAGGCATGAGTCTTTGGAAACAAATGCAGCATATCTGAGGATGCTGAGGGCATTGGCTGATATGATTGTAGAGCTGTGGTCCTTATCTATGAAAGCTCATGGCACTTGGGGGAGGCCCCAGATAACTGGAAAAAGGCAAATATATTGCACATCTTCACAAAAAAAAAAAAAAAAAGGAGGAGGATTGGAGAAGCTACAGACTGGTCAGTCTCACCTTAATCCCTGAAAAAAAAAAAAAAAATCATGGAGCAGGTCCTCAAGTAATCCATTTTGAAGCACTTGGGAGAGAAGAAGGTGATCACGAACAATCGGCAGAAATTCACTAAGGGCAAGTCACGTCTGACCAATCTGAGTGCCTTCTGCAATGTGATAACTGACTCTATAGATGTGGCAAAGGAGGTGGATGTGATATAACTTGACTTCAGCAAAGCTCTCGATGTAGTCTTGCACAGTCTTCTTATCAGCAAGTAGTATGGGTTGGATGAATGGACTATAAAATAGATAGAAACCTACCTAATCACTGGGCCCAACAGGTAGTATTTAACAGCTTGATTTCTAGTTACTAGCAAGTGACAGTTGGAGTGCCCCAGGCCTCCGTGCTGGGGCCAATTTTGTTCAACATCTTCACTAATGATCTGGAGGATGAGGTGGATTGTACCCTCATCGATTTTGCAGATTCCACTAAGCTGGGGGAATTATAGATACTGGATAGAGTGACCTAGACAAATTTGAAGGTGGGTCAAAAGATACCAGGTGAGGTTCAGTAAGGACAAGTACAGAGTCCTGCACTTAAGACAGACAAATCCCATGCACTGCTACAGACTAAGGGCTGACCAGCAAGGCAGCAGTTCTCCAGAAAAGGACTTGGGGCTTACGCAAGGCTCGATGAGTGTCAACAGTGTGCACTTATTGCCAACAAGGGCAATGGCATATTTAGCTGCATTAATAGGAGCATTGCCAGCAGACTAAGGGAAGTGATTCTTCCCCTCTATTTGGCACTGATGAGACCTTCTTCAGAGTAATGTGTCCAGTTTTGGGCCCCCTGCTACAGAAACTATGGACAAAATGGAAAGAGTGCAGGGGAGGGCAAAGAAAATTATGAGGGGTTTGGAGCACATGACTTATGAGATGCTGCTGAGGGAACCAGACTTGTTTAGTTTGCAGCAGTGAAGAATGATAGCAGCCTTTAACTACTTGAAAGGAGGTTCCAGGGAGAATGGAACTCTGCCATTCCCAGTAGCAGTAGATGACAGAACTAGGATCAATTGTCTCAAGTTGCAATGGGAGAGATCTAAGCTGGGTATTAGGCAATCTTTTTCATTGGGAGAGTGATGAAGCACTGGAATAGGTTACCTAAGAAGGTGGTGGAATCTTCATCCTTAGAGGTTTTTAAAGTGTGACCTGTCAAAGCCCTAGTGGTTATAATTTAGTTGTGGCTGGACTTTTTACCTCCAAGATCCCCTTTCAAGCCATGTCTATGATTCTACGAATGTTATATTGAAAATTAATTATGCCCTGAAATCTAGTATGCATACTGGCCAATGCACCTATAGTGGACAAGAATTTGGTAAGGTTTTTTCCTACTGCAACTTGAGAATGTTTGTGTACCAGGCCTGCAATTCTGAGAGTTTCCATGGATGCCAGTGTTCATGGACATCTAACTGCACAGTTACTCATAGATGTTCCCCACTAGACAGGGCTGAAGGTTGTTCATGGAGCAGGAAAATGGAGTTTGGTTTCCATAACAAACAATCTACCATACTTTTCAATGAGCATTCAATTCAATGAGGATACATTTTAAATTATTTGCTTCACCCACTGTGCTACTTTAACATACATTTATTCCTGTACAAGCTGTCCATTACCAAGTGTTGGAATTTTGTAAAATGAGAATAACATTGTCATTCAAGTAATCAACCATGCAAAGAAAAACTTTAGCTGCATATGCAAATCCAGGTATGCTTGTAGAAATTTATTTAAAAATTGTACAAATGTATGCCTGAAGGAGGTAGTCAGTTTTTACATGGATATAATAATGAAGAAACTGTACTACAATATTTGTTAAAAGTGCGTGCTTTTTCTCTGTACAGTAAAAGAATATGCAAATTAAAGGTACTTTGTAACTGACATTTTAATTATCTTGTTTGGATATTATTCATTTTATTTATCCTTCTAAATGCAAACAATTCTGGACCTATGTATAAATATTATCCTCTTTGGTAGTCTACAATACCTCCAATAAAAAGTACAATTTCTTGGCCACCAGTTCCAGCTAAACTTATTCTAAACATGCTGTATTCATTATAATGTATTTCTGCATAACACACAAAAGACTTTGGAAAGAGGGGATAGTTTAAAGCAAGCCAGTGGAAAGATGTAATTAGAGCTGTGTGGGCTTGGCAAAAACCTTCTGACAAACAAGCTTGAGATCATTTTTGCCAAAGCACTCTAGGCTTACTGAGGTTTCATTACAAGAGGGGAGCTTAATTCTGGTAAGTATCAGATACAACAGGATCTAATCAAATGAATGAAATAGCCAAATGGGAAAGAAGAAACTGAACTCCACTCACTGTGAGAGTTAGAATATGACAGAAGTGTATTAGAGCCAATTACAATTGTGGAGATTTGTTTGGAAATAGTAAAAACCTAGAGATTAGTGGGTTGAATAATTAATTATGAACAATTTATCTCCCATATAAATTGGTAGAATTTCTCTCTGCATTTTGTCGATGACAAAATCAGGATCTTCATTACTTTGGTTCATTGTTTGGCAGAAGAGGATTTACCATGAAACAAACTGTGCAGCTGTACATGGCCCCCAATGACAAGGGGCCTCATAATTCATGACGAATCTAACAAATGACTGAACTTAATAACCATAGCAAATGGTGAAGTGGTGCAGGATTTCTACACTCTGTGAATTTATTCTGAGAACTGTACTCTAAACATGGGGGAGTTGTTTTATTTTGTTTTTGTTTAAGTATTCTAGCAAAGAATTTGCAACACGATTTTTTCCAGTGTCTTGCCAATAGCGTAACAGCAACTAAATATAAGCAGGGGTACATGCCCACTATTGTGGGGAATTATCCTACTTCATATCCTATCCTAATGGAATTGGTTCACGAGTCCTTGATCCCATTCCCTTTATCCAGAGTCCTGCCTGACTTCAAGAGCTCCCCTCCCATTCTTCTTTGTGGTGAAGTCTATAATCTCAACAAGGCTAGGCCCCCAACCTTGTGGTCATTTAGGGCATGGGGTGGTGGTGTCTCCACTCCAGGGTGCAAAGTGCACTGAGAGCTTCCCTCACCCACTGATTATGGCATACTGTTCGAAGCAATACAATTCATTAAACAAATACAATTAAAAGAAATCAAATAAAAATAAGAAAAGATGAGACAGGTTAAAGGAAAACACAATGCCACTTCTTGGTACAGTGGCTCCACACAGTGTCTCTCAGGTGTCAAGGACGTTCACAGTCTGTTCCTCATGCGTTGCAGGCCTCCTGCCCAGGCCTTGGCTGTGCAGCAGTCACAGAGTCAGACGCTGGTTCTGGAAGTGGCCACACATCCCCAGGCTCGAGAGTCTGTGGAACAAGGACCTTTTCCCCAGCATCAGCCACCCTGTAGGTGTCACCATCCCCTTCTGAGTCTGGTGGTGTTCCCCTGTGCTGTGAACTGGCCAGAGTCCCCCTCACTCCCCACAGCAGCTCACTGCACTCGACTAGCTGCAGCCCCACTCTTTTTCCATGTGGCTTGGCTCTGCCTAGCTCAGGAACCTGGGACCCTCTGGTTCTGCTGCTGTGGGTCAGCTCAGCTCATCTCCCTGAACTTCTCCTCTGGCCTCCTGCACCCATCAGCTTTCATAGGAGAAAATTCCACAAGAAAATGTGGGATTTTCTCCTGCAAAAGCTTATGCAATAAATAAATTTGTTAGTCTTTCAGTGCCACTTTTCTGGTGTACTCTTTAAATTATAATCCATTTCTCAGGCCTTCAGTTCTGACTTTTATCCCCTTCTTGGGGCTTAAGCTGCCTTCCCAGCAGCTGATAGAAGGATCCAGGCCCAGCCACCACTCTGGCTGTCATCCAGGGCACCCTACAGATAGCAGCCATGTGCTGCTTTCTTTTATGGTTGCTGTGGATGCATTCCCTAGACTGCTTCTCATGTAGCACCTTCCTCTTTACCTTAGGGTTGAAGTTTATCAACTCTTCTTCCACTACCAAATACCAATGCCACTAGAACCTATCTTTCTGCTTCTTCCTTGAGCTCCAGCAAGGAGCACATTATTTTATTCCTCTGCTCACAGGAAGGAACTGACGAGCTCAAACCCTGCAGCTCCTTTTAACTGACCCTGTGGTATTGTGTCCCTGAAGCCTTTCTAAGCAGGCCTGGAGGACCCATCTTCACCGTTCCTTTCCTGGGAAAGAGAATGGCATGACCACAAAGCCTTCAAAGGGAGGTCTCAAAGATCCTGTTAGAGCCTCCCAAAGGGTGCAGCAGTTAGGCTGGGCTAGGACACTGTTGACTTAGAGGAAAGGAGAGCCAGCTGGGCAGGCTAGCTAAGGAGCTGGAGGGAGGATCAGCTGGGCAGGCCAAGGTATGGATAAAAGCTCCCAGGGAGGAGCTAGCAGGGGCTACAGAGGGAATGGGGAGACAGCTAGTGAGGGGTGAGCTGCCCAGAGCTAGGGTCAAGCTCCCCTGGGCTGGTGAAACTCCTATAAGTCTGTAAAGTTGTATATAGCTGGTGGTGGGTGTTCTAAATGCAATAAAGAGAGACACTGGTGGCAAGACAGGTGAAGTTCGTGAGTGCCTGGTGGGGATCCAGGGGTAGCTAAGCAGGGAGGATGGTGTGACCCTGTCACACAGGCCTCCAGGTTCCCAACTTAGTGGTCTGCAATTTCTCTAGGTTACCATCTTTCCAGTGTCCCTGACTGCCTAATTTTTCCAGGGTTTTGACAAGTTCATCAAGCAACCCATCCTCTGCTTAGACAGCTGATGAACTGGGAAGCCAAGAAAGCCTGTGAGATGGACTGCAGGAACATCTTCTTGTATCCAAATCAAAATATCATGTGATTTTTGAGGGGTTTTGTTTTGTTTTTAACTTATTATCATGATTCAGGATGAAAACAAATTTTCAAAAACTCAAAATTCTTTGCTGGATGGAAATTCCTGTTGTAGGCCACTTCTACTATGAGCAAGCTGTAAAGGAAGTTGAGAGATTTAGGAGCTAGTGATCATGATGCACAAGCCTTTAGTGCTTCTCATCTTGTCTCTTCAGGTAACACACAAGATTAGTGGGATTTAAGAGTATAAACATTTCCTTCCATAGCGGAAGTGGGAGTAAACCCTGTGTTTCAGTGAAAGGCTACAGAGCAAGCTTCACAAAAAATAAACTTTTCCTCCCCATGGATTCCTCCAATGGGAGATTGTCAGTTTGACTCAGACACGTGAAATGATTCAGGAAGCCTGAGGCACTACTAAGAATAGATACTGTAGGGTTTCAGATTTCACTGCAAGTGTTTTACACAGTTCTAATTTTCACTTTACTTATAGTTAGCTGAGTTTTTATAGTCCACCTATGAAAGCCTATCCATCTGCCTATGCAGTTTTAAACAGATTTGACGGGGAAACTCACTTCCGCATTAGGATGTTACACACATACACGCTACTCAAACATGCAAAGAACTGCAAACATGGCTCTGAAGCACTGTATGCTATAAGATGATTATCGTTATGGTGGAAGGTGCATCACCATATGTCATGATCCAAGTTATGTCTTACATGCAGATTGTTTGTTTTATTCTGATATGTTAATATATCAGGTTTGGCTCTCAAGCTACCTCAACCAACCTCTTTAATGTCAACTAAGCCAAACCTAAAAGTCCACAGTAGTACCAGTCTCCAAACCAGTAGCTGACCCAAAAAAGATAAGCACTTCAGGAGCCTATTTCTATGACACAACCACAAGATTAGTTACCAGGAATCGTCTGGCAAAGGCTCCACTGATCTGTTAATGTACCCATGATGACCAGCAAGCCATCCTAAAGGAGTGTTGAGCAAGCATCCATCAAGAAGCCAATTTTTACCATCAAATGCATTCTCCTCTGTCATCACATGCAAAACCATCAGTTTAACCACCAACTCATGCTCACACACCATCAGCTAAAAGACAAAACCTAGTCTCCCAAACATCTCCCAGTACCTCTCAACACCTCAAAATTCTGTTTCAGCATCAGAACTACTTCCCACCTCAACTCTCCCATCACTCTCCTCCCAAATCAGTAACTCAGTTCTGCTGAGTTTCATGCATTCAAAAGAATTCACATTCATAGGAGATAAAGCTGGACCCCATCAGGCACAGAGGATTGGATGAGTAAAAGCAGATGGCAAAAAGCCAAGATGCTCTGAGAAGGCATTTATCGAGAATGGGCACAACAGCAGTTCAGGCAGAGGGGAAACAGTTGGCAAGGAGCCTCTTATGTCCCAGATTACTGGAATGCTCCTTAAATCAAGACATAGTTCTAGTTGTGAAATATATAAACATTAAGTTTTATTGATTGCATCTACATTACATGGGTATCGACAAAGCACCAACTAAACTCTTAAAGTTCTGTCCCAAAATACACTGGACGCAGCAGAAAATCTGGGGAGAATTCTTTGGGAATAATCTCTTTAGTCGTTGCAAAATGCTGTGCAGGAATGCAAACAGGATACACTCAGGACATTACAGCCTTCCTGTGAAAGCATGTTCAGAAATGCAGGGAGGAGCAAAAGGATATAGCTGACCCGCAGGGAGCTTGCATTTCAGGACCCCAGTTCTGGAGTGTAGACAGGAGAAAGTAGTAGAAAAACAACCAGTATCATAATATTGAAAGAATAAACTGGACAGCACATAGCTGTTATGTAGACAGACCAGTCGTGGAGCAGAGCAGGCTATCAGGGAAGTATGCACTTCCAGAGGCAAGGGTAGGGGTGGATCCTTACAAGAATTTTGGGATTGCAGTACCATAAAATAAAATGAAAAATGGTCACAGAGCTGTAAATAGTATGTGTATTGACAAAGATGGGAAGGCAATCAGTTCTCTCTGACACACGCATGCTTCCCATTTTCAGAGCAGTAGTTGTTTTAGTCTAATTCAGCAAAACAAGGAGTCCTGTGCCACTTTTAAGGACTAACAAATGTATTTATCGTGAGCTTTCATGGTAGAAAATCCCACGTCATCAGACTCTGAAGTGGGATTTGCTCCCATGAAGGCTCATGTGACAAAAAATTGGTTAGCCTTTAGAAGTGGCACAGATCCCCTTGTTTGTTTTACATTTCCCATTGTCTTACAAGAGTCATATCTATCATTTTTCAATCAGCTTGGATTCTGCAAGTATCTTTCTTTTGCAGACTAGAAGCTAGATCCCAGTCAGCATTTCACCCCTAGTTAAAATTTTAATGAAAGAAAACATACAAAGGCAGCTAGAAGTGAAGATAGCCTATGAAAGTCTGTAGAAGGTTATATATATAAATTACAAGAGATGAGTGATTTTTAAAAAGCTTACTTCAACCACCAGCTTTCTGTCTCATTTTCTCTCTGTCATTCATTCATTTCCTTATGTAAAAGAATGTAACCAAAGGAAGCCAGCATTTTAATTCAATTTCTCCTATAAAAATATATAATTTTATTTTGTCATAATGGCTGCTTTTATTTGCAGGGTCAGATTTTATTTAAATTTCAGTCCATTAGGAACAAAAACTTGCCATTTTCTGATAAACAAAATCAGCAGGGAACCCTCTTCAAACTGGGAACGTATTTTCCGTAGACCTTTGTTCTAGTTGATCTAAATGACAGGTATATTCCACTTTTCCTGCATTTAATTTTAAAGATTCTGGGTGACATTTTTAACAACAAAACTAGCAATCACACAAGCAGCCCCATGACAGGAATATGGAAGAAATAAAATAAAATAAAAGTAACATATTGCTTTAAACCACTGAAGACTACTAATATGAGTCATTAACAGAAAACCGCTAATTTTCCTTTCTGTGACTATTGTTTGTAGAAATGCTCAACTCCTTGTGATTCAGTCATTTAACTGTTTCTTGGCACACAGGAAAATAAACCCCAAAGAACTCATTTTTAATAAAAAATAGAAAGTCAATGAAGAGTTTGTTAAAAAAAAATTATAGTTGATTGGTTAAAGCTTTACTGAATTGCATTTTAAGCTAAAATCTGATGATGAGATGACAGCTCTGTTAAAGGAAAATAACTTCTTCAGGTTCCATGTGCCACATTCTGTTCTTAATTGTACCAGGGTAGCCAAGATCAGAATCTGGCCCAACATGATTTAACTTTAGATTCAGTGGCCCAATTCTGTAGCTGTTTTCTGCTCAGAACTACCACTTAAATCAGGGCATGTTTTTGCTACAGAAAAGATGTGTATTTAAACCCCTTGGACATGTATGTATTTCCAAAGCACAGTTTAAGAGAACACAGAGCCAGCTTCTCCAGTGATATAAATTAATGTCAATAAAGCTATACTGATTTACACCAGCTGAGTAACTAGCCACAGGAACTACATGGCAATGTAAATCATAGATGTCTACTGACCAGGCTTGTGTGTACTAGGAATGATAAGAGCAAAGTTATACATTACTTACATTATCCAGTTAAATAAAACATTGCATTGTGTATTGGACTGAAGCTGCTGCCATTTAACCAGTGGGGTGGGTGGAGGTGCACGAGAAGGGAGTTTGTCCTGTATTTAAAAACGACCAGGAATCATTCCATTAGATATACAAGTCTGAAATTTTGAACTATGATCTTTCAATTGAATCTGCACAGGCAGACCCCAGCATCTCCATGGAGTGTCTTTGGTTGTGCAGTGCATTGAAACCTCAGTAATATAGGTCCTGTCAATTTTTGCAAATATTCCTGGATGACAATGGAGACATAAAGCCTGGGTGGCTGTGTGTAGCCACAGAAGTCCCTAAATAACTACCTTAATCCATTTTCTCTTTTTCAGATCAAAAGGTGTAACATGCTCCTAGACACCAGTGTGAATGGCATCCTCTCCCCACCCCGCCCCCAGGCTTCCACTGCAGTTATGAAAGGAATTGTTTATTGACATTACTATTTCTTCATCAACCCAGGCTGCTTTCTTTACCTTCCCGGCATCATCCCACTCCTATTTGGATTGAAACTCAGCTAGGCAGCTCTCATCCATGACCAAGTCTCTCCTGCACTGGGCCAGTTACTGAACAGCATTCTTTCCTTGTTTTATAACAAAGGTACATCTGAAAATGACTAGTCTATGAAAATTTCAGCAGCACTAAGTCAAAACCACATGCCCGCTACAACTATTGTAGTTGCAACACCAAAATTCTTGAAAGTTGATAAGGCTGAAAAGGAGAAAGCTCACTATCTTGCACTGACATGGCTCAGGATGTTCACTCTTCACTGTAGAGTAGTGATACGTGAACAGATCCTCAGGAGTTCAAAGTGAACCAACCAACACACTTCAGAAACCCCTTCCCTATACCTACAAAGGCCATATTCATCCTTCCTGCTGTGGTTGCTGGATGACCCTATATGGCTACCTGGGCTTCCTTTCCCTGGTTACTCCCTTTTTAATGCTGATAGCTGGAATCTTTTTTTTTTATTTTGTTCTTCCACTTTCTCATGCCCTTCTTTCCTAAGGCAGCTCACTGCACCTTCTCCTCAACCCTCAGTTAAAATTTCACAGCTACTGTGCACAGAGAACTCACCACTTTGCCTTCTTCACATCATTCCTTGGAGGCTAGCCCTCGACCCCACTTTCTGTGCAGACTCATTTTCATCCTGTCTTTTCCTGAACACTTCCCCTTAGCTCTACTTATCCATATGTCTATCTTCAAATCTAGTCTGACAAATCTCCTCTTCCCCAAACCCAAAGGCACCACTTCCCAACACCGCACAATCAGACAGTATCCATCCATAAAGCTGAGAAGCCAGTATTGTCATTGTTTTTATAAGAATCAGGATTGTTATTAACATGACCGCACTACTGCATCTAGGCATGCCCTTTGTGAACAAAATTTCTCCAGAAAATTGAACAGACTCAATTTGAAAGAGCATCTATATAATTAACGTGCTGTGCTCTCTCTCCAATTACTATATATCCAGATTGCATTCTGAGCATTTTGGCCTTGATAGAGCACAACCCAGACTACAAAGACCAATCCTGAAAAGGAAGTAGTACCATTTTAACTTCAGTAATGCACTGGAGAAGACCATAGATGGAGCATGTACACTTCCAAAGGTACAGTTTACAATGGAAATTCTATAGACCCAGGCCCATCCAATATAAAAACAATTGATAATGAAGAGCTTTGTTTCAGGTGTGTCACCTTTTCACTCTTACATACTATCTTATTTAGAATGGACTAAAAGAGATAAAAGGAGCTTCCAAAACAGCCAAGTGTATTGACCTAGGAAGAGGAACTGGATACAAAAGCTGGAGCTAAAACAATCCTCCTCTTTCAATGTGAAAAATTGTATGATGGTGGTCTCATTTTGTACTCTTTGTGGAATCAGTTTTTAGACTTCCAAAGTTAGTTAAAAAGGAACTCAAAATCACAGACATATAATGGGACTGAGCCTCTTGTCTTTACTCAGACAAATCATCTATCAAATTCAATGAAATGTTCCCTAAAGTTCAGGTCTATTTGCTTATGTCCAGCCTAAAGTCAAGCCCATTGGGTGATGCTACAATTGCTTCATGGAAGTAACCATAATGTCACAAACAGAAGAATTATGACATCGGATGGAATAAAAATAAGGGCAAAAAAGTACAGGCAAAAATGTTCATAGAATGTTTCCCAATGTATCAGTGACCTTTTATCATCAATAGCTTTGTAAATATATATATATTTTAGAATTTATACATGCATTCTTTTAATACTTTCTTCAAAGCTGTAACATAACCATAATATAATACAAATACTTTGTAAGATAGCTGCTGTCACCTATCATTTATAACATGTAGCAAAAACATTGTGAAACATTTATTAAACATTTGTAGGTAATGTTTTGTTAGTGCTACTGTGCATGTAAATACTCTTTTAACCTTCTGTAAATCTTTGGCAGGTAACCTGATTGTTTCAGAGAGTATTGCTGCAATAGGAGGAGGAAAGGAAAGCCTGAATTCTAACAGTACAGCAACATGGGGAAAGCAGGAGGGAAAGGATGCATAGATGCGGAAGAAAGGGATAGTTTGTTTAAAAAAAAAAAAAAAAAAAAGTGTCTTGGGGATTCCAAGAAGAAGGAGGGGAAAGTTCATCGATTTAACAAATAAAAGCCCTGGTAAATGCTATTTTATCAAGAAATTCCAAAAGGACAGGAATAGAACAAAACAGGAAGAAACTCCAAATCAAGTGCAAAAGTATAACTAGCAGGCCAAAAAAGAATTTGAAGAGCAATTACCAAAAGACATACACATACAAAAAATAACAGCAAACAAATTTTAAGTACATCAGAAACAGGATGCCTGCAATCAACCCATGGGGTCACAGCTAACTGAAGTGCCAAAGAGCACTCAAGGAAGATCAGGCTGTTATAGACCAGCTAAAATCAATTCTTTGCACTGTTCTTCATAAGAGCCTTTGAGGGAGATTCCAACAACTCAACCACTCTTTCAGGTAACAAAACTGAGGAACTATCCCAACAGAAATGGCTTGAAAACAAATTGATAAATTAAACAGTGATAAACCACCAAGACCCAACAGTTCTGAAGGAGCTCACACATGAAACTGCAGAACTAACTATAGTATATAACCTATTACTTAAATCAGCCTCTGTTCTCAGGGCCAGTCCTACCCCAGAGGCAACCTAGGTGGTTGCCTAGGGTGCCAAACACTAGGAGACACCACCCTGCTGCTCACAAGCACATAGCCAAGGGTGGAGCAAGACGAGAAGTTCTTCCGGTTGGCTCTGGTCCCCAATCCAGAAAAGGTAAGTGCTGGAGGGAAAGGTGGAGTTAGGAACATGCTGGGGGAGGGGGGCTAAGAGGGAGGGAGTGGCTTCGTTAGCTCAGGGCGGCCCATCCTGCTGCACACCCAGAGCGGCCGGCCACTCAACCCGGCACACCACCTGCCCTCCCTCCCGACCCACCACTCCACCCAGCTCTTCGTGTGGCCCAGCCCAGCACACCAATAGAGCCTGGCTGGCCCAGAATGGCCCAGTACCTGGTCCGCAGGCCACCCCTCAGCCTGCACCCCTCAGCCAACCCACAGCTCAGCCAGGCTTCAGGGGGCCAGGAGGAGTGGGAGGAACAGCCCACCACTGAATGGACACACCACTCAAACCACACAGCCCAGGCCACCACTGGGATTGGGGGGCGGGCACCAAAATCACAGTCACCTAGGGAACCAAAAAACCTTGGTCTGGCCCTGGCTGTTCCAGATGACTTGCGGATAAGTAAAGTGACACTGATTTTTTTCAAAAGGCTTCAGATGAGATCGTGGTAATTATAGGACAGTAAGCCTAACTTCAGTATCAGGCAAGTAGCCTGAAACAATAGTAAAAACCAGAATCGTCAGATACATAGATGAGCACAATTTGTGCACAAAAACTCTATCCAGCTTCTGTAAATGGAAATTATGCTGCAGCAATCTCCTAGAATTCTTTGAGAGGGTAAACACATCTGGACAAAGTAAATATATCATACTTGGGCTTCCAGAAAGCTTTTGACAACACCTCTCACCAAAGGCCCTTAAGCAAAGTAAGGCAATGATGGGAAGGGCAATGAAGGGAAGGTCCTCCATGAATCATTGTCTTCAGACTTTGCCACCACACTCTTTGCTCTTTCTAACAAATCATGTTGAACAGCACAAACACAACAGAAATGCTAGAAGGATCCATAAATGATCTGTTAGGATGGGCAAAGAGTGTAGTGGCAAAGTTGGCATAAGATGCAAAATTGCTGATGAGCATTACATCCAAAAGCAGAATGCAAAGGATTACAAAGAAATGTCTCAAAACTGGGTTGCCACTGGGCAACAAAATGGCAGATTAAATTCAATAGAGAAAAATGCAGAGTAAGGCACCTGGAAAATATAACCTGAACCTTATATGCAAAACGATATGGTATAAATTAGCTGTTACTACTCAAGACAGATCTTGGATTCACCACGGAGTCATCTGCTCAATACGCAACAACAGTCAAAAAAGCAAACAAAATGTTAGAAATCACTAGCAAAGGGACAGATGATAAAACAGACAATTTCCAAAGGAGTAGCCATGTTGGCCAGTGTACAGCAAAAACAACAGGAGTCCTGTGGCACCTTAGGCTATTTCAAAAGGGACAGCCGTGTTAGTATAGTCCAGTAAAAAAACAACAAGGAGTTGTGTGGCACTTTAAGACTAACAATAAATCTGTTAGTCTTAAAGTGCCACACAACTCCTTGCTGTTTTTTTACCCTAGGCTATGTCTACACTAGCAAATTAGTCCAGATTAAGAAGGGTTAATCCAGACTAATTAGGTCCCTGTCTATATTAGGCTTCACCTAGTTCGAACTAATTTTTTTTTTTAGTTTGAACTAAGCAAAGCTTAGTTTGAACAGTAAGTTCGAACTAAGTGCTTAGTTCAAACTTAAGTATGAACTAGTACGATGTAGTTGCGCTAGTTCAAATAAAGTACCATATATCATCGCCTATAAGCCGAAAATTTTGTGCCTGAAAATTGGCTTGAAAATAGGCGCTTGGTTTATACTCAAGAGAATACAGTAGACAGCCCCTCCCAGGAGTTTCCCTGACCATGTGACAAGCCAGAGCCCCAGTGTTGCCAGGTGACCATCTTGGGCAGTCGGCCAGGGCTGGGGCTGGAGGAAGGAAGGGACCCTGGAGC
>ML681984.1:25052099-25107372 GCA_007922195.1 Podocnemis expansa
GGGGGGGGGGCGCCTGGCAGGCTGGGAAGAGTGGCAGCAGGGGTTGGGGGGTGACAGGGAAAGGGTGTTGGGGACCAGGGGAGCAACAGCACTGAACTGAGAAGGGAGTAGGGGGGCAGCAGTGATGAACCAGGGGACAGCCGGAGGAGCAGCGGGGCAGCAGTAGGGAAGTGGCAGAGCAGGGGGCAGCAGGTAGCAGTGAGGGAAGGGCGGAGTAGAGGGTGGCAGTGAGGAGGGGGCAGCAGGAGGAGCAGAAAGCAGCAGTCAGAAAGGGGCAGAGCAGGGGGCAGCAGTGAGGGAAGGTCAGAGCAGGTGGGAGCAAGGGGGTAACAGTGAGGTAAATGAGAAGTGAGCAGGGGGCAGTGGTGGTGACGGCAGAGAGGAAAGGGCAGAGCAGGTGGGAGCAGGGGGGCAACAGTGAGGTAAGGACGGCACAGGGGGCACCAGCAGGAAACTGAGAAGTGAGCAGGGGTGATGGCAGTGAGGAAAGGGCAGAGCAGGAGGGCAGGAGTGAGGAATGGACACGGGGGGGGGGGGGGCACGGGAAAAGCAGCAGCAGAGATTTTGGGGTAGGGAAGCTTATCAGAAACTCCAGAGGAAGCCAGCAGCAGTGGGTGGGAGGTTAGGGGCCAAGGCCAAAAAGGGACCTCAGCTTATACCTGGGTCACCAATTTTAGCTTCTTTTTGGGGCTCAGAATTGGGGGGTCAGCTTGTGCCTGTATTGACTTGTACCCGATTATATATGGTAAGCTCAAACTAAGTAGTTAGTTCAGACTAGTCATGTTTTTTTAGTTCAAACTAGCTGCTGTTCTTAGGTTCGAACTAAAAAACAAAGGCTAGTTCAAACTAAAAAGCTGTGGTTAGTTTGAACTAATCCAGAACTGCTTAGTTCGGACTACGCAAGCCTGAACTAAGCTTTCTAATGAAGACATAGCCTTAAAGACTAACACATTTTTTGAGCTTTTGTGGGCTCCAACCCACTTTGTCAGATGCATGACGTAGAAACTACATTTGAGAAGTATACATACACATGGCAGGACGAAAGAGAGCAAGTGTTAGCAAAATCAATTCAGTTAGGGTACAAGAGGCCCATTCACACTATTTGATTAGAAGGTGAGAATGTGTGAAGAGGGACAATTACTTTTTGTAATGTGCTAACCACTCCAAGTCCCTACAGACCCAATCCAATTTTGTTCTCTTGACGATCTCTTAATCACTTGTACCAGCCACTGTTTGATGACAGAATACTGAACTAAATGGCCCATTTGTATGACCCAGTATGTCCATTTTTATGTTGTATTAACCAGATACCAAAGTCAACAGAGATCAAATTCTCAGATTAGAGCTTAATTTATCCATAGAACTGGGTTTGTCCACTCCGTTAGATCAATATTTTGGTGGTGCAACATTATTGATTTTTCTGGGATTTCAGGAGCAAAAGAGTAACAATTTTATGTGCAAGATCAAAGGGGGTAGCCATGTTAGTCTAGTATCTTTAGTGCTGTTTTATTTGCTGTTACAGTTTGACCTGTTCCTATGACTTCCACTTCCCTGCATTTATTTCCTACCATTTTGTAAGTTTCCCCATCTTCAAAACATCTGACAAAGTGGGATTTTCTCCCACAAAAGTTCATGCAAAAAATAAACTTGTTAGGCTTTAAGTGCCACAGGACTCCTTGTTTGTTAATTTTATGTGCAAACTTCTTTGATTCCAAAATTAAGAAGGACAGAGTAATATATATATTACAACTCCTCATCAGTTGACATTCAAAGGGTCTCTTTAAAACCAGTCTAGAGCTTTAAAAAATCCATGAAAGATTATGTACTATAGAAACTTAAGGGGTCTCCAAATCAGCATTACATCCATAAACTTGCTCATTATTTTCTTTGTCTGTTCTGTACTCTCTACTTCCATGTCAAAGATCATCATTAGTGATAAGTTCAGGTGCTTACTACAGTTTTCTGAATGTAGTACAAATCTACTTAGTAAAGCAGTATTTGTACTTATGGGGTTGCTTGCATAGCAGTGGACTGGTAACACTTTATGAGAACTATGCTTGAGGATTAGGACAACATATATTCAGTGACTGATGATTATATGGCAATAAACCCCCAAAGGGCATTAGCAGTAGATACATAAACTGATAGACAGCCTGATTTAGACTTCCAAAATTCTCTTAAAGCATTAAAAAGGCTTTGACTAAAGCTAAACTGATGTATTCTGCTATTCTCTCCTATGTCAAAGTAGCTTTCTAGTATCTTGAAACAAGGACAGGATCAGAAACAAAGATATTTAAAGCTAACTCCTACAACTGCCACCATCACCACTGGTTCAGTTTTGATGGCTTTTTGGGGATGGAAGACTGAAAAATTCTAAAGCATGTCTACCAAGAAATGTGACTGCCAGCTATGTAATCACATGAGAACCAAAAGATTTGGTTTTGTGATGAAATTTCCAGTGACAGACATCAGATTAGTCTGATTGTGTATTCAGTTTAACACCACACCTTGCCAAAAATGGATCCAGGTAGTGGCTGATTTGCAACAAGGCCATACCTTTCTGGGATTTCCTGTGATGAGGACTATTCGCACTGTATTTAAGCATGTTGTCTGTTTATAACTTTATATACTTTACCACCATTAAATTTTCTAAATCAATAGAAAATTAGAACAATTTTAAAAGAAATTAGACCAAATATGTACAAACAATAGTGGCATCAGAATTAGATTTTATTTTATGTTTGAAATTTATCTGAGTACAAGGCAAACAGAGCAATCACATGCCACACAAACAACAATACAGTACAATTATTTTTCAATGACATCCAGAATATGAAAATTAACCACATAAAAATAAGAACTGGATAAATTAACAATTAATTCAGAATGTGCTAGCACTTGGAAAATGAAAAGTTCAAGCACCTTAAGTTATTAGTGGCTGAGGAAGAGACATGTCCTCCTCCCCTAATCCCATCAATTTCAGATTATATGGAAGGATTTTGACTTCCAAAGGAATGGAAGTCCCTCCCCCCTCTTTCTAATTTAACAGCTATCAAGTGTTTATGGTGCAAAAGAAGTGGCTTAGGTCAAAGGCCAAAATTTTTTATGATTTTTTCATAGAGCTTATATGTGGTTTTATCCAGAAGGACTAGTCAAACACTGATTACTGAGGATGAATGAACCAGTTCAGGTGAAGTAATAACCAATTCAAATTGTCACTCTAAAATGAAACAAACCCACAAGCGCTTCTAAGGTTCGAAATAATTTTGTTGTCCCTTCTGCTGAGATTTGTCTATTTTTTTTCTTAGTTCCTATTGGTCACAATCAGAACCAAAAATACTAATACTAAAACCAACAAATATAGTTATTTCTGTTCTTTCCAAAATCAAAAAAAGTAAAAGAGCCTCTCTGATTTCTTACCTTCATTACTTCAACCTCCATCTGTTTTGTTTTACTACCAGTCATCTTCTGCTTCCCCAGCCCATCCAAAGCTGGTGCTAAGCAATCTTAAAACTGCTCTAACCATGTTTTCCTATCCAGATTCTCTTAATCTGAGATCAACTCAAATCAAAATCTACTTTCTTGTCCCCAAAGCTTTTCAGAAGTCTGCCCACCTTAATGTTATTTCTCATTATCCATCACTCAGGTTGGGCCCTGAAGTCTACAATGACCATTTTCTTCACACACCCTTTTCTTTTCTCCTTCTAATAACTTTGGATTTCTCTCCCATTGACCCTTATGTCTGGATTTCCTCTGTTACTCCTATATGCCACATAACCTCTTTCTTTTCCCTCCTGTACCTCCTAAAAGCTGTTTAACACCCAGAAACTCTCCAGCAATAACTCAAACTATTCAACTGAAACCAATACTAATTATACAATGCACACCATTGCCTATAAAAGGAGTTCCATATATAGCTCCAGAACTGGCCCTTATAACAGTAACTTAGAAAATAGAGATAGTAATGATAACGCCCTCTAGAAATAATTCGAATTATAACACTAGTTTCAGGAAATGCATGTATACACTACCCATAATCCTTAGATCCTTAGGAAAATCAAGCACAAGTTCTTAGCAGGAAATTCTGGTCTCCTTATAATTAAACAAACCCCATGTTTGTACAATGCCTCGCAATATATCACAGCAAAAAAGTGAAACACAGTATTGCCATTTTGAAGCAATTTTTGTTTGCCTTATTATTCGGAGCATATGTTATTACAAATCATTTCTATATTAACATACATTTCAGTAAGTTATTTTGATGTCTCACTGCTTTCAAGAACTGGGTGAATTATTCATATTGACTAAATTATTCAACAAATATAGCCCTTTTTTTCTGTTCACAAATTATCTGTGAACAGACGTTGGGTTTTTACCATTCTATCAGTTCATCGATGAATACTTGATTGAAACATTTCAGTCTATAGTTATCTTTCAATATTCAGTATACACTATTGTGGTTGGTCACTTAAGTCACATGGTATTGACTTTCTTCCATGACTGGATGAATTCCAAACCCACAAAGTGTTTTTATGATTGCTGCAATAACTCTCCCAGCATAAATACTCATGCAAATACATATCTTGCAACACTCCCCTTTCTTTTCTCAAACACTCTAAGTATCTACATTTTGCTCTCAATATTTGCAGAGGGTTGAGAACTTGAGGCCACTGGCATCGTTTGCTCCACTTTTGCCTCTCAGGTATCGCAGGAGAACTAACCACTTTCACTCTTCGGTAACTCCCCTTCACTGATGTGGAGTCCACAATCATAACCATTATAGACAGAAACAAGGGCAAGTGCCCTGAGTTTCCAGATTCCTTTATCCAGCATATCCCTAAGGGTGATGCTATCTAGATCTTTCTTTCTTTTCTTGAACATGGAAGACATTGGCTAATCTTTCAAAAAAGACATTTGTTCAAATACAACTTGGCTCACTACAATTTTAAAAAGTAGATAAAATTAGTCAAAAAAATTAAACAGAATTCTCAATATATTCTAGGTTTATATTTCCTGAATATTAACTAGGTGGGTTGTTAGACTTGATTACAGAAAGAGATGAATAAACTTACATTTCTTTAGAAGCAAATATTGCTTTGTAAGACTCCTGGCCATAACTGACAGCCTGTCATTCTGTTCTCCAAGCCTCTTTCATCTCCCCTTATCCTTTAAAAAAAGCCTTCTACTTCCTTTTTTCTAGGGGAGACTAAGCCAGAAATAATTAACACACTGACAATGTTCTGTGTGTATTGAAGAGGCATTTGCTAAAGAGATATTGTTGTGCCATACCCATCTACCTGCCAAACCTCTTGAGATATAATCTCAAAACATATTCTTTACCTCATATACATTTCTGAGGCAACTACCACTCTCTGTTTCAGGCCAGTCACCTAATTTTTAGAAACTCTGATGTAAGCCATCCAGCTGAAAAGTTCTAATATTACTTTATTCAAACCCCAGTTGCTCCATATGGTCTACTCCACAAGGCTGAGCTTGTAAAGTGTTTTCTATTGTGCAAGAAAATGGTTCCTTCAGTACTCCTCTACCACAGTTGTTTTGCATGCTACCTTTCTAACCATTTCCTTGATATTTCTGGTACAGTCTTACCATGTTCCTTTCAAATCCTCCATTATGGATTGCTCATTGCTACATTAGACATTCTTTTTATGAGGACAATGCTAAACTATATATTTCTGCTGATGCTCTCTCTCTCGTCTGTCTTGACTGTCAGTGCCTAGTAACCCCATAGAAGCATGCTACCTAAAGCTTGAACTTCTCCATCACTATAAATCAGGTTTTCCTTACCTTATATAAATTCTTGTAGCAATTTTTGAATACTTTTCAATTTCTCAACATCCCATTACAATTGAAGACGCAAAAATTTGACACTACTCCAATTGTCTCTCTAGGGCCATATACAGTGGTAATAACCCCTCATTAATTCAACTTGATTTTCTTTTACTCGTACGTCTAAGGACTGCATTTGCTTTATCACACCATAGCAGGAGCTCATGTTCAATTGGTTATCCACTATTTTCCTATCAAATTGAAATATTCCATGAACTTCTGCTTGGTTTCCCACCTGTTTGCCCACCCAGCTCACAAGAGCCTGCCTGGTGAACAGTGTAGGATCCCAGATTTCCCAGCAGCCTAGGCTCCCAGGCATTCTTTACTCTTGGGTTCTTAGCAGCACAGACACTGGAAGTCCTGGTTCCCAGATGCTTGGCAGCCCAAGCTACCAGGATCCCTGGGCTTCAGCTCTGCATCAAAATGAAATTTTGGAATTCCTGTTGGCCAGGAATAGATCCCAGAGACACCCCATTTGGGTGAGGACTCTCAATTTACAATTACTTGGGACAATGAACTAACCAGGTCTTTTAAATCCATTTTATATGAGCTACATTCATTTTCTATTTCTTACTTTTTCCTGTTAGAATGTTGTGATGTACAAAGTCAAAAAACGCCTTACAGAAGTTTAAATATATTATGCCCACACATTTGTCTTTATCCAGCCCAGACCTTTTGTCCCTTAGAAACTAATCTAGGAGTTAACTATCAGAAACTTTTCTTCAGATACCCTCCTTTCTGTAATTCTTGTTACCACCTTCATAAATTTCTAAGGCTCATCCTCTATTGACCTGTTTGACTATTTTTTTTAAACTAACAATATCAATTAGCAGACACTATAAAGAACAAGTATTAGGATATAATACAGTACAAGGTTTTGCTACATACCATATTCTGTTTTGAAATGAAAAGTTCTTTCCTTCAAGACAAAGACTTTTTTTTACCTTGAGTAAAGTTTGTACAATGTAGAGGATAGCAGAGGGGACAAGAGGTGACCAAGAGACAGCACTTATGATTTATTTACTATTACTGACTCATTGTGTGACCTTGGGGATGGGTGGAAAAATCACAAATTGCTTGATTTTTAAAGGTATTTAGATACCTAAATATCTAGAAAGATGCCTTCTGTGATTTTCAAAAATCACCTAGTGTTCCTAACTCCCATTGATTTCAGTTAGCATACCTTCACCTGTCACCACTTACCCATCTATAAAATGGGTCAAGCATCTGCTACAATAGCATCAAGACAACAGGTTTGCTGCATTTACTGATATAGTCACTAGCAGTGAACTTTCAAAATCAGTGGGAGACGATAAGATGCAAAAGTTGTACTATATTAGGTTCTACTGTCACAGTTCACAATACAAGTAATGCAAGGCACAAACAATATTAAAACTCAGGGGGCACAGATGCTCATGAAATATGCCAGAGCTGTACCGAATCAATGTAGAGAGCCAAGGGAGTGTGGAAGAACAATCACACAGACCAAGCAGCTCAGTCTCAAGTCCCCAGTTATGCTCAGATGGCAATTTTAAAGAATGTTTGGAAACTGCAGAAGCTGAACAACCAGATTAATAACTTATGTTCATACATGTATCAAGCTCTGGTATTGACTGACACCCAACTATTGGAATGATTTCCTATGAATTTCAGGTGCTTAAAATGAATGTCTGACATAATTGAGAAAAGCAAATAATTTGGGGAAGAGCTGACTGAAAATATATAATGTACAAGCCTTCCATTAGAAAAATCTGACCTCCATAAGGGTCTCACTCTCTAGAGGCTACATATGTGAATACAATTAACAGCTAATAAATATCTTTCATTCACGTAAGAGGTAGGAGGTCTGCATTTTTGAGGTGAATTCTTTCCCCACATAACAAATTCATGGTTTCTGGTTTAGAGACCATTGTGGTGTCTATGTATTCAGTCATGGATTTATTTATTATGCTTGTAGCAATTTGGTTTCACTTTTAAGAGGATTACTCTCAAGCCTCACAAATACTGCTCTAGTATTCTTACAGAATGTCCCTCCTTCCACTTCAGGCCTTGCTAAAATTCCTTTGCTTTAACAGTCATATATAGAATGTGATGTGTACTCCAACCAACGCATTCATTAGCTATAAAATGAGTGTGGGTTGGCTAAATACGTTTTTACTCTTTTAATATACCATGGGGAAGATCCTAATTCAACTGACTAATTTAGTTAATTTAACTTTAGGGTTAATTTTGCTTTAAGAACATGTTTCTCTGCAGCGAGAAACTATGTATTGTTGGTGCATTTTTCTCTTTCCAGACCTGAGTGTAACCTTTTCTTTTTTAAACAAAAGTTTCTAGTATGTCATGTGATCAATAGATACAAGTACCTTCATTTTTTAAATTAGTCTAAGGCCATTTTCCTTTTACTGTTGTATAAACAGGGAATTGAAGGGTAAAATAGTTAAAACTTAATGCTATAGTGCTAATGTAGCTTTTAAATCACGTCAGCAGCAATCACTGCATTATAATTAACAATTTATTGAACCAGCAATAAAATGAACATCACATTACTTCTTAAAGCAGCAGAATAAAATGGCTAATAAATAGCATAAGCCAGACAAATTGCAGAGTAATAGAAATTTTCTTAAGATTTATGGTGTGCAGAAAGATGGATGTGCTATTAGTAGGAGCTCCAATACTTTACAAAATTCTTTTGCAAAGACATAGTTACCATGCATGTCAGAGTTCACAAGTCTAAGTGGTTTATCCAAATTTCAACTCACTGCTATTACAGTGGAAAATACTCATTACAAGGTTTTGAAACTGCAAGCGATGTGTACATTTGCCAGCATTCAAACTGCTACTGCCAAAAAGATACTAAAATATTTTATAAACTGTCAAATAACAAGTCTGCTAGTTTAATCTTGAGTCTATTTTATACTTCACAGATGGTAAAAACTCTGGGACCAAGTCCTGCAGTTCTTACTCAGGCAACGTTTCCACTAACTTAGAAGTTAATGACAGCTTTCAAGTTTGAGAATGTAAGGATTGGATTTAACATTCCAGAAGATTTGTTAAGGATCTAATGCAGATTCAGGAAAGATAGAAATTAAACTAAATATCTCATCTTTACCCAGGCTTCTGAGGTTACTGACAGGGAAAGTGTTGTGTTTTAAATGTCCCTGCTGTTAAGTTGTGTTGTGATTCATCATGTCAGAGTCTCTCACGTTCTTAATTCAACATAACAGATGCAGTCTTATATGACATGTCACAACATGGAGCATAAACGGGAAAGATTCTGAAAGAGCTTTTTTTTTTTTTTTTTTTGGAAAAAAAAAAAAGTAAGGTTCTGTTACTTACCAAAATCCCTGTGGGTAGAGTCAGGGCTGGCCCAAGGTTTTTTGGCACCTCAGGCCAACACTGCTTTGTGTGCGCCCCCCCCCCACCATGGGCATCCAGCCCCAGCCTCAGCCAGGATTCAGCTGCAGGCAGGGAGCAGCACCACAGCAGAAGAGGTCCACACTAGCTGGGGAGCAGCACAGAGGGAGGCAGTCTGGAAACAGGCAGGGAGCGGATCAGGGTGGAGTAGGCTTGCTTGCCCCCCCCAGCCCAGCTCCTGGTGCCCCCTACCACCAAGGTCACATCTAAGGAAGGACTGGCCCTGGGTAGGGTGTTTGTAACCCAGATCTTTGTGACTAATTAGCACATTCACTAACCAGAGAGGACAAGGTTCAAATCTGCAGCTACTTTTGATTCTTAGGTAACCAACACTGATCTCTATGCCTGCTATTGAAAAATCTCTTTCCACAGATAAATTTATATATGCATGTGTATATATACTATTTAAAACTGTGTTTTGCTTGATATTATTGAAGCTGGGAATGGGTGGCAGGGGATGGATCACCTGATGATGATTTATTCTGTTCATTTCTTCTGAAGCACTTGGAATTACTGGAATATAGGATACTAGGCTAGATGAACAATTGGTCTGACCCAGTACAGCCATTCTTTAATTGTTCCTAGGAGACCTCAGCTCAGTTTATAAAGGCTAACGCATACCTTCTCTATATCAAGGGTGAGGAAGTCTCAGTAATGATTTTACATTGGCCAGGGTCCTGACCAGTGCAAAAGGCTACAGTTCTGAGGTGCAAGGCTGGGTAGCTAGAGAAAAGTGGCTTGTGTCTCTTTATTGTTGGTTAATGAATAGCTGGGGAAAAGCATTCACATAACTCCACTGGGGTGTCCCTGCCTGTGGATGACTAGGCCAGAGGTATGTGGCTTGACACAGCATCACGGTATGAGAGGTTAGAGAAACAGAGGGGTCAGCAATCCCCCAGTACAGTTTACACTACAGGAAAACCCATCACAAAAGGAATTTAAAATCAGAGCACATATTGACACAATGAAAATGCCAGGTAATTCTTAGCAATTCCCTTAGGTACTCAGGAAGCAATCATCGGTGCTTGTTTTTCACTTGAGTGCTTATGTTTCTTCAAAAGAAGCAAGGATTCCTGTGACACTTAAAGTCTAACAAATTTGTCACATGAGCTTTTGTGGGAGAAAATCCCACTTCATGAAGTGCTTTGAAGATGGGGAAACTTACAGAATGGAAGGAAAACAAATACAGTGGCATGTAAGCCATAGGGTCAGGTCATAATGAAACAGCAAATCAAAGCAGGTGTCAAGATTCAAACACTGGGAAACAGCACACAGAGGAAGGTGAAGTCAAATCACCTGTTGTAACAGGAAAATAATCCATGGTCATGATTTAATCCTCTTTTCACACAATTAAACCTGTATATCAATTCTTGTTCAGCTGTTTCTCTTGGAAGTCTTGATATCCCATTGACTTGTTTGAGCACAGCTGTTAACAAGGCATCCATAGAGTGATTAGAAACATGGAAATACTCAGCAACTGGTTTTTGAATGCTGTGATTTCTGATGTCAGTTTTGCACCATTTATTTTTTTGCACAGAGATTGTCCTCTTTGGTGTAGAGGTGTTTCTGGCACAAATCACTGGATGAGCAGGCGACTGAGCCCTTGATTAGGTCCTATGATGGTCTCTTTTGTGCAGCTTTGTGGACAAAGATGGCAATGGGGTTTGTTGCAGGGATATGTGCCTGCTTTAATGTTTCCGTTGTTAGGTCTATAGTTGTTGCTGAGTATCTGTGTAAAGTTAGGGGGCTGTCTATAGGTGAGGAGAAGTCTGTCTCCCAAGGCTTGAGAGAGTGAGGGATCATCTTTTAGAATAGTCTGTAGGTCCTTAAAGGATCAAATGGGAAGGGAACAAATTGTGTAAAAATTTAAGAAGTTTGATTAAATAATAATGGAATTTGCACATGAAAATCTTCTGTCAATGAATTAAGACTGTCTTAAAGCTGCAGTCAACAGCAGAATGAGGCTGATCATCAGGCTCAGCAGGTAGGGATCAATGACTCAGTGTCTCATTGGTGACCAGTAACTAGTGGAGTACTGCAGGAGTCAGTCATAGGGCCAGTTTTGTTCAACAATCTTCATTAATGATCAGGATGATGGGATAGACTGCACACTCAGTAAACTCACAGATGATGCCAAGCTAGGGGAATGCATAACACACTGCAGGGAAGGGATAGGATTCAGGAAGACCTAAGCAAATTGGAGCATTGGGCCAAATGACATTTGGGAGGTTCAGCAAGGACATGTGCAAAGTCCTGCACTTAGGACAGAAAAATCCCATGTACTACTACAGGCTGGGAACCAATTGGCTAAGTAGCAGCACTGTAGAAAAGGACCTGGGGGTTAGGGTGGACCGGAAGCTGGCTATAAGTCAACAAAGTGTGCTTTTTCCAAAAAGGCCAATGGTTTAAGGGGCTGCATCAGTAGGAGTGCTGACATCAGACCAAGGGATGTGATTATTCAGAGCTGGTGAGGCCACATCTGGAATACTGTGTCCAGTTTTGGGCTCCAAAATGCTGATGTTTAAAATATCAATGTCTCTGTGTGACCAGATCATCAGGGAGCCCCTTGTTCCACTATACAAATGCAACAAAAGATTATCTTTGCCTCAAAGAGTTTACAACCTAAATACAAAAAAACCTCAGAGCTATGAACACCAGTCACAAACTGACCACTCAACCATACAATTCATTTGGAACTAGAAGTATACAGTCAAACAGCAGCAGAGTCTCCCATCCCTCCCAAAAAATAAAATAAAGCAGTTACAGTGTAGTACTGGGTTAAACTTCTAAACAAAATAAGGGAAAGTTCAGAAGAGATTTGATAAGGTACAGAAACGGTTTCTCTACTTTGTTCCAAAGTTGCAGCTGTGTTAATCTAGTTCAGCAAAAGGAGTCCTATGGTAGAAGGTGAGAGATACCAGAAGGATATAAACACAGACAGGGGAGTATAAACAAACACTAAGATAATATTGGTCAGCATGATAGGTACTAGTCTAGCTGTTTTCCAGATTTTGGGGGGGGGGGGGGTTAGGTGTCATAGCAAACAGGAGTTTCAAGGTAGGATTTGAAGGAAGATAGTGATGTAGCTTTAGACATGGTTATCAGGAATACCTCCTGTGTGAGAGGGGTGCCTGGGAGAATGCCAAGATACTTGCTCAAAAATGCAGCAAAGTGGCCATTGGAGGCAGGCATCAGGGATAAGTTGGACATAAGAGTTAATGTGTTTATTACATCACCAAGTCTACAGTAAAAGCTAATGAACTTGTATAATTTCCATGGTATTCTTATATTTAAAAAAAGTAGACAATTCTTTAAAGTTTCATGGAAAAAAGGTGAGCAACATGACCTGTTACAAGCAACCAAAATAGCTCATTTTGAATGCAACCTAAAATACTTCAGTGTGTTCCATAGACACGTGACACTGCTGAGTGCTAAAACCAATTTTCTTTTCATATTAAGGCACCTAAAACTAGGTACTTAATCCATATTTGAATACATAAACTAAGTAGCCCATGTTTTTAAGGCACCAACCATCCATGTGTCTTTTGTTCACCCCAGAAGGTGCCAGTGTTCAGCAGGTCTGAAAACTATGCTGTTCATTCAGGTGCTTAAATACAAGTTGATTTAAAAAACAAAAGCACCTACACTTTAAAATTGAGCCTAAATATTTCAGCACAACCTTAACTTTGACACCTAGTTATCTGACAACCTCTCCAGTGGTAGGTACCCAGCCACCTCGCTAGTGGTTACTGGTGTGATAATGCAGCAGACAGTTAAGTTATTACAGCTAAGGGAATATCTAATTAAGGGATATGTGCTTCATAAGTACAGAAAAATATGTATGAAACAAGTAGCTTGTTAAAAGATGCACTGAACTAGGAACAGAGGTTGTGCTCCACTATACCATTCTGTTTAAACACCCAGCCTTTTAGCAGGTTGGAGGTATTGTGAGGAAACATCATGCAGTCACAACTATTCATGGAAGGTGCCTATGACAGTCCACACACATACAATAGGTTTTTCCTCCACACATACAATAGGTTTGCAGGATCCTTCTTCCACCCAAAAGAACTGACCTTCTCCAGGTGTCAAACAATATATTGTTTTCAAGCAATGTTACACACATTCTGCATAAATCTATTACAGACAATGTAGTTTAGGTGAGCAATAACTCTTAAATAGTGATGGAAGCAGCACTTAGAGGGGCTTTATATAAGAGATCTAGGAGTAATGTGCCTTTCCTCCTCCATTCTAACTTTCCTACCAACTTTAGATATTTGTGAGAACCCTATGAATTTTGGGCAAGAGCACCATTTGGCAAGTACACTAATTATGGCTTCATCTGTGCATGCTCTAGAGCACTGGAAGCCAACCTTTTCAGCTCCAGGGCCAAAAATACATCAAAAACCATCAAGGGAGAGTTACAATCAGGAGGGAAGAGCTTTTAAAATCTGCTAATTTCTTTTATATCCTCTAATTCTAATCTCTCCAAAGTTCTTGAGAATCTGAATGAGGTGCTGATCCAGGATGTGCCACTCACCACTGCTCAGGCACCATCTCTTGGTTGTTTGAAGGTTAGCTCAGGGTAAACATCCCCATCTGCAGTTTGCATACTGTCACTCTGTCTTGCACAGGTCTGCGGCTTCTCTCCTATCCCAGGACCCCGAGAGTCCTCTTGGTGAGTCAGCCCTCAGGCTAGGTCGCTCAGTGTTCCCCCTTCTAGGATTCAGTCCACTAACAATCCTACACAGTCTTTCCTTTTACTCCGCTAATGCTGTTTCTTCAGTTGCCAGTAGGGGAACAAAAACCCAAACTCTACTCCAGGTTCTAGATGAGAGAACTCAACAGTTCTGTGCCACCTGCATCTCTCCTTTTCCTTCTTTGCCCTCACTACTCCTTCCTGAGACTATTTATTATTTATTCTCTGGATATACCAGCTCCAAGAACCCTCCTCTTCCTCCTCCTTTCAAGACAAAAGCTGTTATCTGCTTTTCTCAGAAAACCCCAATACTTCTGTCTCTTCTAACAGAGTTACTACCCTTTCCAGCAGCCTCCCACTCTGTGGGCTGCTATTTAGCTTTACAAGCTCCACCTGTTTCTTCACAGGCACCTGTTCCTAATTAACTGTCTCCAGCTTAAAGCTCCCTTGTTTTGCAGCCTAATTAGCTGATTGGGCTCACCTGACACAACTCAGCTCTTTTATGCCCAGTGTGACAAGCTTGCCTCTCAGAGAAACCAGAGAGCCGTTCCTCTCCCTGCTTTCTGTCATCACTCTAAGTTCAAAGATGCTCAGCTGATTTTTCTGATTACTTAGCTAGACTGGGAAAGGGATGTGTGTGTTTTTCCCCCCAGACCTTACTTTTAATAACCTGTTCCTTAAAAACTTTTCCATCCTTTTGTCCTTTCCTAATCTCTCCCCTGTGTAACAGTGCTTCTCAGATATAGTCCCTGATTTAGCCTCTGATTATTTCACAAGGGACCTCCCACACTATTGCTTCCCTTCAACCAGAGCCCATCTCTTCATCCATATACACCTACATTGCATCCAGGAACACAGCCTAGCACCTGAAACTCTCCCTCCCTGCACTCCCTGGTACCACGCCTTAAGATACACAATACTTCTCTTCTACCCCTATTTTCTAGAATCTGCCCCCTTCCCAAAACTAATTCTCATCTTCCCCAACTCTCTGAAAATGATTGCTGCCATTCCCTCTTTTTCTCTGGAACCTGTCTTGTTATGGAACCTCCTGTATGAGTTGCAGTATCACCTCCTTGCTTGCTCCTATTCCCCTCATCCTCTTGTGAAGACTACATGGCTCCAGTTGTTGGCTGTGTTGCTACTAACGCTGATCAAAAATTGTCCAATGATATGTTTTTTCCATCAGTAAATGTTGCTATGTCAACTTCTATGAAACTTCAGACAAATGGTTCCCAACCTGTGTCACAGGGCCAAAAAGTGACCCACAGAGGCTTTGAAAGTAGCCCATGGCTCCCATCCTGCTGACTGAAGAAGAGAGCTACTGCTTGAAGATTTAGGTGGAGTGTGTTTCTGCGGGCAAAAAGACTTGTGAAGACCCCTTGCTGTAACCAAGGGGATAGGAAATTAGTGGCTGGAGCAGGGAGGTGTTCGGGTCTCTGCTGGAGCCACAGAGAGGGGAGCACTGATATTCCATTCCCCTGTCTGCAAAAGGGAGCAAATCTCTAGGGTTCTAGTTGGAATACATGGGCCATAGGATGCATGAGGTTTCCCTGCTGCAGCCAGGGGAACAGGAGTTGCTAAATTCCTGTGTGTATGGAATGGAAGAGGAATGGGACTGCTGGCAGGGACTGGTGGCCCTTTAGGGTTGTAAAAATAGTATCTGCGACCCTCAAGCCAAAAATGTTGGGAACCACTGCTTTAGACAGAATTGCCTTCCAGCAACCTTACAGCAACTGTTTCTAAACCCCCCAGCATTTGTCAGGCAAACTAATAGGCTTCCCAACTCCTTGGCAGCTCATCTGGCAGGGTGTTAGAGAGCCAGGCCTCCCAGAGATGCTAGGCAGCATGTTTCACTTCAGAAACATGAAAAATTTCCAACAGCCAGAATGTCTTGGTGACTTGGAAACAAACAAACAAACACCTTTGTGACTTGATTTGGGACAAACATTTTTATAAAACCTTGAATTTTTTAGCAGGTGAAGAATTCAGTTCCATACCCATCTCCTCTAATTACCTAAGTAGGGTTCTGACCCAATCTGCAGCTCACTTGCTGAGCCTCTGGTGTTTTTTGGACCAGTTGCCAAGAAGATCAGGCTATATTATTGAGCCTCCGTGCCCTTCCCTTCTTATGGCAGCCAGTCAGGACGCCTTCCTTACAGTAGTTCCTTCCCCCATCTTCA
Source organism: Podocnemis expansa (assembly GCA_007922195.1). Lineage (NCBI taxonomy): Eukaryota > Metazoa > Chordata > Testudines > Podocnemididae > Podocnemis > Podocnemis expansa. The sequence continues at coordinate 25,068,243 of ML681984.1, forward strand.
GTCCTAGCCCCCTCAGTGCTTGTTATCAGGCTCCAGCCCAGTGATACCCACTCCTCCATGTTGCCAGCTGCCCTCTCTCCATGTACCGAGCAGGTTGCTAGACTCAGCCAGCCAGTTTCTGAATTGTGCTCAGCAACCAGCTGAATATGCTTGTGCTCCACACCCTCTATTTTCTCGCCCTCATGTCCTGCCCAGACACCAAATGACAGGACCTAATACCAGCTGGGGAGGCCACGGAACCCCCAGTGGGCCAGCCTCTATTTCATCTTCACCCCCCATCCTGCCAGAGACATCAGTTGGCAGTTCCTCCATGGAGTCATGAGCACAGGTACATACCTGGTGTGGTTCACCCCTCACCCTGACGCTTGCTCCTTTGGTGGTGTAAGGGAGACCTTGCCATATATGTACCTCAAGTGTGCAAGGCTTCAGTCCCTGTTCCGCCTCCTCCAAATACTCTTGTTAAGGTTCTAGCTGCACTCTTCCATGCACCAGTTCCTTTATGCACACCTAATCCGTAGACACACAAAGTTGTGGAACCTTCTTGTCAACCTCCTTGTAGCACTGGCCAAGGTGACCACTTATAAAATCCAAGGGAGGAGTTTGACTGTGGGGGTGCTCTTTGGCTCTGGGACCTATTTCCTTTCCTTTCTCCATTCACACATCCTGACAGAATTCCTCTGGGCAGCATTCCCTGGCTCCGTAGACACCTTCCAGGAGTAGTGGGTGCCATCTAGGGTTCTCTGCTTAGTGTCCCCTTCCAGTTCCCTCATTTTTACCCTTTGACCCCCGTGCCCATAACACTTTTTTTCATTTGTTGTCCCTCCACAATTAGCTGAGGTCCCAGGCCCACTGACTCCTCCTCCTTTGCTGGGAGAAGGGACTTTAGTAGTGGGCAGGTCAGGTGCTGGAATTCAAATAGTAATAGGTCCTTCTCCTTTCTCAGAGAGAGGACTCGGGAGAGGATCTCAAATTAAAAAATGCCATGAGCGACCGCTGTGGAAGGAGAGTCTCATCTGCAGAGAAGTCAGAAGTATAAAATTCTACTCCCACCATTGCCACCACCTCAATGTGTGATCATTAGCAAGTTATTCAGGGCCAGACACTCAAGGCTAGGTGCAACTGCACTTTTCCACAGGCCTAACATATCCTAACATATCACTTTGCACACAAAAACTAAGTTCCTTACAGGCAGATGCAGCCATTTAACCGCACACTGATTTATTCCATGCATAAATCAGGCACAAATATTGCATGCAATTGTACACACTTTGAAAAGCTCTCTCACCTTCTAACTGCTTCTATTTCTCAATTATGCATTGGGATAATACTTGCCTACCTTACAACGTGGTTGTGTGTACCATAGTTAATACTGCTTCAGTAGATACTTTCTTACGCCAAGTGACAAGAATGTAACCTTACGTAACCATTTGCCACAACAAATGATTGAGGACAGGAAATGAAGATTCGTTCTGTAGCAGCATTCCTGTAAATCGTAAGTTTATTGCACTGGTGACAGGAAAAAAAATTAATATGACAAAAATGAAGCAAGTGAAGATACCTCAGTCCCTCAGTTTGAAGTAGAACGTGCCAGGGAATTGAAGGTGATTGTCACAGATCTATCAAATTTTTCTGGGATCAACTGATATAGTAAAAGAACTGGAGAGGTTGAAATTCTCTACACTGCTACCTGTGACAGCCACACAGAAATTGCAGATCTACAGTAAACTCCAAAGGAAGCATTAAGTAACTGAATAATGCCAGCCAAAGTTAGGAATACTGTGATCTATAGAGGTATGCCATTTGGAAATGGCATATTTCTTTAAAAGAAATACATAGTCAGGCGAGAGTGGTGAACATTAGACCTGTAGTACAGAATAAAGTTAAATCACAGCAGTTAGTCATTACTTTTGTTGTTTAGATATCATATTATTTATAAATTATAGTATAAAGCAACTGTGATTTGAATACTACCCATTTTCAAATCAAAAATTGCCTATCCCAAGAAAACTATTTTAAATTGAAAGCCAACACAAATAGCCCAGGCATTTCCCAACAACAACAACAACAACAACAACAAAACATTTTATTGGAACTCAAGATAAGAATGGTGCATTCTGGAAAAGGATATTGTATCATAACACCAGAATGTTAAGCATAATCAACAGTGCACATCTTGGTATTCAGAAGAGCAAGAAGAGAGGTCAGGATGTCTTGTTCTGGCCAGGAACAGATACTGTCGTTGGAAACAACTTATCGAAGTACAAGATGTGTAATAAAACTGGAAGAAATATGCAAAAGAACTACATGACATTGGTGAAACAGATTTATTTGACCTAAAGTACACCTCTGAGTAGACGACTACTCATTTATTTGAAGTAGCTCTGTTACACAACACTTTAGGTATCAGCGTCATAACACTCTGTAAATTGCAATTTTCTTGCCAAAGGATTCCATGTGTGTTAATAAATGATAACTGGTCTGCAATTTGTGAGAGATTCTCATTCAGGCAGTCCTCTTTAATATCAGCTCAGGAAATCATGTCAAGACTTTATTGTGCCCAATGAAATGTTGTAACAGAAAAATCAATTCAAATAGCAAATGACTTGGTTTTTAAAAAGCAGCAGATCTGGCATAGCCAAGGGATCCATAGCTGGCAAGCCATAAAAAGAATGTCAAACAGTTATCCCCAACACAGAAAAAAAAAGAATCTTACATTTGCCACAGAAAGCAAACAGAGGTACCATCCTCACTGAGAGCCTACATCATAACCATCTCTGTGGATCAATCCCATAAGAGGACAAGGCATTCTCATGACACAGCCATGAAAGATACTAGTCCTCTGTAGCTTGGTAACAAGCATTGCACAACTGCCACTGCTCCTATGCGAACCAAGTAACACCCATCCACTGAGTCACTGACAATGAAAAAGATCAGGAGCACCTAACAATGGCTGAAGCAAGAACTATTGTGAGATTTAAAGGGGCAGCCGTGTTAGCCTAGTTCAGCAAAACAAACAAAGAGTCCTGTGGCACTTTTAAAAACTATCAGATTTATTTATCACATGAGCTTTTCTTGGAAAAATTCTCACTTTGACAGATGTTTTGAAGGTGGGGAACATGCAGAATGGGAGCAAACCAAATGCAGGGAAGTTTAAGTCATAGGATCAGGTCACACTGTGACAGCAAATTAATGCAGTTGTTATGATTCAGACAGAGGAAGGTGAAATCATATCACCTGTTGTGAGAAGAGAAAGTCATCAAGGTTCATCTATAACAATTAAAAAAGAAAGAATGGCAGAACAACCTTCTCGTCCATCAGGAGCAGTGAGGAGCATGATTCACCTAGGACCAGTCATGCCCAGAGCCAACCTTGGGGGGGCGGGGGAGTGAGACAGGCAACTGCGCTGCCCTGCTGTGAGCAAAAAAGTGTGGGGCTCGTACCGTTAACACCGCCACTGCTGTAATCTCCCCGACCCCCACCTGTGCAGGGAAGCCAAAGGCAGCAGGGCAGACCAGGAGACAGGAACCCAGCCTCTGCGCCAGCCTTCTCCACCTCCAGGGCAGAACAGCTGGCCTGGGTGGGGTGGACTGGCCCAAGGGCCAGGTTCCACTCACCTGCCCTACTCATAGGCTGGCTGTTCATCCCTGGGGATGGGGAAGGTCAGCCCGGGGCGGGGGGGTGAAGGGAGAGCAGAGCCTGGCCTCTGGGTAGGCCTGCCCCACCCCTGGGACCAGATTGCCTAGCTCAGGGGAGGGTTGGGAACACGGGGCCCAGCCTGTGGACTGGACTGGCCTGGCCTACCCTGTCCCCCCTACAGTGGTGGTGCGGGTGGCCCCCAGAGGCTCTTTGGCCCTGGGCCCACCCCCTCATGGGAATGGCTCTGGTCATGCCTGACCAAACTGATTGTTTTCTATGATGAGATGACTCTGTCTATGAATGTGCAGAAAGCAGTGGACATGTTATATCTTTACTTTAGCAGTTTTTGATAACAGTCTCCTGCAGTGTTCCTGACAGCAAGTGAAAGAAGAATGGATTGGATGAATGGCTGATGAGGCTACATCGTAAGACTCAGCAAATAGCAACCACTGGTTCAGTGTCTAGTTGGCAGCCAATATTACGATGGGTGGCCTAGTGGTCAGTCTTGGGGCTAGTTTTGTCCAATGTCTTCATAAATGATTTGCATGATAATGAGAATTGCACCCTCAGAAAATCTGCAGATGACACACTAAGCTGGTGAGGAGTGGTAGATAAACTGGAAGGAAAGGAAAGGATAAAGAGTGACTTAGACCTTGACAAATTGGAGGATTGGGCCAAAAGAATTCTGAAGAGGTGTAACAAGGTCAAAAACACAGTCCTGCATTTAGAACAGAAGAATCCCATGCATTACTACAGACTAGGGACCAGCTTGCTAAGCATCAGTTCTGTGGAGAAGAACCTTGAAGGTTACAGTGGACAAGAAGCTGGATATGAGTCAAAAGTGTGTACATGTTGACAGAAGGCTAACGGCATATTGGTCTGCATTAGTAGGAGCAAAGCCAGCAGATCAAGGGAAGTGATTACTCTTCTCTGTTCAGCATGGCTGTGGCCATATTTGGCGTACTGTTTCCAGTTTGGGGCCCCCACTATGGGAAGGATGTGGATAAATTAGAGAGAATCCAATGGAGGGCAGCGAAATTATTAGGGGGCAGAGGCACATGACTTAGGAGAGGCTGAGGGAACTAGACTTGTTTAGCCTGCAGAAGACAACAATGAGGGGGGATTTGATAGCAGTCTTTAAACTACCTGAATGGAGGCTCCAGGGAGATGGAATAGATTGTTTTTAGTAATAATAGATGGCAGAACTAGGAACAATGGACTCAAGTTGCAATTGTTGAGGTCTTGGTTGGATATTAAGAAATGTTTTTTTTTCTTCATTAGGAGAGTGCCGAAGTGCCAAAATAGGTTACTTAGAGGTTTTTAAGTAGTGGCTTGACAAAGCCCTCTCTGGAATGATTTTGTTGGGGTTGGTCCTGCTTTGAGCACTGGGCTGGACTCGGTGACTTCCTGAGGTCCCTTCCAACCCTAAACTTTAGGTCATCTCCTGAACCTCAACCCTTGACATGCAAGCATTTTAATTAATTAATTAAAATGCAAAGTCTTGGGGGGGGGGAATTGAAAAAGAAAGTAGTTAATGACATTTAGGTTAATGGTAATTAAGCTAAAATACAAAGTGGATTTACAAAAGGTAAATTATATCAGACTAACATGATCTTAATTTTTGAGAAGATAACAGATTTTTCTGACAAAGGGAATGCAGTGCATCTAATTCACCTAGATTTTAGAAAAGTATTTTATACAGTTCCAGATGGGTAAATATTACTTAAAATGGAAAAGATGAGGACTGATACGAAAGTCAAAAAGTTGATAAAAGATTGGTTAAAGGTGAGACCACGAATGGTCATACTGAAAGGAGAACTGTCAGGCTGGAGGGAGATTACTAGTGGAGTTCCCTCAGAGATCAGTCCTGGGACCAATCTGATTTACCTTATTATTACTGACCTTGGCACAAATAAGTGGGAGTGTGTTAAAGTTTGTGGATACCCAAGTTGGACGGTACTGCCAATGCAGAGAAGGATCAGGATATCATGTGGAAAGATTTGGATAATTTTGTAAACTGGAGTAATAGAAACAGGATGAATTTAACAGTGGAAAATGAAAGGTCATGCATTTAGTTACTAATAAGAAATTTTCCTATAAGCTCGCAGATACATCCTTTGGAAGTGACACAGGAGGAGAAGGAGCTCAAGATATTGGTTAGCAGCTCATAGTCATCCTGCGATTAATGTGATCTGGCCACGAAAAAAAAATAATGCAGTTCTTGATGCATCAGATGAGGTATTTCCAGTAGAGGTAGAGTGGTGTTAGCTCTGTCACACAAGGAGCTGGTGAGATCTCATCTGGAACATTATGGACAAGTCTCATCCCCCCATGTTTAAGAAAGATGAATGCAAAACAGGTGCAGAGAAGTGCTACTAGAATGATCTGAGTAATGGAAAACCATCATTATGAGAAGAGACTCAAAGAGCTTGGCTTGTTTAGAGTAACCAAAAGAAGGTTGAAGAAAGATGTGAGTGCTCTGTTTAAATATGTCAGAGGAATAAATATCAGGGAGGGAGAGAAATTATTTAAATTCAGCCCCAGTGTGGACACAAGAACTAACTGCCCCTAATGAAGTTTAGAACTGAAATTAGACGCAGGTTTCTATCCATCCGAGGAGTGAAGTTCTGGAATGGCCTTCCAAGGGAGCTGTGGGGGCAAAAAATCTAGCCAGTTTCAAAACTGAGCTTGATAAATTCATGGAGGGGATGGTATAATGGGACAGCCTACTTTGACAGTTGACTGATGTTTGGCTTCTAGTGATGGATATGCCAATGGGATGATTGATAGAGTAGGTTCTGAGTTATTACAGAGATTTTTTTCTTTGGTGTCTGACTGATGACTCTTGCCTGTAGGCTCAAGGGTTAACTGATTGCCATATTGGGGTAGGGAAGGAATTTTTCCCCAGGGCAGATTGGCAAAGGCTTGGGGATTTTTTGCCTTCCTCTGTAACATGTGGCACGACTCAATTGCTGTTGGATTCTCTGTATCTTTATGTCTTTAAATCATGATTTGAGGACTTTAATTACTTAGTCATAGGTTAGAGATTTATTGAAGGAGAAGGTGGGAAAGGTCTGGCTAAGTGGCCTGAGTTCTACAGGAGGTCAGATCAGATGATCATATTGTTCCCTTCTGACCTTAGAGTCTATGGGTCTGTCTACAATGGAGCCTTAGATCAACTTAATCTGCCTTAAGTTGACCTAAGGTACTCCCTGGCCCCATTCAGAATTTATTAAGTTGACTTAAGTACTTGCTTATGTCAACTTAAAAACTCCTACCCTGAAACTCGACTTAAGCATTAAGTCGACATTTGAGGGCAGGAAGGGTCCCCTGCCTTGCCATGCCCCAGGTCCCGATCTGGCTCTGGGGGCCTGATGAAGCAGGAGCTGACTCCCAGACCACGTGGCTAGCGGCAAGGGGCTGGGAGTCAGCTCAGGCTCTCAGCCCCCGCTGCTTATGGCAGGAGCTGGCTCCCAGCCCCCACTGCTTGCAGCAATGGGCTCGGAGCAAGACCTGGCTCTCAGCCACTTGCCAGCAGCAGCAAAAGCCAGATTGGGGCCCTGGAGCCAGATCCTGCCCCAGACTTAAAGTCGACCTTGTTAAGTCAACTTAACTGAGCCTTCCAGTGTAGACACAGCCTACAAATCTAATTATTTGGCTGAACTAGTATGTAGTAGTTCTATTGAGTTGTTATGCTTTATGTGCATATGATTTTCAAAACATGGGTAAGTGAAGATGCGAGAGCAGTGGGTAGAGTCAGTGTATTGCTGCAACTGTGATGTGACAAGAGATATTAAAACTGATAGTCACTAGCAAGATATCAGACTGGGATAGCAAATAATGGATTGTGTCTCCAGCACTCTGTGTGCCAAATCTTTATTTCAAAAACCCCTACTAGAAGCAGCTATTTCTTTCATGATTGCCCCAGTGAAGGGGGAAAAAGCTGAGAAGGTCCATGGCCTGAAAGAATAGTTGCTGGAAAGAGAGAGTTTACAATTTCCTTTCATTGCTTCCTAAGAGGAAACTGATCTGCTAGCTTCCCTTTAAATTGCTTGGACAAAAACTTGCCTGGGCCCTGAGAAAACTGAAGGGAGCAATCCACTGAGAAAATAAACAGAAACAGAAAATGTTACAGTGCATTAAAGGTCCGTGGGAATGGAGGATTTTGGAGCTTCTATGCAGCCTCTAAAGATTCTGGATAACATGCAGTAATGTGTACACCTAGACTAAAAAGCATTTGGAAACTCTGAATTAAATTATTTGTGTCTAAAGTTACCAAAACAATTGCAAAAATATTCATGCAATCCCTCCTGGTGTCTTTCAGACTATGGTTTATTTGGAGAATTGACAATGGAAAATAATGTGTATCATCACCAGCTATATTAAAATTTCCTAAAATAGACTTTAGTTAAGTAATTTTTCAAATGATGGTGTAGAAATAGATTATACAGTGCTAAAAAGGTGATGTTTGTGCAACCAAATGTGTGTCTTTATGGAATTCTGCAGTGCAGACACTATGAGAATTGGGCAGTAGTTACAGAACTCTTCTGGCTTATAGCAGAATCATGCAGTTCAACATGCTAGCCGATAGTCCATTGAACTAGAAGTTATGAAGTTTGAAGTTCCATAATAACTAAATTAATGGAACGTCAATTAAGTGGGAGATGGCTTGGACCTTTACTTTTTAGAAAATTTGGCTTTTCCATAGAGGCTAATGCTGTCTAAAAAATTTTCATCTTTTTTCCCACTGAAAATAGTTCTCAGGTCCTCAAGTCCACAAATTTCTTATAAAAAAAACTAGAATGAAGGGAGGGCTAGGGCTCTAACGTGGCATGGGGGAAATCATATGGAAGGTTCTGCTCTGGCTGATTCAAAATCTGGACTTGCAAATGGGCTTCCTATATTCCAGCTGAGTGCCCTCAGTACAAGGCGTATTGAGTGAGTGGCTGCCTATGGCCCAATTAGCATTTAATTATTTATAGATTTAATTATTAATGAAAGTGGAACAATTCCAACAGAAGCAATTTGGTGAGACAGACAGTCTACAGTTGGTTAGCGAGGGCACTTGCCTGTGATGTTCCCAGGTTCAAGCTCCAAATCAGACAGAAGAGGGACTGGGTCTCCCACTTCATGGGTAGATCCATAACCACCCACCTGTTGGCTGTTGGGAGATGGTTGACATGTCTCTCACCTTTCTTTTCCCACAAAAACATTCAGAAGTTTTATTTTCATTATATTTCACAGGTTAAAAATTTTGAAGCTTCAATTTTTCATAAACAGAATTATTGTTTTCTAGGTAGCCCTAAACAAGACACAGCTTTCCCACAATCAGAAAGTCTTCAGAAGGGTCCAGACAGAGCTCCTATAAGCTATACAGCCATCGAGCCACTAATATTTGGAAACAAACATTTTGAGAAGATAAGTGTGAGCACTGTTGTTCTGTTAAAACCAAAATAATGATAAACAAAGATAGCAGTACAAAATCTCTCCCCCAAAAGAGTCCTAAAAATCCTAATTTACTGACTGGTAGCTACTTTCACTAAGTAGAAATACAGTAATTTAATAATCTTAGCATAGCAGTTCTCACTAAAGAAAATTAGCTAATTCATTATTGCTTATAACTTGCTGAGGCATAGCTGCCATATTTGTAAAATCAGCAGGTTCAGAAAAAAATGCAAGTTTTTAAATGAATGGTTTTTTTTTCTCCTCAAACACATAAATGATACAATTACTTAGCTCCCTCTAGTGCCAACTTCTAAAATAAACTTCACAGTAATGACTGTGTTCACCACGTAATCTTAGGAGCAAATTAAAAATTCACTTAGCAGTAATTAACTAGTGAACTCTCAAAGGGCTTAGTCAATTGCCAGAGATTGAAGGAGGATTCAACTAGTGCCACACTCACAAAGAAAGGTCAAAATAGGCTTCTTACCACAACAAAAATATGTCATCCATGTTCAAATATTGCATTGCTTGAACAACTGAGTTCCATGCTAATAAAGAACTGGTGTCAGAGTGCAGTGAGAACAAATGCAGAGTTGTATCATAGTCATGATGTGTGCCGTGCTATCGTTAATTCTGCATTCCTCTTTCCATTTGCAATCTTCATCTTCAACAGTTCTTAGTGAGACTTTAAAAAGAGATTCCTCCAAATTGAAACATGATGAACTCAGAAACACATTTTTTTAATAGTTAAAAAAATCAGTCTTTCTTTTTATTCATGTGACAGAGACAAAGTGCGAAGGGTATCTAAATTAAAACCACCTTGAGTCAGTTTGTCAGGTAAGGTTAATTGTCACAGTTCTACAGACTTGTATGGACCCATTGCAATTTTACAGCAGCTGAGGATCTGTCCTTTTGTCTTTAAATCTAACAAGCCTTAAACAGAAACTGAGCTCTCACACTGACTTTTCTGTATTTTCCCTTAAACTGGCTGTCGATGACACCATCCCAAATAATATGTTATCTTTCCAGTCACTGACCTCTCACAAGCATGCCACCTGGTGAATGAGGAATAATAAACCTATTACAATCCACATACACACATTTCTACATATACATAAATAAATATATAAAGTGTTTTAAGCATATTTGGGCTTGCATTGAACTGGGCAAAAATCAAATTTTCCTTTTTTGTGGAAGACCCTGCAATTTCTTAAAAAAAAAAATGTTCCAAAAACTAAACAAAACAAAAAAAAATCAAAACCTGCAATGAAAAGAAGTTTTAAAAAGAATTGTTTCAGGCCAGTCAAAACATTTTGTTACAATTCGACCTTTTATACCTTTATGAATACATTTTATTTCAAATGAAACCTTGACATATTGATGTCAAGGTTGTTTCCCCACTCTGACACTCTGAGTGCAGAAGGTGGGAGCCCACAATAGGCTTTAAAACCCACTGGTCTTAAAGCCTGATCTTAAAACTCTCCAAGGCCACCAATTCCTGGCCTTATAGTGCTATTGCTGCTACCACCCAAATGCAAAAACCTCTTGAAACCCAGGAAGGTGCACTTGGGAATTCCATCCTGTGATGTACCCTCAATTACTTTTATTCCTCTCTCAGGAGACGACTGAACACCAGCTGGGGTATGAGCTGGAACTGGGACAGAATCCCCTTTAGTAGCTGGCTGTGCAGTCTGAGGAACATGCACACAAACCTCTTACCTTTCAGAACACAGAACCAGAGCTTACTTTAAAAGGGTAAAATCTTTAATTTAAAAGAATAGATAAGAACACAGAGAGTTGCTTCTCTGGGATTTAACTTAGGTAGTTACAGGGTAGTGGGAGGAAGTATATGTGCTCAGCACAGAGAAATCCAAAAATAAACTGAAAACAAGAAATACCCTGACCGTGTCTAAGTAAACACTCCCTGTTCTCACGCCTGGTAACAACCTTGAGCTTCTCTTTGGTAAGGATGTTGCTGGATCCTTCCTCAGACCTCTCTCCGGCCTCCTGATCCTTCCAGGATCTCTGCTGCATCCAAACAGGAACAGGCAAGGCTGCTGCTCCAATTCAAAAATCTGTGCTTTGTTCCTATTGGCTCCCCTGGGACTCACTGATCAGGCTGTTAACCCCTTCCTCTCCAAGGTTACTACAGTTGACACATTCCATTCAGAAAACATTAAAATTGGAGGTTTCACTATTAACAAAATGATTGTTTAGTTTTTTTCCCTTAAAGGAAATATAATCAAAAGCAAACAACATAGAACTAAAATGTTTAATGGTAAAAAAAAAATGGCATTTTTTAAATCCAAAATGTTTCCGACTACCTCTATTGTATGGATTTTCTTGTAATTGTGGTTTTAGACCATCTAACATAGGGACTTCTGGCATTTATGCACCACACTTTTTGACATGAGCAAGATATTCAGGCTACCAAACATGCTGTAATTACTTTTTATTTTAAAGTGCGGTTTTAATATAGTATAAATGTGTGTCTACAAAATAGATCATGCTGTTTTGCCTGTCAGAAAGAATTGTCATGGACTGTCAAGAAAATATTTTTGGCCAATATTTTTGGGTAATTTGATTACCTAAACATCAAGCTTTGTTGGGTAGATGCCTTATGGTGGTGGAATCATCTTCAAAACAAATGAAAATTTGTCTTAAGACACTAAGCTACATAGATGATAAACACAGGTCTCTTAATAGTGATATGTAGGGGTGCTGCAGAAAGTTATCCCTACATAAACATGACTTTGAATTTATTAGCCCTCCTTCAAATTGCTTATGAATTTACCTGTTCCATGAATTCAGCAACAATAGAGACCATATGGCACAACTGGGCCCCCTCATACAAATGACAAATTTGACTCAGCAACATGGATTGTTTATATTTAGATCGTAAGCTCATTGGAGCACTATATTCATTTTCTCTTTTACTTAGTATATTTATCTTCTCTAAGGTTCTATACCTGCCATTGTCCGATATATGATAATGCTGCTTCGGCCTACAACTATGGGTAGTTTCTTATCCCATCACCTACTGCCATCTCAAGTCCGCCAGTAATGTCAGCCCCAATTCCAGAGCTGCCAAGAAAACAAAATTTCTGTTTCAGGGAAGTTCCAGTTTGTCGATGGTTTATATCGTTCTGCATTAAGACAAAGCATCACCAACACAGAATTTCCAGCAAAATGGAACAATCTGTTTCAAACCTACTAGGCCCATTGGACAGCTGGGGTGCTAGGCAGCCACCTGGGCGGGCTGCAAAGCAAGCTGGCTTTACACCCGAGGATCTGGGCAGTCCATCTGCCTGCCAGCTGGGGAGCAGGAAACCAGACAAGCTGGCTGCCTGGTTTCCATGACATGTTGTGATGGAACTGGGATACAGTCACAGAATGTTTTGATTTCATTGAATCAGCATTTTATGATGAAGATATGCTCTGTGAAAAATCTTTGACCAGATCTACTGAATTACCTCTTTGTCTATGTCCCACATAGTCATCTCTGTGCCTCTGCACCCTCTGCATTTTATTTAACTTCAGAGAGAGGGATCCAGACTATTAACACAGCAAGTGCTGCTGGTTAAGCTAAAAATGGTACCAGTGGAGCCCTAACTCATTTAATCAAGATGAGAACATACACAGGATCACTACATAGCTAAGTTAGTCATGCACGTAGGGCTAGCACTACCTGCCATTACTCCATACATTGATAAAAGTTACTCCACACATTGGCAGAAGTGGTAGATATATAAAAGAGTCAAAACCAAAACTAGAATCCAGGTCTCCTTTCTTTATAACTTCCAAAGGGATAGCCATGTGAGACTAGTCCAGCAAAAAAAACCAAACAAACAAAAAAAAAACCCCACACAACGAAGTGGGATTTTCTCCCGCGAAAGCTCATGCGAAAAATAAATCTGTCAGTCTTAAAGTGCCACACGACTTCTTGTTTTGTTTTGTTTTTTTTCTTTTGCTCCTTTCTTTAGACCCACTGCCAGGGACGTTGCTGCCCAGGGAGGGACCTGGGGCATGGCCTGCAGGCCCTGCCCCCAGCCCACAGTCCACGCCCCCTGGCCGGGGACAGGGCCGGAAGCCATGGCGTGCCATCGCGAGTGGCTGGGCCCCGCATCCCCAGCCAGGGACTGGGCCGGAAGCGACTGCGGACGGCTGGGCCCCACATCCCCAGCCGGGGATTGGGCCAGAGCAGCCACCACTGCTGCAGGCGGCGGAGCCTCGGATCCCTGTCTGGGGACAGGGCTGCCGCGGCCGCGGGTGGCTGGGCCTGGAATCTCCCACCGGGGACAGGGCTGCTGCGGCCGCGGCCATGGGCAGCTGGCCCCACTTCCCCAGCTGGGGACAGGGAGCGGCCTCTGTGGTCAAGCTCCGGATCCCCAGCTGGGGATGGGGCTGCCATGGCCACGGGCGGCTGGGCCCCGGATCTCCAGCCTGATCGGGCCAGAGACGGGGTGCCACCAGACCCAGGGCACCAGCGCTGGGATTTGGGGCTCAGGACACGTGCCCCAGGGACCCAGCGCCAGCAACACCCCTGCCCACTGCATAATGCATAGGCCACAATGCCTCCCACCCAATTAGCTTACTTTCTTTTTTTCATTAACTACCGTGGGGGGTGGGGGAAGTAGAGCATACTTTTCACTTTGTACTTTTTGTCTGGATTTTTCAGACATGAGTAAATGTAAATCTCCATGTTACAGGTGACCTAACTATAGACTTGAACTTATCATTGAGTGGCTAAGATACAGGTCTCCTACATCCAGAGGTTCACAGGTTTGCCACAAGCTTCCTTGGTTACCTTTCACTAGTAACAACTCTCAGTTCCTGTTACCCTACACAGAAAGTGAACTCCTGACTATTCTCTCTCAGAACAAGGAGCAGTTTCTGAAGAATGCTGCAGCAGAAAAAACTTTATGAGATTCTTGCCTGTCTTTTAACATCTCAAATGAGTTTGATGCCAACTTGGAGTTAGATGATGGAAATTATTTTTATTGTCATTTTCCTCTGTTGGCTAGATCAAGAGAAAATCTCTAGTGTTTAAATAGTAATTTTAAAATATTTACTATTTCTTCAATACATGATCAAAATCTATAGTCCAAATATGATTTGTTATTATTTATTACTATCATGCTATGCTGAAAATGCATATTTTATTTAAAGTTTTCAGAAAATATTCTAATTGTCAAGGAGATATAAATTAACAAGGGCTTTTTGTTTGGTTTTGTTTTTTGCATTACAGAGCTATACAGATTACTCATACAGGAACAGAGGTTGTAACTGATAGTCTATCTCCAGTCCATAATAGAACACATACAAGAAGAGCCAAGACTATGAGCCTATACCAAAGACATGGGTCTCATTTTCTACCACCACATGAGTTTAAGAAAGATCTCAGTTATGCATAGAAATAGACATTTATTCTCAACTACAACCAACCAATAAAGGAATATATTGTTTCACTCACTCATGCACACATGCAGGCATGCACACACATAATGTCCAGTCCTGCTCCCACTGAGATGAAAATGACAAAAAAACTCTCATTGTTATTAATAGATTCCAAAGTATCTAACAAGAGCCATTAATACTTAATTACAACTTGTCCTCCACAAATATAGCCAGTGCATTAGTTCTCAAGGTAATTTGATTACCTATGTCATTTAAAGCCATTTTGATTTAAAGGGACATGTAAAATGTTAGGTAAAGGACTATTTCAAGTTAAGGTCAATTTTTAAATCAAATGTAACTCAAGAACTGTGAACAATTTTCTTCAGCACTACAGAAACATTGTCTTTTATCTTCAGCGTAAACTGTGAAAGGGCTATCAACTCTGAAACTTGCATGTTTGTAAATTTGCGTACCTAGAAAGTTATATACCTAGAAAACTAGGCTGTCTTTCAGAGCAGCTCAGCACTTACAGCTTCCATTGACATAAATGAGATAACATAAATGCAAGTGCTCAGGACCTCAGAAAAGCAAGCCATATTTTATGTGACTACCTAGTACAGTTGGTCAAGGTTTCCTGTCAAAACACTGGTTGATGGAAATTTAGACTTTTGACAAAATTGAAGTATTCACAGGATGTGTTTGCTTTCCACTAAATTTTTTATCAGAAAACCCACTTAGTTTTCAGCAAAATTTTTATGTTTTAGCCCAGAATTTTTATTAAAGGAAAAGATATCTACTCAGGTGTCTTTAACCACAAAATAATTTCACTGAAATTCTTCATGGGAAAAATAGGCTTCTTCTGACCAGTTCTACCAATTATGAATATGGGTGTCTAATGGTAGGCATCCAAGTTTGAAAATTCCATGCTTTATGTAAAGCAGACTATCCACAGGCCCCGCCTCATGGGCACCCAGGGGGTTAACTCCTGCCAGGGCAACAGCCCACTATAGCTGCTCACTGCACACCACATTGCTGCTTCCTCTCAAGGCTTCAGCAATTCTAGGTGCTCCTTTTTGTGATTTTGCCTTCTAGTCAGGTCACTATGTGCATTTCCCCCTTTCAAAGGGATCAAAGTCTTCCAGGGCCAACTGCCTCTGGCCGTCCACTCTCCACTGCCTGATCTGTGTGCCACTTCCTCAGTGGCTAATGGGGAAAATGGGCTGATGCCGTATTTTAGGTTCCAGATCAGCAGGGGTTAAAGTAAGTGGGAATGTGGGGGAAAGCTGTTCTGAGACCTACTATTTTTAGGGGGTCAGCATTTCAGGGCCCCTAAAAATAGAAAATGAAGCCAGAACACTGCATTCCAGGGCCCACCATTTAAAAACAGTGGGCACTGGAACACAGTGTTCTGGCTCCATTTTCCATTTTTAGGGGCCAGAACTCTGAGCCCCTAAAAATAGCAAACCCTGGAATGGCATTCTGCCATGCTGGGCAGGGCAGGGAGTTCTAAAAACTATCCCCCTAGCCTGGTCTCACTGAGCATGCTCAGTGAGACCAGACTCTAGGCTGAAGGCTCAGCCTGAGCTGGGGCCCTTCCCTATGGCAGCCAGGAAAGGAGGTGTAAGTGTGTGGGGGCATATGTGTGGGGGGCAGGAGCTGGGGGGTAGTTGTTTGGGGGGCAGGAGCTGAGGTGAGGGTAGTTGGGGGTGACACAAGCTGGGGTTGGGGTCGGTGGGGGCAGGAGCTGGGGTGGAGAGGTGGCATTTGGGGGACAGGAGCTGGGGTGTATGAGGGGGCCTGCCAAATTAGGAGGGTTCTGGGGCCACACTGCAGCTCAGTGATCCTCTAATCAACAGCTAAGATCTGCACCCTCCTGAACCTGGTAGATTTTTTCTGAGCCTTTCTTTACCATCTAGTTCTGCCCACCACACTGGGTTTGCTATCCCTAAAGTAGCTATACGCTACTTGCCTCTGTGACCCAAAACACAGTTCCTCCTCCTGGGAAGAGACTATAGATTACTTCCCTGCAGCCCCCTCTGCAAGCAGCTTCCTGTCATTATAAACCCATCTCAGCTGTTCCTCCTCAACCAAGCTCTCTCATTCAGTCAGGGGATTACCCAAACCACCTAATTCCCCTCAACTATGGTCTGTCTGATTCACTGGCTCCCTTCTTAAACAAAATTAATCCTTTCTGGGGTAAATGTGTGATAAATACCTCGTCACATAAATACACCAGGGTTCAATTTGTCCAATAATAGATTGCTTTAATGCATTTTATTATAATATTTTTGCATGTGACTTTCCTTAAAGCCATTTAAGTCCATAATGTCTCCTTTGTTTTATTTTTTCTTTCATCCTACTTTGACCCTGTTTCTGCTCTACCTTGTGTGTTGTCATTTCTGAAGTGTTTGCTTTCCTTCTAACACATCTTCCTAAATCGTTCATTACTTAAATTTTAGATTTCTTACTCAGCATAATCTCTTAATTTATTTTTACCCTTGTATTTTCTGACTCTTCTCTTCAGCTTTATTTCTTCCCCCATACTCCTTACAGGTGCCTTTCTATTTCTCCTTCTGTCCCACATATCTTCCCTTTGTATAATTTGTTGGTCTTCAGCTTAAGATGCAAAACTGTTTTGTCCTCCTAGCCCTTTCCCAGAAAATAAAAGGAGAGACAAATGGGAGGGAGAAAATTGATTTGGTGACTGGTGGGGGAAAAGTTCTTCTTGTGGATGGATCCAAAATTTTGCGAAGGTCCATTTACTGGACACTAGTCCAAGAAATTGGTTATTTTAATGAGCATTTAAGTGCATGCTCTGAGCATTGAACGAGCACATTTCTCTAAATGCAAATTTATATCCATCTCCCAAATCCCACCACTCTTGCCCATTATTTCACTACTTTCCACACTTTCTCTTTTATTTCATCCAACTCCTCTTATCTTCCCTTTTCAGAGATCTCAACAACACTGACTGGTCCACTGACAATCACTACATCCCATTCCCTAGGTGTTCCCAAACCTCCATTTCCATCCCATACATATTATTTTAAAAAAAAATATTTCTTGTACACATCGAATGGTCAGAAAATGCCTTTCTTGTGCTCCTCTGACCTTCTGAAAAGGTGGAATAGCCTCTGTGTTCTTTGCATATTCACATATCTCAAAGTATAGCTTTTCTCCCTGTGTTTGTCTTTATCAGTGACTCTTGATAACAAAATAGTGATAAACCTACAAGCTAGTGTCACTGTTGTATTCTCCATGAGCTGAATTGATGATCTGTTGAACATAATTTTATTAACAAGAAACGTGTTTTATAGATGAATTATACAGCCATAATTTCTAAAATGCATGATACTTTTTCAGTGCTGCCACAGTACCTGCTGCTAAGCACAAAGATGATTAGCCACAAACTAACCCACTATAGAATTATTATCAGTATATATTTGTGCAATGAAGAACTAATGGGAATTATGCAGATTGCATTTCCTTCCCTGCTGAAGGCAGCCAACCTTCACCACCAATAGCAATATGAAAACAGAGATCAGTTGTGGAACAATAGCATACGAGTAGATATTTTATTTCAAATATATATTGTTTATTATTTCAAGATTTTAAGATGCATTTCTTTTTCATGTAATTGTGTGACAAGTATTCCAAGTAGCCTTTTTAAAAGCTTACAAAATTTCCTGTGCATTTTAAGAGCTTGAAATATGGAGAAACCCTATTGCTATATGTAGAAGCCAGTGAACATACATCAAAGGAACTTTTAAGAATTTTAACATAACCAGTATATAATGCGAATCAGTAGCAACTGGCTTCCATAATCTGATTAGTAGTGCTGCATTAAGTTTTTTCCCTGTAGTTAAAACATTAAAGATGTTCCCAGACCCACTTTATTTAGAAATTTCTTCCATTTTTTAGATTATAGCAACCCTGCACTTTTCCATCATACATCTCAACAAAGTCTGGACAACTGAACCTACTGTGCTGTGTTGTGAGATTGACTTTTGACAAAGGGGTTGCACAAGGAATAATATTTTGAGGGCAGGGTCTTTCTCGTACTGTGTTTGTAATGTGCCTAGCACAAATAGTTACTTATCTTTCTTGGCCTCCAATTGTTGCCATAATATAAGTTATAATAATGATTCACTTATTTGTCTTCTTGCATATTATTTGATTATTTTAATACTTTACAATAAAACTGGTAAAAAAAAAAGCCCTCTGTGCCCTCAGCCTGAAAATATACAGGTACTATAATGATTCTCCTCCATTGAAGAGGCTGGCTGCTGTTTGCTACGTTTGATGCCTTGTTTCTTTAAACTTCTGCTAAAGTTGACTGGAATTTCAGATCCATTGTTCCTCTCTCCTCCTTAACCCCCAGCATGTTATTTTCAAAATTAAAATCAATAAATAAATATATCACCCAGTCATTTTTGAGGTAACAGTTTAAAAGATGATATTTCCTATCTAATATAGTAATTTTTTTCTTAAAGACTCACAGAGGAATTGTGAGATGAAACATTTTTATGCATATGAAAAGGTATGCAGTCAGTGTTTTTCTTTTGTACTATAATTTATGCTTCACAAAATACATTTACTTGAGTACCAGTACTTAATGTTTCAGATTGGAAAAGCAAATAGGAACAAGCAAAACAAACACAGTAAAACACAAATCTTGAAATTTTCAGCTGATCAGCAGGTCATCTGTGGTTCACTTGAGTCAAACTAAATACTTGAAATAACTTGTTACATTCTAAAACACTTCACTCCAGTAATCAGAAGTTATACACTCATTGTATAGGGTAAAAATATATTACTTAAATATATCCTTAATGAAGGTTGACTCAAGATTCCTTATAATGGCTTTTTACAAAACAGCATATTTAAAAGTAGCTGAGAATAATTCAGTCTACTACAGTCAATACATCAGTTCATTATACTGTATGTTCCTCAAATTCTTTAAATAAAAATATTCTTTAGTTTAGACTAAATTATTCATGGGTGTTCAAAGGCTAGGAATCCCTTTGCATATTCTGAAAATACAGACTGCTTACTGGAAAGGGAATCAACAGTGCATTTGATTAATTGATTTAGTCATATATTAAAAACTTTTGCTTCTTATCCCATTAAAAGTAACACTAATGAGCAATGGCTGTGACCTTCAAGAGGAAAGCCACATGTGCCTCAACCCTCAATATTTACCACCCAAATTTAATCTCTGTAATGGACACCTTAAAAGGAATCTGATAGAAAATATTAAGAGCCACTCCAAAACTAAAACACTTAAGGAAGATTTTGATTAATGCCTCATGATTAATCAATTGATTAATATAGTTTTCAATACAGATGTTAGGACACTGTCTACTTTAATCAACCATTCTGAAAACAGTCAAGACAAATGATATATTTTTGTGTCAATTAAAAAAAAAAGCCTATTTTAGCAGTTATGTAAATTATAGCGCAAACTTTATTTAGCATGCCCAAATTTTCCCTTATATTAAAATATTTAAACATTGGAACTGTTAATTAGGTAAATATCACACTCTTGGCATGACCTTAATTTAAAAATAAAGAAGGAAATAAAAATCATTCATTTAGCCAAATGTGGGTACTTTACTTTTTAAAGAAAGTGTTTTTGAATTATACTATAAGTCCTATTTAAATACCACTTTTTTTATTCTGAGACTGTTTCTAATTTGTGATTGTGCTTTCCACCATACTAAAACTGAAATCTTTATTCCAGTCAAAAATAATCACCCTGTAATTACTGTGACAAACTGCCCAAGCTGTATCATTGTGGCCATTTCAACTAATGATATTGTATTAGAATGCCTAGCAATAGACTTCAAATGGAAAATATAATTATGTGCATTAGTTTGTCTAAGCATTTATAAGATCACATATCCATCAGTTATCAGGTCTCATAAAAAAAACCATACATCACTGTCACTGCTAGTTTTGTTATTGGAAATGTGGGCCTTTATGAACTCTGTTTAAGATGTGTGTCTAAAATTTCACTTTTGCCGTAGTCCAGTAAATCCAAGTAACTACTATAAAATGAGCACAATTTTCAGCTGATGACAGAGGAACAAATTATTTGACAGTCTAACCAAACATGAATGAAATGTTCAAGGGTATTGATTAAAGAGTAAGACCCCAATCTTGCAAAGACTGATGTATATGCTTAACTTTACACAGAATCAGCGGGACTACTCACAGTGCATAAAGTTTACTACTTGAGCATATCTCTGTACAACATGGTCCTAAATTCTATCTTACTGCAGCCTGATGTGAGCAAAGGTGAAATCAGGGCCAGCCACATGCATTTTAAGAAGAATGGAATTCTAATCACATCCTGTGCTTTCCAGAATAAAGATCTGCAGTAGGAAATACTTGAGGAGATGCTGGATAAAGTCTCGCTTTCTTCTGTTTTATGTGATTTAGAGTTAGAAGTAAAACAAAAAGATTCCTACCACAAAATCCCTTCCTTGGGAATTTTCAAAATGAAAATCATAATTTCATGTTGACTTAAAATATCATTTCAGCTCCAAAAATCCCAGCACTGAAAATTAGAATCAAAGATTTTTTTGATTTCCAAAATGCCAAATAGCAATAAATTCTAAGCTTAGCTTAAGTCAAAATGAAAAAAAAAAGGGGGGGGGGGGTTGGTTCATTCAAAATGTTGATTTGAAATAACATTTTGAAATAACATTTTGATTTTGGTTATTTTTTTTTTAATGACAAAAATCAAAAAAATTATGACCAGCTCGGTGTTCTTATCCCACCAATCCCTAGCTTCCAATGAAGCGTTATCTTTAAAGTTTTAGTATATTCTTAACATTGAGGGACTGTGGTCTAGCAGACTAAACATGGGATGAGGCAGCCAGGGTCCGATCAGTTTCTATTTCTGACTTTCAAACTCCCTCTGCTGCCATGGGCAAATCACAATATGTTTCCCTTTGTTTCCTATTTATAAAATGTGTGTAACACTTATTTGTCCTCCTGTCAAAATACTGTACGGTGGTGGCTTGATTAAATAATCACCAGTTGCACATTTCTCAAATTGTAAAGAGAGTGATTAAGACACTAGCTTATGGTCTAGGAAACATGAGTTCAGTCCTCTGCTCCACCTTAGACTCCCTCTGTGACCTTTGGCACGTCACTTAGGAGACGTCCATGCTTCAATATATACTGTCAGTCTCAGTATTCATAAGTTTGAGTGTCCACACTGAGCCTAGGTTTAGAATTTCTGAACCCAGATCTCACAATTTTGCTAGGAACACTGTGTCCAGTTTTGGACTCCGCTCTACAGAAAGGCTGTGGACAAATCAGAAAGACTCCAGCCGAAGGCAATGAAAACGATTAGGGGTTGGGGCACATGACTTGCAAGGAGAGACTGAAGGAACTAAGCTTATTTAGTCTGCAGAAAAGAAGACTGAGGGAGGATTTGATAGCAAGCTTCAGCTACTTGAATGAGTGCTCCAAAGAGGAGGGAGTGAGGCTGTTCTCAGTAGTAACAGAGGACGGAACAAGGAGCAATGTTTTCAAGCTGCAGCTGGACCACTCGAGGTTGGATATTAGGAAAAAGCTCTCTCACTAGGAGGGTGGTGAAGTATTGGAATTGGTTACCTAGGGAGGTGGTGGAATCTCCATCTTTGGAAACATTTAAGGCCCAATTAGACAAAACACTGGCTGGAATGATTTAGTGGGAGTGGTCCTGCTTTTAGCAGGGGGTTGGACTAAATGACCTCATGAGGTCCCTTCCAACCTAATGATTCTATGACCAGTGCCACAAGCACACAGTTGTGTGACCACATCAGTGTGCAGATCTGAGATCACCAGCAGTGGTTTCAGAACTTCTGCATGAAGAAAGCTACATTCCTGGACCCTTACCAACAGCTTATGCTAACCCTCCAGGTCATGACACATGCCTGATGGCCACTATGCTGATCCAGAAGTTGGTTAGTATAATCATCCGGACTCTGGCTCGATGTGCATTACTCACCAATTTGGTGTTGGAAAGTCAAGTGTGGGTAAAGTGCTGGTGGAGGCTTTTGAGACAATCAGGAATGTTAGTTAAGCAAAGATGGCAGGCATACACAAGATTCCTGAAGTAATTGCTGGTTCTGAGTGAACGGAGTTTCCAGATTGCACCAGGCCACCGGTGGGACTGATGTGCCCATAGTTTGCCATCTTCAAGGTGCATGAGTGCATAAACTGAAGGCTCTCATAAACAAGAGAGGCTGATTTATCAATGCCAATGTAGGCTGCACTGGAAAAGTTCAGGATGCCAAAGCATTCTGTTCATCAGTAGTCTATCATCATGCACAGGCCCACCATTATTCCCATCAAATGACTTTATTAATGGAGTAACTGTCGCCACTGTTATTGTAGGGTAAGGGACTCCAAACTTTTTCACCTGAGGACCAAATCTGCTTTTACTTAATTACCAGAGGGTCAGACCCCTGACCTGCCTGCCTGCCAGCTCCCCAGCCCCCTTCCCTGACCCACTCACTGGTTTCCTGACTCCCTTGGACCCTTTCTCCAACCCGCCTGCCCACTGGGGAGCCATAGCTTGGAGAGCCCTATTCTAGGGAAATCCACATATTGATCACCTTTTGCCTTGGCTTATGAAACCATATTCTGGTATCAGAGAACCTGGCAAAAGATGGGTTAATTGCATTCTCAACAGATATAGAATGGTGGTTTAAATGAGCATTTGACAAATTAAAACACCACTGGCCATATCTGCAGACCCATATGGATTTCCAGTGTCATCAATGCTGTCTGCAGTACTGTGGTTTGCTATGTTCTTCACAATGTTCATGAATCTGAAGGTAAGCCATTTGACCCTGAATAGAGCTATGACAGTAATGGATTGCTGAACCGGTACACTCAGCCACAAAGTGCACCTGTCACAGCTGGAGCAGGATGCACACAGACAACAGAAATCAAAAATGCTTTATGCACCCACATTACGATCTTGCATGGACAATGGAAGAGGCAGAACAGTGCATCCATCTGTAGATGTATTTGTACAGCACTTTTTTTTTTTTTACATTAAATGAATTACTTGCTGTAAGCTACAAAGTGGGAGTTCTTATGATGAATTGTTAATTGTTGAAGAGATGACTGCTTTTACAATGGGAAGATGTAGGAGTGTGATATATGAATTATAGATTTTCATAATGCATTGATCTGAATAGATATATTGAGAAATTGTGTACGGTACAACTTCCACGTTATGCCATATGTGATGTTTCCCTGTAAAACAGGGATAATAATACTTTCCTACCTCATGGGCATTATGAGGATAAATATATTAAAGGACTATGAAGAACTCAGATACCCTGGTGAGGGGGACATATAAGTAGATCAAGTCCTAGATACATATTTATGTTACATATTAATTTTTCTGAGTTAATTTAGCTTTCTTACTTTAAAATGATATTTTTTGAAAAAGATTTCCAAAAGTTGGAAATTAAACACAAATAGAAAAATATAATGAAGTACCCTAATTTTAGCATTTTTTAAAGATAGAAAGTCAGCACAGCTACTGCATACCTTTTGAAATGTTCAGCTGCTGGCCTGAGGAAAAAAGGTGCCATGCTTTTTTAAATATTTAGAAACATGTAGAAATTAAACATCTCTTTAAAATATCTGAAGTCCACACAATCAATTCTTGATTAATTGTCTTGTATGTTTCTTTAAATAACTTTTCCTAAGGGACATAGAAAATTCTCAGTTTGGTCTTGAAATCAAAATTGGGTGTCTTTCTAAAAGATGTTGTTTAGTTTAGTCATAAGTTGCTAGGCTAGACACCAAAATAAACTGGGTGAAATCTATGGCCTGTGCTATACACGATGTCAGAGTAGATGATGCCTTCAGGTGGTGTTGGTGTTTTTTTTTGGTTTTTTTTGTTTTTGTTTTTTTTTTGTAATTCTTACATAAGGTATTTTTAAAAGTGAATTAACAGCTTTTTACAACAACTGTGGAATAGTATTAACGTATCCTGAAAAGACAACTGTGAGCTATACTACAGATTTGATCAGTTAAGAACACTTTATCCAGTTGAAAATGCATGAATATGTTGAGAAGATGGAATGCAGTTGTCCAAGTATAAATGTGACTAGAAAGTTGTCAGTTCTTGCTAAGCTTTCCTAGCATGGACTGAACCTTCAGTTTTACATCTCACCTCAGAAACAGCACGCTAGTACAACTAGACACCTTTCTGGACCACTGAAATACTACTGGCTCTCCACACCAAAAAGGAAACCTGAAGTTATCCACACCACTTCCTGTAGCGCTTAAACAGGATATTTTCTGGATGAAAAAATTAAGGGATGACCAGGCTCAGAACTGCTTAGCTGAAGAGAATGAAGGCCTAACTAATAGAAATGGAGCCTGACGATGTTTGGGTATGGTATCTCACTCTGCAGTAGTATGTTAGATCTCCCAGCATATGACATCATATTGCATTCCTCTGACATACCATGAAATGTTACCAACAAAAAATACCCAGCAAACGACATTTGATTTTTGTTATTTACATTTCTGGCACTTTATACATATGTATATGCTTTCAGTTCTACAGTTGAGCAATATTGCTTGCTGTATTTTGGTGCCAGTAAAGATTTAAGCCATCCAAACAAGACTGTGAATTTGAACTGACAGAGACTAAATTATTTGCATCTGGCATAACTGATGGTTGTGTCAAAACCTTGGCATATAATTCATTGGTAAACATATTCTTATGTATGCCTATTCACTCATGCCTGATTTGTGAATCAGATATATGGTCAGATTTTTGCCAGAAAATGGCAAAATATTCTATACCCATTTTAAGAATATTCCTCTCTGATCAGGGATTAAGCAAAACACCCATGCTAGATAGGTGATAAAACAGAAAATAATTTCCTCTTTTGGGGGCAGGGAGATGCTGAATTTCATACAGAAACATAGCCCTTAAAATAAGATGCACAGGAGCCATTTTGTTTTTCAAATCTAAATAAAATTAATTCAAATAAATGATACAATGAATTAGTGTGAAATTAAAAAGAGATACCTGGCTAAAAATGTGGTTCTAATATTGCTCTCAATCTGTATTGGAAAGGTACTTTGGTTTGTTATTCTTCCCTGTATCCCTACTTGCTTTGCAATACAGTTGTGGCCTAATGGCATTGTCACAATCATTATAGGGTTACTGACCTTGCTGATCTAGATCCTCTCTTGCATCTTTATGGAACCACTCCAAAAAGAATTGCCATAAAGGACCTTGATAGAGCCATCTCACTAGAGATTAACCTGTATCTTCTGACCCTCATCATCAATAAAGAACACACCAAGTTTTGCATTACTAAAACTGGGGGGAGGGTTACATTATTCCTGTGGGTTAGATGGTAACTTTGAAAGAATAGCATGTAGCTGTACCAGCCCAGACTACAGGAAAATTTTGAACTTGGTAACAATCCCTCCAGTGCTTTCACCTTGTTATGAGTGAGGTGTAAACTACTTCCTGTGTGCCCCCAGCCACCAACTTGGCAGGGGGGAGCAGAGTCAGACCTCCTACTCTTCCCGTCCTCTTCTATCTGCTTCTCCCCCAGTTGTTCACAAAGGGGGAGAGATCATGACAGTAAGTGATACAACCTGAGTCACAATCTCTGCAGAGAGATTTCTTATTCTGCTTTATGATTGCATAGGTAATATGATTATCTAGCCCTATACAACTTGGTTAATAGGTAAGTGTCTGCTGTTGTGTATCAATTTTAGGTTGGAAAGAGTAATTCATTGTATTTGAACCTGTATTACAAAATCAAAGGTGAATGGAGTTTAAGTTTTCAATGGGAGTGTGTAAGAACATATATAACCTGCACTAACCCAGCAGAAGGTTTGGGGCCTATGTCTAAATGATCTATAGGCTGTACCTTTTCTTTCTTCTCACAAACAGAATTAATTTTTAAATGGTGATATGCATCCTAGAAAATTTGTTTCATGTTAAGAAGTCCAGATGTTTTTGGTCTCTTTCTATGACATTCCCACAATCAGAATAAATTGTATCCCCAGCCTAATGTAATAGATAGAGATGCTGAATAAATCTCATACAGTTCAGATGATAAAATTAACATGTTGATGATATTTTAATGTTTCAATATAATCGGAGGGAATGATCATGCCTCCACTAGTTCCAATATAATTCTGTTTTTTAATCTTTCTTCAAGGGAAAAAAAAAGTAAAGCTTTAGAAAGAAAATACTGAAAACAGAATGTGCTTCAGTCTTAAGGCAAGTTGTTTATGATATACTTGAACTGCTTTGCCCAAAGGTGTTGTAGCAAAACAATTAATACTTTGGAAACTTGAGGTCAAAACCAGTGTTTCTTACATTCTGAGTGTGTCACATACACACTGTAGCTTCTGGTACAGAAGATCCACTGATCTGCAGAACAGTATTAACATATTAGAATCATTTATCATCCATACGACCTCACATGGACGGGGTGGGATAAGTCAAGCTTGCCTTACACATGAGTAATCCCATTGACTTAAACCTAAGACCATCAGAATTCGGCCCAAGATGCGTACGTGGACATGTTAAGAGGAGATATGCAAATATGAAGGTGTGAGATGTAATTTTATCTTATGACAAATTAAAAACAAAGAAAACTAAAGTGAGAAGATAAAAAATGAAATAAAGGCTCCAAGCTCCTTGGGCAGGAAGAACTTCTCAGCTGGAATTTTTTGAAGGGGTCAGAGGAGATACGCTCTTAATTCCATCTGGATACCAAAGGGAGATGGGTACCTAGATGACTTTGAAATTCCCAAGCTTAGTGATTTTAATGGGAGAACTTCCTGAGTAAGGAGTGTGTGCCACTGAATATTACCAAAAAAACCCAAAAACGAATGAATAATTTAGCATAACTAGTACACCTTGAGAAGACTGATTATAGCACAGATCTCTGTCTTTCTAAAGGTCTACTTTTTAATCTCTTAACCATGTAAGAAAGGGAACCATTTCTGTTGAAGCTCATAGAAAGGAAAAACACAAAATCTGAATATCAAATCAAGGAATATGACTGCAATGCATCAATGGAGAAGTAAAAGGTGACTGGATACAATTATAAACACTATCGTAAAGAATGCAGTTCACATTTCCTGGTTTATGGACATTCACATCATTAACTTCACTCCGCGTTTGTATTGTAATTTGAAATGGACACTTGACCAATTTACTATTATTTCTACCTCATATCATATATCCTGCTTTGAAAGAGTTTTAGCAGCTGTTTTGTAACTTTTTTTGTCTGGAAACTAGTGTATAACTGGTCCAGTAAAATACAATAAGGGTGAAAACAGAACCGAACAGAAAGCAGTCTCAAAATATATGTAACCTTTCTGCCACTGTTATAAGCCGCAAAGGTGATGTTCAAACATCTAAGTGTCCCTGTGAAATATAACCTATCACCAGCTCAAATCCAAATCCAAAATTTCTGGGCTAACTAAATACCTTCCCTGGACACCTAAAATGGGCAACGATTCTCCACTTGCATGATAAATAAAGCAAGCATTACTGGAGGAAAGGGAACAGCATACACTTGGGAAAACATAGCAACGGTATATCTGTTCCATGGTAATTTTGGCAGCAGTCTGTTCACTTGGCGTTCATCTTATTGATGTGAGTATCAAATAGGCAAATCTCCCTTTATCATCTTACTTTTCCTTTCATCTCTAAACTCCACCCACAATTTGGTGTCACAGAAAAATATAGCCTCAGAGTTCAGAAGTGCCCCTGGGCAGGCCAGTCTCTGGTCATTTGAAAAGTGAAGACCAATCCTGAAACTCTGCCACCTAATCCAAATATACTGATTTCCGGCTTTATTAAGTCAGAGGGGTAGCTTTGTTAGTCTAGTTCAGCAAAACAAACAAGGAGTCCTGTTGCACTGTTAAAGATTGGCAAATGTATTTATCACATGGCCTTTTGTGGGAGAAAATCCCACTTCATCAGAAAGTGGGAAGATGGAGAACTTACAAAATGGGAGGAAACTGTATGCACGGAAATGTAAGTCATAGGATCAGGTCAGAATGTTACAGCAAATCAATACAGTAGTTTACATTCAAACACTGGGGAACAGCACACAGAGGAAGATGACTTCAAGTCACCTGTTATAATGAGAAAAAAAATCCAAAAACCTTATTTAGCTCTGAAGAAACAATATCAAAATTGCAAATGAATTCCAATTCTGCAAAAAAAAAAGCAAGGAGTCCTGTGGCACTTAAAGACTAACAGATTGATTTATCGCATGAGCTTTCGTGGGAGAAAAAAACACTTCATTTCTTCAAAGCATCTGATGGGGTGGGATTGGCTCCCATGCAAGCCAATGTGATAAATCAATCTGTTAGTCTTTAAGTGCTTCAGGACTCCCTTTTTTTTTGCTTTACTAGAGTAACATGGCTGCCCCTTTGGAACCTGGCAAGATCCAATTCTGCAGTTTCACTTTGAAGCCTTGATTTGTTAATCATTTCTTTGAGCACAGCTATTAGCAAATCATCAGTGGAATAATCAGGTAGACTGAAGTATTCCCCTATTGGTTTTTGAATAGCATGATTCCTGATGTCAGATTTGTGTCCATTTATTTTTTTTATGCAGAGATTGTCCTATTTGTCTGATATATAAGGTGTGGGGGCATTTCTGGCACATGATCGCATAAATCACATTGGTAGATGAACAGCTGAATGAGCCTTGATGGAGTAGCTGGTTTGATTAGGTCTTATGATGGTGTCTTTTTTGCAGATATGTGGGCAAAGTTGGCAACGTGATTTGTTGCAGGGATGTGTGTCTCCTTTAATGGTTCCGTTGTTTGGCCTGTAGTTGCTGGTGAGTATCTGCTTAAGGCTGGGAGGGGTGCTGACTGTATGTGAGGAGAGGTCTGTCTCCAAAGGCTTGAGAGCATGGGCGGATTTTATTGTAGGCAAAGAGAGGCATAGCTTCTGCAATTTCTTTCCTATAGCCCCCTAATATCTTTCTCTGTCCCCATTCCTCCTGGGAAAGTCTTTGGAGTGGTTCCCAAACTTTTCAAGGCTGGGGACCCCATTTCTAGAAGAAAAAACTTTGCAGGCCCCTGGCCAGAATCCAGCCAATGCCAGCAGAATCCGACCCGTGCCGCTCCGGCAGAATACATTGGTTGAAATAAATTACGCTGATATCATTTTTATCCTGCATGGATTATAAAATCATCAAGATTTAGTTCTATAAACAGATGTGGTTTATGCTATTTCTTATGAGACTGTAAGAACCAGACTGTTTATAGAGAGACCATAAAATAATTATTTATTGTAATTTTAATATTTGTGGCACAGCACTAAGTGGTGGTGTTCGTGGAGCTGTTTTTAACTGTGGTGGCAATGGGGAGCTGGTGGGCAGCTGGGAAGGGGCCTGGTAGGGGCTGGGGAACTTGCACAGCTGCATCATCAGCTTAGAGGGAACACTGCATCTGCCCCTCATCTTCACACTGACATTTTGAAAAGGCAGGAGCAAGCTATCTGTGACAATAGCAGCCCAAAGGTCTAAATTAGGCAATAATTATCCTCACAGCCAGCCGAGTCCAGCTTGGGAAGTTTCAGGTTGCCAGTTAGGTCTTCATAGCCTGTTTGGAAATAGGCTTTTATAAATACTGTGAATGGTTTTGGTTTTTTGGTTTTTTTGTTTTGTTTTTTTTTTTGTTTTGTTTTTTTGGGGTTTTTTTTGTTTTTTTGTTGTTTTTTTGTTTTTTACCAAATCCAGGATAGTACTTTTCTAGGGCCTGGTTTTTCCCTTCTGTGGAGTTTCTGGTCCTTTAATGCCTCTTCCTCTCATCAAATAGACAGCTATGTCACCGTGTATATGCACCTAAATATTTATATAGGATAGGAAACAACCCAGATAATTATTTTGAATTGGTGTAAAGTGGTTGATGTAAGCTTGTGGTTACATGTGGTATAATATAGAAAAGGATACATTTTAACCCTAATGATATGTTTAAGAGTAGTCTTACACTTTAATAGTGGATACTGTTAATTTAAACCACATTGCTTAATACCGTTTACCATCTCATCTTGTTGAGGGATGTTAGACCCTTTTTTGTACTACTGGTGCACTATTATCCATTTTTATACAATACAACCAACACTTCAAAAGTTGCAGAGAGTGAATCTGGTTTACAGCATTTATTTTTGTCCAGAAATAATGTGATTTACAATCTCAACAGACACTGAGTAGTAGCGTGTCTGTGATTGTGTGGGTACATGTTCCTCCTTCCACCCTTGTCCCCATGTATTTCATAGTTCTCATGTGGACAAACAGAGCAGTCTTCCTTCCCACAGGGAGTGGAGAAGTGCAAACAAAGAGGATGTAAAGTAAGCTCCTCTTATCCATTCCCAGGAAAGGAGGGACTGAGGGGCCAAGTGGGGAGGGGAGGTGGTTCAAAGAAAAAAGTACATACACTTAGAACAGTGATGGACAGGAAGAGCTGGGTGAGGGGGATGAAGGAGGTGCTGAGAGTGAAGGGGCATAGCTGGGGGCAAGAGGGGGTGGTGCATGGGGAGGGGACAAGGTTGGGGTCTGGGTTAGCCATGGGGCTGCCTTCCCCAAGGGAAGCTCCAAAATACACTTATGCTTGAGAAAGTGAGGGATTGTCTTGTAGAATAGGCTATAGATCAGGGGTCGCCAAACTTACAGAACTCAAGAGCCACACAAGTTGATTATTAAACCTTTGAGAGCCTCACTGAGGCATAAAGCCACATATTTTTACGTACTCCAAAATTACTAAGCTTAAAAGTCATTGCACACTTTATTTTTATCATAAAAATCAGGCAAATGCTGATCTACTAGTGTCAGATTCTAATAATTATTTAAGATTACCATGAAACTAAGCCTATACAGTAAAAATTTAGCTGTTGCTAGATGTAGAACATTACAGGCTTGTGGCAAGTTGGGTTTTTTTGTTTTTTTTTAAATCTGGCCAGTAACTTGTCAATGCAGCAGGTGAAAGCTCTCTGAGATGCTGATCTCTAAGTATTGCACAATGTTTTGAATTTCATTGTGGAATATGATGCTTCACAGCAATAAGTTGTGCCAAAAATTGAAAGTAATCTACCTTCAGTTTTAAACTTTTCTCCTTTGTATTTTCATTTCTTAGTATTCCACATCATGTTTAGGACTTGTAAAACATGATTTTATTTTAACAACAAGCAAGTTGCATTAGGGCCTATGAGAAAATCTAAATATGCTATGGCTTCTCTGACCATGTCACGCTTCTCTCCCCCACCCCCTGTTGCCGCTTCCCTGCCATCTCTTACCACGCTGCTGCTTCTCTGCCCTCCCCAACCATGCTGCACTTCTGCCTCCCACCTCATCACTGCACCTACCATGCCCCTGCTTCACTGCCAATATTTCTGTCAGTAAACTTGTTCACTAAAATATTCATGGACAGTGAAGACAAAAGGTCTGAGGACTCAGACACAATTAATTTTGAAATGAGATTAATAGCAAGGGAAAACACTGCTCTCATCTTAATCCTGTGAAGAGATTCACACAGTGACACCTTTTCAACTGTTCCAAATCACAACAGATCAATGAGAATTTATGGGGACAGAAAGTGCAAGATCAGAGCCTGTTTCAGTAAGTGCTTTGGAGTCCATGCACAGAAGATACTATGGAAAAATCCCACTGAGTTTGGGGTCAAGCCCTGTATAAATTCTAAATATCATTATTTGGTTTTTATAATACAAAGTAAAATCTTTATTGGTGAGAGATTTTTTTTTCAGAAAATTTGCAACACAATTTTTCTGTCCTCAGCCCTTTACAACAATTACTCTTGTCTAATGGGCTCAGATACCCATAGAGTTATTCATGAAGACTGCACTGAAATATAAATGGATTTTTGACTATACAACAAAAAAAGAATTAATACATGTTGAATGCTATTTAATCAGTAGAAGTATAGTGCTGCTATTGAACTTTGCAGTGAATGTAAATTATCTTGGTAATCATCTTAGTTATATTAATCAAAATTTTCTTGTAAAATAAATGTACTAGCAGTTCCTTCTGCAAACAGATGATGTACCTATGTCTCAGACACACTTGTTCACTGGATTAAAGGAATTTTTTTTTTTCTAAAGCCAGTTTTCAGTCATGGTGGTTAATCCTAAGTCTAAGTCATTTTGCATGCTGAAAATGAACCATGATCCATAATAAGTACTTCTAACATTCTTTAAATAGAGGGTTTTTTTTAATAACCTTTTGACAGTGGTCAGTGGTTTTGGATGTAACATTTGTGCCAATTTTCAGTCATTTCTGATTATTCTTATTTAATTCTCAAATTAGAAATACAAGAGAAATAAGTTTGCATGGTATTACAATATCTGGAAATGCCAGGTGATTTTTAAAAAAGAAAATTAATTTGCAATTGCTTTTCAGGTTTAAATTGCTAATTATCATCCCTTATCTGTAGTTAATTGTAGACTTGTTCTTGATCAATGTATGTTGCCAGTTTTAAAAATATTGACCCAGAAAACAATATCAAAAAAGAAAAGTATTGAAAAAATCATGCATTGATGTCATTAAAGACTGTATCGTAATGCACACAGACAAGGAGGGTAGAATTAATAGTGGGAGTGAACTGGAGAATCTGGCAGATCCTTGCTCCGAGGGCCTCTCTTTCCACCTCACGGAGGACTTGCTTCTTCCTTCTGGCTCCTCTCACAGGGCTGCCCCTCCCCTCCCCTCTCGGCTCTTACCAGGCTGCTTTTTTCTGCCAGGGAGGCTCTCTCAATGCTGCCCCTCCCCGCCCTGCCTTTCCCTTCCCCGCTTTGACCAGGCTGCTGTTTCCCTGCAGGCTCTCAGAGACACAGGCTGCTTCTCCCCTCCCAGCTCTGACCAGGCTGCTGTTTCCTGCAGCTCTCACAGCCCCGCTCCTCTGCTGCCGGCTCTCTGCTGGCCCTGACCCTTGCAGATTTCTCGCCCCTGGCTCCCGCCATGTCGCCCTTCCCTCCTGCACTCTCGTGGGAGCCGCAATTTTTCTTTAAAGAGCCGCATGTGGCTCACGAGCCACAGTTTGGCCACGTCTGCTATAGATCCTTGATGATGTGCTGTGAAAGTCTGATTTGGGGTTGTAGGTGATGACTTTTGGCATTCTGTTGTTTTCTTTCTTTAGCTTCTCTTGTAGTATGCACCTGCCCAGCTCTGGCAATCTGTTTCTTCATTTCCACAGCTGGGTAATATAGTTTTATGTATGCTTGATAGAGATCCTGAAGGTGTCTGTCTCTATCAGAAGGACTGGAGCAAATGCGGTTACAGCTTAGAGCTTGGCTGTAGACAAGGGATCATGTGGTGTGTCTTGGATGAAAGCTTGAAGGATGTAGGTAACTATAGCAATCAGTAGGTTTTTTGTATAGGGTGCTGGTTATGTGACCATCTTTAATTTTCACTCTAAGTTCCCAAACTTCCAAGCCTCTGATGAAGTGGGATTTTCTTGTGCAAAAGTTTATGAGATAAATCTATTTGTTAGTCTTTAAAAGTGCCACAGGATAGATTTATTAAGGCCTCATCTACACAAAAAAGCTTTTTTGACACAAGTTACAGTGCTGATCAAAAAGCTCTGTAAGCTCTGTAATTACAGTGCACTGACAAAACCCTTAGGCTGTTTCTCACCATAAAATCTCCTCAACAGAGCGGGATCCTGAAGGGAGGGGAACCAGCAACATATAAGGCCATTAAGCAGAGCCCTTGCCATCTGGGATGAACTCTTTGTCATCAGACAGGAGCTCGTCTCTTCTCTTCTCTTCCTTTCTGTTCAGTTTCACTTGTTTCCAGTTATGGTGGATTCCACGGTGTCACAGGATGAATTGTAGGTAGAAAGCTTATGCAAATGAAGCTGTCTCTGTACTTGTATTTCCCATGTTCATCAGTAGATAGAAGCAGATGCTTCGTTCCTCTCTAGAGCTTCAGTCCATCTGTAGGTACTGGATGGATAGCTTACACAAATGATGCACGTCTCCAGTCATTCTTCCCACTCTCCTCCTCCCCACCCAGTCACCAACAAATAAGAGCAAAGATCTCCTTAACTTCAAGAGCTTCAGGCTACAGAGCTTACATGCCTAAGAAACATTAAACTCTGATTGGATAACTGCAGGAGATCAGGTACCCAGATATGCACTGAGGTTTTGTTTACCTCAGGAAGGATGGGGAAGAGTTTGTTTCTTGAGGGGTAAAGAACAAAAGCAAAACAAAAACAAAAACAAAACAAAAAATATACCCACAGCTCACCACTGTCCATGAGACGGACATTAACACTAGATCTTTCCTCAGGAAAGAAAGCCTGCTATAGTCAGGGCCATACCTAGGGTAGGGCGAGAGGGGTAGCTGCCTAGGGCCCCATGCTTTGGGGGGCCCCAGGGGAGCTGTTCCACTGCCCCCCCCATGCCAGGGACTGGGCGTGTCAGCCAAAAGTGACAGCCCGATTCACAGGGCCAGCTAGCTTAATGCAGCCTGTTGTAACACAGTGGACCAAGGTTGCAACAAAGGTGAGTCATTAGGACTAACAATGAGGTGCTAATTGTTGTTCAAACAACCTCTATGTCTACTTCTGAGTCAGAATCTCTTTGGGCTTCTCTCATTCATATGAAAAGGACTGAGCTGACTGGCAAGCAACCTTTGTGTTTTGTTTTTTTTTTTTTAATCAACAGACCCAATGAAGAACATTAAAAACTGTGAACACTCCCTTATTCTACCATTTTGGGGATATGGGGATTGCAGTTGTAATAACCCTTGGGGAGGAAGGGGTTAACACTCTGGTCAGTGAGTCCCAGGACAGCCAATAGGAACGAAGCACAGCTTTTTGAATGGTAACAGCAGCCTGGCCTGGGCCTGTTTGGATGCAGCAGAGCTCCTGGAAGGATCAGGAGGAGGCCAGAGGGGCCTGAGGAAGAATCCAGCAACATCCTTACCAGAGATAAGTTAAGTTTGGTACTGGCCAGGCGTGAGTAGAACAGGGAATGTTTATTTAGACGCGGTCAGGGTATTTTCTTTGGTTTTGGCTTGTTTTTTTGGATTTCTCTGTGCTAAGCACATGTAACCACCCCCACTACCCTGTAACTACCTAAGTTAATTCCCAGAGAAGCAACTCTCTGTGTTTATTATCTGTTCTTTTTGATTAAAGAGTTTACCTTTTAAGCAAGTTCTGGTTCTGTGTCCTGAAAGGCAAGAGGTTTGTGTGCCCGTGCCTTAGACTGCACAGGCAGCTACTAGAGGGAACCCTGTTCCAGTTCCAGCTCATATTGCAGCTGGAGTTCAGTCATTTTCCTGAGAGAGGAATAAACAGGATTGCAAGTACCTCACAGGGAGGAATTCCCAAGTGCGCCTTCCTGGGTCTCAAGAGGTTTTTTATGCATTTGGGTGGTGGCAGCGATACCACTCCAAGGCCAGGAATTGGAGGCCTTGGAGACTTTTAAGAGCAGGCTTTAAGGCCAGTGGCTTTTCTGGCCTGTTGCGGGCCCCCACCTTCTGCACTCAGAGTGCCAGAGTGGGGAAAAAGCCTTGACAGCAGTTATTTTTGCAAATTAGGACTTGCCTCTTTTTTCAGTGGGTTGAGAATTCTCTTGCTTGCAACAAAAATTATAACTTGTAGATTTTAATAAAAACCTCAGAGATTTTTTTGACTGATAATTAAAAAGAGAAAAGAAAAGCAAACTTCTAGTAGGAGCCTGTGTTACAAAGTATGATATTTTTTTCTACAATTAGAAAGCCTAAGTAACAATGAAATCCAGCTCAGGGAAGGATCTGCTGGAAGGAGAAGTTATAACAAAGTGCTAATCTGAAGGGGGAGTGGATAGCCCCATTGTGTTGCTGCCTTATGCACACTGTCAGGGGTCACCAGACCAAGCAGAGATGGCTAGCACAATCACAGTATTATGGACAATTGTGTGTTCATGAAAATTCATGCAGACTCAGGGAGCAGATGAAGAGCAGAGGTGAAAGTTGAACCCAGTGGGGCTGCTTCAGGTCCTGGGATTTGGTAGTGGAGAAAGAAGCAGGACTTGAGGGATTTGGACAGGCTCAGCAGCAGACAGGATCTTCCAGGACCCTTCTTTCCAGCCTGGCATTGGCTCTCTTCTCTTCCCCTGTCTCAGCACTTCCATCTCATTTCT
The DNA here is from genome assembly GCA_007922195.1 of Podocnemis expansa. NCBI lineage: Eukaryota > Metazoa > Chordata > Testudines > Podocnemididae > Podocnemis > Podocnemis expansa. Next base: position 25,104,897 of record ML681984.1, read on the forward strand.
CCACCCAGTCACCACTTGCCCCCCTCATTTGCAAGGAGCTCCCCCCCCACATACTCCAGGCTACTGTATGCAATTTTAGAGACTTGACATACTTCCTGATTTGAGACAGGAGTACAGAATGTGGGATCACCCTCTTCGTGTTCCATGTAGGTGATCTCAGATTGTGTAGATTTCAGAGATGCAATAGAAACCTTAAGAGAAAGGATGAAAGCCATGAGGGATTGCCACCCACCACCACAACCGTCGCTCCCCCTGCGCCCCGCAGCCATGGTCACTGTTCAATTTCCAATTGAATATACCAATACCTATTACTTTGTAGTAGGAAGCACAGTTAAGAAATGTTGGTAGATTGCTCTAGCAGAAGTGATCAAAACTGTTTGATACTTTGATATATAAAATGGCACCAGATTTGTGAGATTTTTTTCTTCTGTTACTTTTTAAAGAATGGAGGCATACTGTATAGCTATAAATCAAGAAGAACATTTAAAGTTTTATAAAATGAATGATTTTCCTCTGTTAATCTGATGAAGAACCACACTACAATAACTCCAAAGTGCACATTCTCACCCAAAATGTGTTGACAACTCTACAGCAACTGTGTATACTGTTTAGGAAGGTATTGGAGATAGTGTATTTTTTCAAGTGCTATCAAAACTGTGTTTTTCATCCTATTTTACTAAAAAACTATTCCATGCAAGCAACTTGAGTATTCTGTGTTCCAAATGGAACCACAGATGTCTAAAACATATATTGCATGTTAAGACATCAAGGAATGGTTAATGCAGATCTTCAGAGTAAAATAGTAACCGGCACCTACTCTTGTGGAAAGCTGAGCATCCTGCTATCAGGAGTAGACAGTCCTCATTTCTTGCCAGCACTAGTCCCAGAATAAGCACATATTGCATAAGCAACTTATAAAACCCTCCAGGCACAATACATTTGCATCAGAATACAAAGAAAATCACAAGTGGCAAAACAAAGCATAAGATACCCCACAAACACAAAAAGATCCAACATGTACCGACTCTGCATTTGTCTGCAAATTCTACATTTTAAAAAAATTATTCCCATCTTTCAACTCAGCAGAAATAAGCTTGTACATTAAACTTTCACTGTGACATTTCTCAGCTTTCAAGTGCTTGACTTTGGAATTTAAATTTTAATGCAAGTTTTTTTATGCAATACATATATAATGAACATACAGAATTTTACTGACCTTATACCTAAGGTGCTGAGGAAACATAGAAAACTCAGTCATTTTCCTCATAAGCCATCTTTTTCAAAGCCCTCTAAGTACATGAAACCCTGATAGTAGTATAGCACATTTTAGACAATTCAAAAGCACTCTGAGTGCTCAGCATATTTTCAACAGACTGATGACTTTGAAAACCTCCATCATAGAGCGTAATATTAAGGATGTGCAGTTACTGAGCTGAAATTGGGATGAGGGACTCCTTCTATCCAATCCGTGTTATTGAATTTGAAACCCCACATAGGTTTTTCTGTGAAAGGTGTTGCTTAAACCAGACTGATAAAAAGGAAAGATTAGAAAAACGTAAAAGGAAAGTTAATCTACATCTTCACTCTCTCCTGTAGGTCAACGCAGTGGCACTTTCAGGGAAAAGAAAAAGATTATCATTGTATTAAATTTCCAGTCCTTTGAATATTTGTTATTACATTTAATGTGCATCAGACCACCGTGCCAACTTTTTTTTCTGGCAGAAGTTGGTCATAAGTAGGAGTTCACTATAACCAGAAATGCAATCTGCTCATAGTAATTTGGGGCTTCATTATGTTTCATAATAAACAGAAACTCTACCAGTATCAGACAAAAATATTTCAGATACATATTCACAATTTAAATTCTAAGCTATTTAAAGTAGCATTAGAAACCGTACATATAAAAATCCTATACATTTTAAAAGTTAGTTAAAACTAAGGCCTGAACAAGTTAAATTCCAACTCTGCACTTTCTTATCCTTTTTTTCTTGGCAAATCTGTTTCTTTCATCTTAGTAGGTGATTCTACCTAACATCATCTTTCCCTATCCTTCTCATTTCTTCTCTTAACATATAAACAAACTGCACCATTTAGGTCACTTCTGAATTTGGCCCTAGTTTAACTCACATTCACACTGAAGTAGGTATCTAAGGGTGTATTCACACAGGCTTCTTATTTCGAAACAACAGAGGTTGTTTTGAAATACGAAACAGCATGTCCACACGACATACTCCCATTTTGAAACAAAGGGTTCCCTTGTTTTGAAATGGGAGCCGTGTTTCTAAACAGCTTAAACCTCCTTCCGTTTCAAAACAACGTGGGGACATGCTTAGCACCCTGGGAGGAAGGACCACGCCCTCAGCACCCTGGCCAGGGAAACCTCAGCACCCTGGCAAGGGTGCTAAGGGGTGTCCCCTGGCCAGCAGAGGGGGACTGCAGACCCCCGTGGGGTGAGCCGCAGCCAGCAGGCAGGCTC
>ML681984.1:25107472-25184162 GCA_007922195.1 Podocnemis expansa
CCCTTATTTCGAAGACACTTTTTTGTCTTTTGAAATAAGGTATTTCAAAATAACACATTATTTCTAAACGACTTGTTTCGAAACAAGCATTTTGTGGGTGAACATAGCCTAAGGGTATATCCACATGTCTCTTTTATTTCGAAATAACACTGATTATTTTGAAATAAAAGAGATTAGGTCCACACAACATATTCTTATTTAAAAATGACGGGCTCCGTCATTTCAAAATAAGAGCCATCATTTTGAAATAGCTTAAACCTTCTTTAAATTGAAATTTCTGTTATTTTGAAATGGTTATTTGGAAATAACACCATTCAGGCGTGTTATTTCAAAATAACCATTATTTCAAAATAACACTTTTGCCCTTCTCCTTCCCAGGGTGCCTTCCTTTTAGCCTATATTGGGTGGGGGGATGGCCCAGGGAGGGGGCCATGTTGCCACACCTCCCATGGTGCCTCTCTCCTAAAGCAAAATAGCAAGTCCTGTTTGGACATGCTATTTCGCTTTGAGCTTGTCCCTTAATTTGAATTAACATTTTCTTAATTTGAATTAACTTATTTTGAAATAACAATGCATGTGTGGACGTAGCCTAAGAGTATTCTCAGTTATTTCTATCAGAAAGTAATTAGCATGAAACAGAATTGGAATAGATGAGAAATGCTGGAGCTGTGAAGCAGCTAACATAAATTTAAATCATATGGTGTAGAGCTGGCCATATGTCCATAATTTTTGTTGAAACATAGTCCTAAGAAATAACATGATACTGAATATGGATCACTCTCTTAAGAGCTATTCTATTGCAACAGAAAACTACAAATTTGTTAAAGGTAAGTAAGTAAAAAGCAAATTCTTATTAAGAGTAAGGCAAAACCCCAAAAGAATTTAGCAGTAGTAGTAGAAAGCTTCATGGTAAGAGGAATGATCTGAAGCTTTTCTTCCCTCAAACCTTCTTCATCTAATTCTAAAATGGAAAGTGTCAGAGATCTACACTTGTTTTAACAATGAGTGGACACCTGATTTCAGATGATCAGTCTGACTTATAGAAGGCTGATTCTGGTTAAATCTGACTCTTTTCCACTAAAAAATGACATTTTTAGAATTAGCTCTTTCAAAGTGAGCCTCAGGGAAAAGTGCTGGATTTTTCATGGTCCCATCCAGGTTCATTGTTCAAAATGCCCACTAGTAAAGAATCTGTGTTTATCTTGCTTGCTCACTGTTTTTAAAGTTTATATTTGCTTTCTAGCATTTTTCCTAGGGAAGGGGGGGAAAGGGTGAGAAATAAGCAAATGTGTGTGTGTGTGAAATGGAACACACAGGTTAGAGAGAAATGGGAGAAAATGCTTTTTGGAAAATAGTGTTTATGTCTCAAATCAAATAAGGATTAAGCTACATAGTACATAAACTGCAGTGCACTGCAACAGACAATGAATTAGTAGTTCTCTAAACTGTATAACAAGATACCATGGAACCCGTATACAAATACATGTCCATTCCTAAGCCTTATCTTTATTCACTGTTTTGTAAGTTTTTAAATTCATATGGTAGTCTGGAAAGTGACACTACAAAACCAGCATCATTTTTTCCTAGTGCACAATGAATGCAGGCACAGCATACAAAGCTGATTTCTATTTTGTTCGTGTATTGTTAATGAACCTGTCATCTAAGTTTAACTGCAGAAACTTGTCGTGACTATAAAAAGCAGAAAACACATTAGAGTTTTGCAGAACTCTAGATGAGTTTGCAATATTGGCAATTAAAAAAATTCAAGTGACTAGTGACTTTGCAGTGCCCAGTCTTGAGGCATTTGAAAGGTTTGAAATGCCTTGAGGGGTTTGAAATCAGGCCCTGTAAGATGTCTCAACTAGGGACCATAGCATACTCAAAATTAGTCAGTATTGAAAAATTAGGGCACTGTCTTTTGATATGTAAGTAAGCTCAGAAGTCATCTAACAAATATATAAGGAAAAACAAAAATGCCATTCTTACAGAATCAGTGTTTAGACAGTAATCACCATTAAGAGTATGCAAGAAGATAAAGGATGTAGCACAACATAACACAGTAACTCTGGTTCATTAAATAGCCGTGCCTGGATACAGCAGAGATCCAACCACTTACAAAGTTAGTTAATTTTACTACCATTGACTTCAGTGGAACTACTGGAAATAGTGCAGTTAAGCACATATTTGCAGGATCAGGGTCTATATCAGAAAAAATAATACTAGTTGATAAATAAATAAGGCAAAAAGAAATTACTCTGAAAGTTAAATTATAGTTTTTTGTATAAATTCCATACAATTTGTCGTGTGTATAGAAAGATTTCACATATCGGGTATTCTAAAAAATCTGATCTAAGAAAATCATTCTGAAAAAAAAAATATTTTGCTTGGGAGACAGATGTAAATATTTGATGGCAAAAATCTGCCTTTTCTGGAAGAAAAGGATAATGTCTTTCTCCATGAACAAATCATGAATTTTTGTGACTCCAAATGGAATTTGGCATGTTTGCAGAAGGCTTTTCCCTTCTTCATTAAAATATTGTGTATTCATATAGTACCTAGCATGATGGGACACAATGGGGGCACATATGGCCCCAACTCATTTAATGCCTCTATAGCTATTGCAATACAAATAAATATTCTTAACATAGTTAGATGCATGAGAAAAGACCACCACCAAAGAAATGTCTGTCCTATTTACAATGACTTGCATTCTGTAATTCTTAGTGAACACATGATGCACATTTTGCAAAACCTGCAACAGTTGACACTCTTGCTGGTGATTTAATGAAAGATGCCAATGATCCATTAGGGATAGAACATTAAAATACTTTCTCATCATTCACAGGGATGTCTTATAACAGACAAGGATCAGTAGTTTTAGGTAAGTTTGCATATCTGTCAGCAGTAGTGTACTTGTTATATGTTTTTGGCTTTAAACTGACACACCACCACAATTAACAATTACTAAACTGATGAAAAATAGTAATTATTCTTCCTACTCTACTATACCATCCATACCGTCACACACACACAACAAATCTGAATGTGCTTCACTTCCTTAGCCTGTATTTTATTTTCCACCTATTTTGTTCTACTCAGTAACAAAACTGATTTTTTAAAAAAACAAAAATTATTCATAGGTCAAGGACTCACAGTAACCCTAGGCATGACAATACCATATAAATGAATAAATCACAAAATGCTCTAGACAGCCGTGTTCTAAACTTAGCGTCATAAGTAAGCATTTAATTCATTTGCTAAGGTAGTTATTACATCTTAATTGGATCCTGTTATTAGGTGTATCCAAGATATAAGTTATAATAATTATGGCTATGACACCCATTAATAGCACTGTTATTAACTGATAGGTCACAATCAATGTACCTGATTACGAAGACAGATGCTCTGGACCTTTTACCTACACAAAATTTATAAAATCTTTCTATAGAAAAATCAGTTTGGGTAATGTGGTCAATCACATCATCCCTGGAGGGTTATACATATGAAATGTGTTTCACTTGTTTAGCAATTAGCATCAATTATTTGCTCATAAACAGGCATTTGATAAAATTACATATAATCCATATTTTAAACAATTCTTATTTCAATAATGTTTTAAGAGTCATAAAAATTCTCTATACTGTATTGAGTGCTACAATGATTACAAATCCTCTTAATTGCAAATAAAGTATTATACTGGTTGGAATCCCAACATGATGGCAAACCATTAACCAAAAGAGCACAAATAAGCAATATAACTTCAAGCTCTCTTCCAGACTTGCATGTGCTTTACCTTTTTCTGCAAATTTGCCTCTGAAATGGTGCACTGTACACAATTCAATGTCTCTCAAAGTGCTTCAGCTCTATCTTTTTTCTACGCAGCTAGCTGTGCAGCAACTTCCACTGCTATAAGAGCAGCCATGCTGCTCTTCCACTATGTATGGCTACAGTTCCCTCCCCCAAACTGATCAAACCAGCTTCATGTGCTGAAAGTCTGCTGGCCAGGTGTCTTCTCCTCAGTACTGCCCCGCTTGCCCATCTCTCATTGGCTAAAGTTCCACCTATCACCTAAAATGACCATCAAGAATCACTCCTATTTTATCAATCATTTACAGAAATTCTGCTGGGCATTTGAGTTCTGAAAGAATATTATTGCTTTGAAGTTAATCTTCATGGTTTCATCCATCCATCTCACTTTGTCAAGGCCCAAATGAGGCATGCAAAGACACAATACAAGGAACATGCAAAGTTATTCATTCATTCAGTAAAAGACCTTCCATATTTTCAGCTTCATGAGTCTTCATACCTGATGTAAATAACCTTCAACAACAAAAGTGAGGAGCAACCAGCTCTCTAAGTATCAGGTATTTGGGGAAATAAATTGAATTATGTACCATATTTTGTCCTTGAGTGATACAGAAAGAAAAACACCCTACTGACTGGGAAGCGGGCATATTTTTGCCCCATGGTAGGGAAGGAATCTAGATAGCAGCTGGGGCAGAAGGCTATGAAGATAATTACTAGTACCTCCTTGTGGCAAATGTATAGAGCAGCCTCTGGTTACAGAGGGGATATGTTATTTCTGATTAACAGGAGTCAAAAGTGAATTTTTGGGAAGACATCTCCTAAGGAATCTGGAAAAGAGGTAGTTAGGCTCCTGGTATCAGATCTAGTAAGTAGACAAACTCTGTCCCTTTTTTTTTTTACATCCCCCCGTCACCTTTACTCCATTTATGAGTGGTGCACTATGGTAGGGGGTTGCTGATGGCAGCCCTCCTAAACAAGTGGAAACAATTAAAGCAAGAATGAAGACGAGCATGGGTTGAAATGTTTGCTAGGTATTTACAGATACATTAAGTGAACAAAGTTGTGGCTGATTAAACCATATCCTTTGTATCTTGCCCTTCTTACTGCATGGCAAAGATAAAAAAAAAGATACATTTGGAGAGGTCTGCATTGACTTAGCTGTTGTAATCAAAATTAAGTATTACTGCAAAGTATGCAAGAACTTCCAAAGCTGTCACTTCATACTAGAATTATTAATTGCATGCAAACAGTGAACCCAGCAACTGATCTCTATGACTTCATTAATGTTTCTCTATTTTCATCAATTAATCATTATACAGAAACTGTAGCCAATCAGAGCAATCTACAAAAGAAAAACAAAATAAAACCACTAGCCCTCCATCAGCAGCCTGTCACTGGTTAATCCGTCATTCAGTGAGAGTCAGATGTTTCCAAATGTGCATAAACCCCAGAGAATGTAAAAATAACTGATATTGTGTGTCATATGGCTACAAGTACAGTTCAAAGTACCATTATCACTTGTTCTCATGGTGATAATTAATCCCATCATCATTATCATAATGAAAAAGTATGTTCAGAAAATGCTGATTGAAAGACTCCAATATAAAAAACACAAGTCATTCTCCTATCAGCCAAATTGATTTTTACACTTACTGTAGATTAGCAGTGTCTTCCAAATTATTTTATAGCCCAATCCAAATTTATCTAGTGTTCTTGTATTTCACTTCATGATTTTTTAAAATGTTCTGCTCTACAATGAAGTGCTAGAATTACACTTTTGTTCTTTAATTTGTGATGTATCTTTAGTCTTAATCAGAATCTTTTTTCTGATTTTGCTATCATCTCTCTCCCCCATCTTCATGATTTACCTCACAACTTGAAGAAAAAGGATAGTCAGGCCACAACATTAAAAACTGTAAACTGTTATAATTATAAATGAAGATATACTTCCCAAAGTAAAGCAAAAGTGCAAAAAGTCTTGAAGGTGAGATCCTAATCTCCACTCCAATCCCTCTACAAAAGGAAAAACGGCTTAAGTCATGTTGCACTGGGAAGCCCTTGGAGGCTTCAATACCTTAAACAGACCTCCAAGACTGCCTAAATTATTCAAGGGGCTGCAAAGATGTCTTAAATCCACCTTAGCTCCCTCTCCTATCAGATGCTGAGTGCCTCTTAAGAGGTTCTGAGTGCCCTTAACTCACATCAACTTCGGAGTGGACCAAGGGAGCTCAATAGAAAGCAGGTGACACTGTGCCACATCTGAGCAGATACAAATTACAGTAAATTAACACTACAGAGAGGACCAACTGTAAAGTAGGAATAAGTGAACCAGTTTGCAAAACAAATCAGAGTCGCATGCCTTAAAACTGGAGCAGTTTCCAAAAATGAACCAATGTTTTTGTAAACTGAGCCTCCAGAAGCTCATCCATCATCCCAATCTGTGTCATGGAGTTTTCTCCCATAAGTACTGGGAGGAAGTGAGCCAAATAGTGGGAAGAATTGAGCACAAGTACTGGAAAAGAGTTTTCTCGCACAAGTACTGGGAAAAATGAGCCTTTTAAATAAGACCTTTGGTTTCTTTGCTGGTTTTGTTTGTTTTTAATTACTATATATATTACTCTGTTTTGGTGACCCTGACACTTGAAACAGGTTTCATTTCTAACACGCTGCCTAGGAATGCAATCCTTTTTCTTCTGAATCATGTTGTTCACAGATGGCTAGAACACTGCATATATGCACAAATGTTATTAGTGATTCACATTGATTTGAGATCAGGCAAATTATATTTATCCAAACTCTGATTTTGGCTCTCTCTCTCTCTCATACATGTACACATTCACACAGAGGAAAGCAGGGGAAAGAACAGATGGACCCCGTAACAAAGTAGACTAACAGCAACAACATCAAAAACAGGAATGGTTTAGCTCAGGTGAAAAGTTAAGCCCCAGGGGGTTGGACTTGATGATCTCATGAGGTCCCTTCTAACCCTACGATTCGATTCGATTCGATTCTATTCTATTCTATCAATCTTCAGTTAATTATAAAGGCAAACCACAGGCAAGAGGTAAGTTTGTACTATATACAGCATAAGTATACAGCAACTCACAGGTCTTAAATCTTGTCTCCAGTTTTGTAGGCAGTTTTATGCCCATAATTCAGGGGTGGACAAAACTGGCTCACAGCTAGGTACCAGCAATTTTACTTTTGGCCACCAGAGGGCACTCCTCCTTTACATGTCTGCAGTGGAACTAGGCAACAGGCTACTAAAACTGCTTGCCATGGCAACCAGAAACAGCTTTGTTAAGACTTACTATAATTATACATGGGCACTGTTGATAAAACTAAGCAATTTGTTATCTGACTGGGCCACATGTACAAAAATACACACATGAAAATATTTCTTTTTTGAAATCTCTAAACCAATGCTACAACACTGTTTTTGTAATATATGTAGTATATACAGAGAATATGACAGCGTAGTATAAAGATTATATCAGCACTCATTAAGATGAGCTATATATGACCTGAATTCAGGTGGGTAAAATTCTACAGGCCGTATTATAGAAGAGGTTACATTAGATAATTTGAATGGTCTCTTCTGACAGTAAAATCTACAGTTTTTTCCCTGAATTCTGTGTTTTTTCTAAATATTATATAGAAGGAAACAGTTACCACTTTTAATTATTTGGAAGTAACATATGATACACTGGAAATCACCATAAATTATACAATGCATTTGAAATTATCGAATATAGAATTTCATAGATTATACTTTTCCCAAGGACCAAGTAAACCACCTTTTTATTAAATCCACCATACCTGGAACTTAGTCTAATATTCTAAATCCCTGAGAAACTTCAAAGTATCTACTTTTATAAAAAACTCAACTTGCCAGGGAAACGCTTCCATCTTCCCTCTCCAGATACAGCAATTTCCCTATGTTGGGTCAGTGATATCTTTTATAGACCTATAAACAGACTTGATCCATTAGTTAAGAAGAATGAATGGTCTTGTGGGTGGAATGATGGACTGGGATTCATTTCTTGAGTTCTATTTCTGCTTTTGCCATGGAGCTTCCACAATACCTTGGGCAACTCACTTTCATCTCTTTGTGCTTCGATTCCACAGGAGTGATGAGAGAAAAATTCATGAGCACTTATACTTTGATGAAAGGACCTCTTTCCAAAGGGACTCGGTAGTGATCAGATACAGTTCTGTTAAAAAATGACATCTTTTATTTACAAAACAGCTGTTCTCCATGGTCATTTTTAGACATGTTTTACGTTTACTGGGATTGTTTGTTTGTTTTTCTTTCACCACAGCTGGTCTAATGGTAGAAGTAAGGCATCTGTCTTCACTGGCAAAAATATATGAGCAATAGTTTTACCAGTTATTTTACACCTCTAAACATTCCTAAAACAGGTTTTGTGTAACTCTGGGCATAGGCTCTGAGTCAAACAGCTCTGAGTCAGTTATCCAACTGCCTTTGAATATTTATGGAAGCTGGGTGCCTAACTCTCTTAGATTCCACCGCCAATCCCAGCCACATGATGATGATGTTCAATCTATAGCTTTTATTGACACTTGTTTGAATTTACCTGTGTCATAACAGCTTTGCCTATTCATTCATTAATAATGCAATTATCCCAAATTCAAGCTAATTAGACCTTTATACCACACCATTATGGATACAGATGCCTAGGTATGTATCATATATACCCAAATACAAATACGTACAGTAAACCTGCACACAAAGACTCCAAATACTCTAAACAGATCATTAATAAAGAACAGTGTTTCTTAACAAAAAAAATACATTTCTTTTTCAGTTCACAGTTTGCAGATTAAAGTATCGTTCATGACTAATGCTAGCAGGAACTTTGTAACCCAAAGAACACACGAAACCATAACTAATCTTTATATGACTATAACCTTCAGGTTTTTATAACTAACTTATCTCATTTCCATGATCATAAGAAACTGTAATATTAAATTACAACAACAGCAATCAAAGTCATGGGGAGTGAGAGAATTCTCAATTGCAGCCCATGCATCGCTCTCAATATCAGCACAGAAGAAGAGATTGAAAAGCCCATCAATTCGCATAACTTCCTACCAGTACCCATTGTCTTTTCAGTTCCTAATGATGCTGAAGTGTCTCCATGATTAAATTTTAAAGGCTTCCCAGTAACCAAGTAATTTGCCCAAAACTCCTTATCCAGCACTCACCATGAAGATACTGATTTTAATATACCATTAATCAAGCTCCAGGCAAGTTTACTACTGATACTTTCAATTACAGAGGAACTAACTTCATTGTTCTCAATGTGTCAATGACAGACCACTTGCTTGATTAACCATTCACCCTAAAAACAGACAGATTGCAGACTTGGGTTTGATACATTTTACAGAAGGGACTATTTGTTATGAATTATTTGTTGAGAAAAATAAACAAAATTAGGTGTTTCCATTGTAGCATATGAATGATTAATCTGACTTTTGAGTCATTTTACGTTATAATCACAAAAACTGACTAATGTTTATATATAAATGTAATGTTACTGATGCATTTAATTAAATAAATGTAATTAATGCAATGATAAATTTAACAGAAAAGTTGTAAAAATGAACATATGCGCATGTGCCTATATAAACACAAACAAAAACATATGCATATATACATATTCATGTGAAAGTATTAATGGTAAAAATCAGGGAGAAATACTATACTAAGGATTAGCCCTCTGCTAAGTACCATTCAAAATTTATCTCAGTTCACTGATGCCAAAATCTACTTCATGACTACTGTACAGTATTTCCACCACCAAGACTCTATTCTGCAATATTTCCTTGATTCGCAAACACACACACTTGCTTAATTTTAAGTGAGTATTCCCAATGACTTCAACGAGTTCTCTCACGATCAATGCAAGACATGTGCTTAAGTGACTGCAGGATCAGTTATCATCAAATGATCTCCAATAGAAGAATTCCAACAGATTGCAAATAGCTATGATTTGTCACACAACAGCTGGTCTCCTTTTTCTGCAATTAAATGGACAAATGGAAAAAACAATGCAGGCTGTGAAATGGTGTCTTAAAAAAAATAAATTAAATTGGAAGAGACCCATACCTTGCTATATTAAAGTAAAGGAATGACAATGGATCGTCAGTCCAGCTACCAGTGAATCATAATTTGAGTTTGAATTTTCTTTCCACAATCAGTAGCTGAAGCCAAAAGTTATTAATCCAGTTACAGCTACTGCTTAGGAAAAGCATAAAGCTAAACAGGTTTGCCAGTCCTGATGTTACAGAAAAACCACTCTAAGCCTTACATCTTTCCAACAAAGGGGGATTGGCTGCATGCAATGTCCTAAGAGTCAATAACAGCCTGATTCTGTCAAAACCAAGGCTATGCCATCCTATTTTATTCAGAGAGGTACTGGAGAAATATTTAATCAGAATTGTCAAAATTTATTCAAACAGCTGTAAGTTAATTTTAATGCAGTTGGTTCTCAATACGACTCAAGAAACTATATTTTTAGACTTAATAGTGAGGTTTTTTCAACTGAGGAACTTGACACCACCTTCAGTTATATATAATGTTGACAAATGGTCAGTGTGAAATCTAGGGTACTGAAAAGATAATTTCAACCATGCTGGCTTTGTTGTGTGGTAGAACCATGAAGCATTCATTATAAAATTCAGATTTTAATAAAACAACTGGGAGCCAAATAATATTTAAAACTTTTCTGAAGTCATTGTTTAGAACAAATATTTTCTCTCTTAACACCAAATTTGATAGATTTTATTTGTTTTCCAGAACTCTGGGATTGTAACATAAGTAGGAGTTACCAGATAGCACTATTTGTAAGTGATCATGTTAGTTTGGCCTATCTGAGTGTAGAGGAGTTAGCATTTTTTGCCAAGATCTATCAACATATGGTACATTTCCTTTTAAAAGCTGAACATATGATTGGTCAAGCCTGTTCTAACTAAATCTGACTAGTTCCAATTCTTACGTGTATTTCTCTCAATGTTTTATCCACACATCCCACCACTTATTAGATGGTGCCAGAACAGTACATGCTATTATTTTCTCAAAAATAGGTCTCTGTGACTGAGTGCAGGAAATGAGTAGGTAGGTCTGCACCCTGATCACTGAGACACCAATTAATCCCCCCCTCCCCCCAGAAAAGCTGATTTAAGTAATTAGAAAATAAGACTGATGCTGGGTGAGAAAGAGTAAATCAATCCATCAGTCCAGAAGGATACAGACATCATAAAATGCAGAGAGAGAGGAATAGTGCTAGTTGACAGGCTCACAGAGGCTGTTCCTTTCAAGTTTTGAGGAGAGGGCCAAAAGCACAGAGGTATTGTAAATAGACTGTTGCATGTCTACTGTAGTGGAATTGGCAGAGGGAAGTCAAATAAATGGCACTGTGAATGCACAAATAGTGATGTCGGTGCTATTTCTGCCAAGCAAGAAGACAAGAAAAGGGGCGTGTGCTGTTACGGTTTCACCAACACAGCCTTTGACATTCAAACCTGTTCTATTGAGACAGTTGATTAAGAGATTGAAGCCTTTTACCAGAATTTGGAGGGGGGGAAATGGTGCATTAAGGATATTTGCCAAAAAAATACACAGAGGTACAATAAAAGTAGAGACAAGATATCGCCAGAGCTAGGAGAAAGACCCAAATAAAGTAAGTGAGTCTTCCCTTTGCATCAGCATTTAGATGAATATATGGAGTGGAATTACACTGCTGAAGAACATTCATGGAACTCTGTTTGCAAAAGCAAAAGTGGTGCATTGATCAAATGCAACTGTCAATGTCAGTAATTAAAGCCACATAAAACTAGAGCTGCAGTAAGTTGTTAACAGACGTTCTCACACTGACAAACAAGCTCCTCCATGCTAAATTGCTGTTGCTCACTATTTCATGCTTTTCAAGTTGAACTCACTTCTTGTGTATAGGCTGTGTAGCTTCCATTTTAGCATGATACTGTACCTCCTATTAGACTTCTGCAAAGACTGTTACTATCACACTGAGGAAAGGCAGTGAAATTGGCTTCATTATTATATACAAGAAGAGAGAAGGCTTACTCTTCCTTCCCTCACCAGTTCTTAATTTACTCAGTTCACCAATTTACTTCATTATCTTCATTAATTATATGTTAACAAGAACTGACATAAAGGACACATTAGGAGTGTTCTTCTGCATAGATATGGACTCGAACCAAAACATTTACATCCAGATGATCAATTCTGAATTTGAATCTTGAGTTTTGGTTCAGCCCATTATAGAGAAAGAACTCAATGCTGAAATTTGAAATTATATTATGATTCTGACTCTCTGACAGTCTCACTCTCACCCTGTGCCATTCATTTAGAGCTCTTAATCCATGGTTTTATTTCAGAACACCTCTAAATCTGTGGTGGAAATGGGCACAATAAAGTTTTCCTTTGTGAAATTCACTACTCTTTCATGAAGCAGTATCAAAGAAACAGCAAAAGTATTTTAAAGTAACAGTAAATTGCCCTTTTTAGACTGGTAAATCTGTAAAATACCTATGAAACCAAAGAAATTGCTCACTGGACAGATTTCTCTGAGCTGTCATAGTCCAGCTACCATTCAAGGACAGTTTAACTAGGTTTAGATCAAATAAATATCAACCTGACCTTTTGTCCCATATGCTATCCAAAACTTGAATTTGACAAAATTCACACAAAAATTTGAAAATGTGGAAAACTCACTACACTGTCTGTCTCCTCCACCTCTATACGTACAAACCAGGGATTAGGAACAGAACATACCCTGAAAAGGGCTCTTTCTTTTTAGTGTGCGTGCATGCGTGCGTGCGATCTGACCTGACCAAGAGCAAGACGTACTGTGATTCTCATGAGAAACCATTGTACCCAAAAACATATACTCAGCCCACACTTGGAGATCCACAACCTTGAATAAAATTTAGACAAACATTTTAACTTTTTGGCATTTATCCAAAACAAGCTTTCCATGTTTTTCAATTATCTCACAAAAGTGTAAATGGGTTGTATAAAAATGGCAATATATAAAAGCATTTAAAATAATCACTAATATTTAGAATGAGATTTTACTTCAAGGCATGTATGTTACCTCGTTGCAAGATTTACAACGTTAACCAATTATTTTCTGTCAACTAGCAATTTTTTGGCAGATCCCTTTTGCATGATTCATGAAGGACCAGTAAAAGGCTAATTGTTCAAATTAATTTGCGTAAATGACTAAGCAAGAGATAACAAAATTACATCTGCACTTGTTTGGCAAAGATTCAATAGCAGCGGCCCTGTACTGCCAGCTGCTTCCAGACAACACTCTTGCAGAAATTAAAAGCTACAAATATTAATTAATACACTTTTTTGGTACGTTAATTTGCACTGAAAGGTTCCGGAGTGCAAAACTGCTGAGAAGATGAACCATGATAATTAGAATTAATGGGATGGATGCATGTTTTTGCAGCTGAAGTTTTTAAAACCCATGAATGGAACTGGGAACTTGAAACTGACAGTCTCATAAATCTCTATGATAATGCAGCTATTAGTATTAGAAGGATTAAGTACTGTGGATCCAGTGTTATCCATCACATGACACGTTGTATCCCATCTGTCATTGCAGCAGCTAAGACATGATAGCTGTCCTTGAGGAAGCCATATGAAAAGCTTTGGGAATTCAAGGAATTGTGGTGCTGAGTGTCGGACTACAAAATGAATAGCTCAAACCTCTGACTCTCAAGCAGAAATAATGGGCACTACTCTATACTTGTCAGCTTAGTACTTTAACAAACACTCTAACTATGGTATCTGTATTTAAGTTTAGTGAAGCAGTTTGAATTAGAGATAGATCAAACAGAAGAAAAGTCAAATGTCACAGATTATATCTTTAAATTGTTTCTAGCTTTATATATTTGATTCCACTATCATAGTTTTTACTGATGATCACACTATTATTTTGCATATTTTTTAGGCATTGTCTCACAACTGTAGCTCTGCTAGATAGTTGAAATAATGCTTAAGTTTAATACAGAATGACTAGTAACGATACAAATTCTACAGTGGTGTGTGAAGTTATGGCTGCACATCTGAAGATGCAAATCCTTGTGTAAGCACTAAATATTATTAAATTAGATTTAAATTTTAGATATATTCTTTCTTTAAAATTTGGCTGTTCCCTTAGGAGTTAGCACTTTGCTGCTTGTTTAAAAATATTGTTACATTTCTATAAGTATTTGTATTCTATATAAATAGTTAGGAAAGATGATAAACATGACAGGCATTTCTTTCACACAGTCTACTGATTAATGTTTCCAAATGACACAAAAATACAAGAAAATAACTATTGACATTAAATATAGACAAACTGTTATTTTTTCATTTTGTAATATTGTATGCATGCCTATTCAGAATGACTAGATTCAATAACTGAAAGAAATTAAGGGGAAGAGAAAGGTCTGAGTAAAGAAGCAAGGAAAGTTCAGAGGAGGCTGAGAATGCCTTGAGGATGAGTAGTTTTGTAACACTCTACACATAAAAATATGGTGCCAGATCTTCAGTTTGTATACATTTTTGAAAGTCTACTAAAGGGCAATGATCTTACACTGATTTACACCATCCAATGACCAGGCTTCCAGAGTACACATGTTACAAATTCATCTATCATCTCGACAGAAAGAGTTTTTAAGAAAAGTTATTTAAGAATTGTGCTTCCAGAAGAAAACCATAAATTCCACAAACAACTATGGTATGGTTTGCTCATCACAAGTGGACAAAAATTTCTCAGTCCCCTTATGACTCGGATTGTCATGGCTGAATTCAATGACCAAACATCTTAAAGTCTATATAATAACAAAATATTTTTTCTTCTAAGGTAGCTGTAAAATAGTGTCATAAAAGTTTGTTTGTTGATCAGTGACTTTAATTTGGTACCCCATTTTCCACAGGCTACACACACTATTTTTCCTTTATTCTGGGCTAGTTTACCATCATCCCTCCTCTAGAGCATTGAAGGTTTTCACAGAAACTTCATGGAATCCTCCATTTCTAAGAACATCGCACAAAATCAGAAGCATACCCTGACCTCCACTCCTCAGTATTAATTATATTAGATTATTAGGAATGTATAGTCATATAGTGCCCAATGTAACAACCAATGAAGTCAATGGAAGTCATTCCATTAACTTCAGTGACCACTGCAACGAGCTCACAGAGAACAGCAGTTAAGAATGCCATTTTGCCTCTTCTTTTCCATCTCCCCCAAACAGCTGCCATTTAGTATAATACACCATCCACAACATAGCAACAAGGTCTCAGAATCTCAGAGGATAAAACATCTTGTAAAACTCTCCTTAGTAATAACACAGAAAAAATCCATGATAATCTATTGCAAGATAAATAACAATTACCTCTATGGCTATAGGACTAACTTTCTTTGTAGAAGTGATCTTAGGTTACTCAACATAAAGCAGAGTAACTAGTAAGCCTTGAAAGCAGTTTCTCTCTCTCTCCCCCCCATCCTAAAAATAGTTTATAAAGCATAATAAATAAACAGTTTTTATGCAAAACTGCCATATAGACATGTAACTACTATATGACATACACTGCCAAAATGGTTTTGAATCAAGCCATATCAGTGAATTAAAACAAACAAACAAACAAACACACCCCTTAATTAACTAACAGATTAAAACAGAAGTGAATGTAGAAGAAAGCAGGAAAAAAGTTGTAAAGAAAAAAATGGGTACATGATGAAGGTACCTGATGGGGTCAATTCTTATCCACAGGACTGATTAAAAATATTCTATGAATATGCAACATGTTATTGGTTTTAAAATGAAGAATAGTTTGCATTCCCATAGACTCTTCCACCAAAGGAGCTCAATGTACTTTACAGACAGTGGTTAGTTAAATCCTATAAAACTCTAGCAAGGCATGTATTACCACAGCAGTTTTACAGATGAGGATCTGAGGCACAGAGAGACTAAACCATGTGCCCAACATCACAGGGGAAATCAAATGCAGAACCAAGAAGAGAATTCAGGTTGTCTCCCTTGCTTCAGGCACCTAGTGAACCACTCTTCCACTGCCAGGTCCATGTTCAGAGCAATTCCAAGATTAAGTGCTTAATTATTAATTCAATTAATTTCTTTAAAAAGTTAATGGGACAAAACACCGCAGATCTATGGGAGAGTGCTTAGTCTTTTATTCAGCGGTTTTGGCTTTTACTGAAATCCTTTCCATCCCTTCCCCTCAGGACAGTTCAGTCCTCTTCTGCTTCAATATTATCATACCCTTTTCACAATTAATTTTATTCAATGCTTGATGCAGAGACTGCAGTTTGCTATCATCTCACAAAATAGCATTTATCTGTGTGTTTCTCGTAGCAAAAGCAATGGTGGTTATCAATGCAGGACTGTGCCTGTGATTCAAATAGCCAGTTCTCTTCTCTACCTTTCTGTACCCTGAACTAACCAGAAGCAATAAGAGCACTAGACTTATGAAACATTTCCAGAGGTCTGATGGCAGACAGTATGTAGCTGTCAACTGAAACTAGGGGAATTTGTGCCACAAGGCAGGTATGAAATAGACTGCAGTAGTCAGTGACAAATAAGTAATGTATCTAAATATACCCAGTAAATTCAGAGAGCCCTAGGATGCTATAGCAATTCAGAATGGGTGGATGGCTTTGTTTCTCAGCAGGGGGTTGTGGTTAACATGTCTGTTTCTTTTTCATTTATTTCTATTGGCTTCAAAAATTAACCCAAATACCAAGAACAGGCTTGAGATGTTAAATACAGAACAGAACAGAAGGATGTCCTTTTAAATTGAAGTATACTGTGAGTATTGGACCTCTACTTGTTCATCAACAGTTAGATATTACACATAGAAAGAAAAATCTTTTAAACAACATTGGACAGAATGAGCTTTTGGTGGAGGGTCAATTAGGGTTTATCCCTCCTAAATAGTACTATTTGGCACAAATAAGTTGGGTACTGTTATACATTATTTTTAGTATCCATAGAAGGCCATGCCTAAACAATTTAAATAAGAGCTTTAAGATGTCATTTTTTAAAGATATTGGAGGCGGATGTGTCTTACTCTCTTAAATATCCCCTCTTCCTTGCCTTTTCACACAGAAATCTCCATGTCTTAATCATTGCTCCTTATATGTACAATCAACCTCTAAAATATTTTCCCATTCAAATCACTCAAACACCCACTGTCAAAACATCACCTACAAAGAATAAGCAGTCAAAATAAAGGACTTAATAAGTATTATGCTTGTCATCACCCTAAATGCTTGCATTTTACATCCCTTCTTTCATCTGCTTTTCCCCCTTTTCAATTACCAGTTCTGTATCTATCTATATGTCTGTACAGTGCCTTACATTTTTTTGGTACTACCATAATATAAAGTTCCAGATTGACAGACCTTGAAAATGAAATGCTCTATTTATACGCCAAGCAGATACACAGAGGCCAGTAGCTCAAGCTTCCCAAACACTGTACATATTTCAGTCATGTTCTACAAGGACCATCCATGCCCAGGAGCAGTGGAGAAGAAATGAGCTTAGGTTTGGGGATTTATATTCATGTATCAGATATTCTATTCCCTCATGCCTGGTTTCAACAGAAGAAAGAGAACAAGAGCTTTTTAAATGTGTTGCTAATGATATGTCTTATCAGAGGCTCAATAATAATACTCATGATGAGCGCGAAGCAATTGTCTAAACTTGTCACCTACCCCCTTCTTGGGTTCTCCTTTTTGGGGATCCTTTATGTAAAAACTATCAGGTGTGTAAATATTTGTGAGTCTATCAGTTTAAAATATTCAAAATATTTTAACAATGTAAAAGAGATTTTTGCGCTCTTATCACTCAAGAAAACCTTCACTGGCTTTTTTATTTAAAATAAAAAATTTCTGTTGGGCTGTGAATGCCAAATTTTAGCCTAGAGGGAATTTTCATTGCAATTTAAAAGCCCTGATGAGTGTGTGTTTACTTACACACACACACACACACACACACACACACACACACACACTTCTGCATTTTTTAACTTTGTACTCATACAGAGCCTGATAAATCCTTAACTGTGACTCTGGTACTGAGGACTGCTATATCTGATGACAAAATTGACAGATTACTTCTGATGAGGATGTGGAAAGCTTTTTGTTTTTAACCTGACCCTGAAGACATGTCATAACATTTGTAATATCTGCAATAAAATGTCAACTATACTACCATAAGATTGCTGGAGCTCCGAGTTAAGCTTTCAGGTTAGTGCTTCTATAGCTTTCAATTTAAAATAAAAAAAGACCCTTAATTTCCTTTTGGACAGTCCAAACCTAGTATAGTCCTTATTTATCTTAGCAAATATGAAGTAGTCGTAAGTTACAGGAAAAGAAATCTAGGGGATAAAAAGATGGACTAACTTGAAAATATCAAAGGCCTCTACATCAGTGTCTAACATACATTGTGCCAGAAAAAAAGTTAAAGGATCTTGCAAACAAAAATAGTGTCCAATGATCATCTCAATAGTTAGTCTGAAAATTTCATCTACTAATTTTGCTACAGCGTCCAAGCCAGACAAGGATCATGAAGTATTTTAAGACTGGTTCATGAGAGATAAAAATGCCAATGTCTCCCATTCCCTGTAGTCAGAGGCAGTATTTTGTAGTCCAATAATTCAATTAGGGAAATGGATTATACTGCTCTGGTCTTACTGAATTCCTTATCTTCCACTCTGTTTAGTCTTGTTGTACCACATTATCAGTCATCATGACTCTAAAGAGACTAATACTTGCCATTGATATATTTACCGTTTTGACTAACAGTATTTCTAAAAAGTGTGCAATGCATATAATGAAACAGTCCCTCTTGTATTCTTGGTAAAATTGTCCTGGTAATAATGATTCTATATAAAAGTGATCAGCATGCTTGATTCCTTGGAAGAAAATATTTTGTTGCAATTAACAGAGTTCTACTCTTTCTGTATCTAAATCTACTCTACAGTAAAGCTAAGCTTTATTCTCCAAGAGATGAAATACTTCATCTATTTATGTAACTTCCTCAGACTTTATATTATTTTGTGTTTCAGGACTTCAGCAGTTGCCTTCTTGTAATATTTCAGCTTTTAAGCTGTTTTCTTGCCTCACTGAGCTCACATAAGATACATCTGAAAGCTTTAGTACAAATTTACTTCGAATAAAGTCTTCAATTCATTTTCATGGCACCAAAAAGACAGCTTTAATAACTGCAATGACAAATAAACTGGAAATCATTCCAGGCCTTTTCACTTAACTGACAAGTAGAACACTCTCATAATGAGCCGCAGGTTTTACGTTTTCTCTTTGACCATAATAGCTTCATTTAAGAGCGTCAGACCCTGACACTTCATCATTTATCTACATTATTTCTCATCTTCTTTCAAATAAATTATGGAATACTAGACTGAACACATAAAAACAAAGTGACTTGTTATCTGTAAACAGCAAGATAAATTGTCCAGAAGTTCCTCATTTAGTTTCTTTTTAAATTTAAGGGCAAGTTATTGAATGTACCTTTTTTTGTACTGCAATTTTTTGCATGTTTTTACAGCCATCTTATTTTTGTTGCCAGTGGCCTTTTTGCAGTCATCTGAAGTCTGATGATAGTGCAGAAGGCATAAAATAATTCCATTATCCCAAGGTTGGCCAGCATAACACAGAGAGGTGGAAAAAAAATCAAACAAACAGCTTACATGGATATTTCTTTCCATCTGTAAAGTTCCTTGTCCATAATACATCTTGTCATACTAGCAAATGTGACATATCCAAAATAATGAACAGTGGATCTGTAATAGTTTTACCCTTTAGTGAGGTAACACTAATATTTACAGTGAGCACAAGACCCCATCATCCTCTTCTGAAATACAATAATTCTTGTCTGAAAGCAGCATTAAACATTCTACCAAGCTCCTCTTTATTTTAGTTTAAAAGTACATTGTTTAAAATCTAATTAGCAGCACTGCAGCATTTACATTTTAATTATTAGTGACAGGTGACACTCAAAAAGATTTGGCTTAATAATGCTTTGCATTTCTAAAACTCCTACCAGCTGAGAATCCAAGAGCATTTCCCAAACATCAATGAATTAACCCCTCCCAGAAACATGTTAGAAAAATAAATAGTATTATTCCAGTTCTACAGATGGGGAAATTGAGACACAGAAGTTTAGTGGTTTGCTCAAGGGCACACAGCCAGCCCCTAGCAGAACTGGGAAATGCAATCAGATACCCTGACTTTAGGGTTACCATATTTGAACTTTCCAAAACGAGGAAACTCTGGAGGGAGGGGTGCCAGGTCAGCCCCACACCAGGAGGGTGCCAGGCCAGCCCCACCCCAGGGCTGGATTAGAGGGGCCCTAGCCCTGGCTTCCCTGTTTCTGGGGGCCACTCAGCACCACTGCCTTCTTACCCGCACAGCAGGGACACTGCTAGCTACAAAAAAAAAAAAAAAAAATCTGAGGGCAGAGCCCCAGTCCGAGTCCCTGTGCCATGCTCTCTCCCCCACCCATGCTTAACCACCCGCCTTCCCAATTGTGCTGGCCCCCACAAATGTAGCACCTCCTAGCCAAGCTCAGCCCCTGACTCCTACTGAATCCTCCATCCCCTCCCTTGCAAGTCCCCCACATCTATACACCCCCCATCATACTCACCAGCTGCCAGGGTCCAGCTAGTCTGTCCCTGCCATGCCCACTGACCCTGGGCCTCATTCCTGACCCACTGCCGGGGACCCTGTGCAGTCCACTCCCTGTCCGCCCCCACCCTCTGCTGGGACCGTCAACTCCACCCCTGCCACCGGGCGACCATGGTGCATGACTTGTGCATGGGTCCAAGTCCTCTTTCTGCCACTGAGGAATTCTGTGGCCTGCACCTGGCTGTGCGCCCCCCTCCCTTATCACTGGCAGCCCCTGTGGCCCACTCAGAGCTTTCCCTCACTGGGACCCTGCAGTCCATGCCTGGCTCCATGCTCGCCCCACCTTGGGTCCCACACCCACTACCACTCCAGTTCTTTCCCTCCCCCTTGCCCAGTGGGGCCAATAGTCAGGCTGTCTAGGTTGGAGAGGGGGTCCTGGCTGGGATGATGCCCCTGCCATATGGCCGGACTATGTCAGGGCAGCCACACACCCCCTTGCACTGGAGGGGGCCCATTCCGCACTGGGGGACAGGGCCAGAGGCCGTCCTCCCTCTGCTTAAGAAGCAGCCTTCCAGCCTCCCACAGCCCTGGCTGGCCACTCATCCCTGAGGAAGAGGCGGCCAATGTTTGGCCACTGCTATCTGGGGCGGGCCTGGTATTTGGCGTTAGGGTCGGACATGCCCAGATAGTTTAAAAAATCCAGCCAGATGGACATTTAATGTCCAAAAAAGAGGACATGTCTGGGGAAAATAGGATGAACGGTAACCCTACTAACTTGCCAGCCTATATTTTAGTCCATAAGTCACAAGGATGAGGTAATCACCAAAGTATTTAAAGGATTTTTGAGATCTTTTCAAAATTCATCTGCTTTAGTTTGCAAAAATTCAGACAAAAATAAATCACAAGAACAGCCTTTGTCATGACCTTCCAACACATTCTCTTGCCATTGGTTCCCAAAACGGCATCACTCACAGTATTCAGCCACCCGTCCTGGCTGAAACTAGAAAGGAAAAAATGAAAATTAATGGGAAGAAAAGTTAATCCTAAAAAGATTTGGGTAGCAAATTAGGATGCTTATTTTATGAAAAATAGCTTGCACCTCCTGGTTCGTCATTGGCTCTCCTTGCTCGTCAATTCTTGTATGTGTAGACAGCCATAGCAGAGGGATACTACATGTTGAGCAATTTAATTAGGGCTGACAATGCAGCTGGCTGAGGAAAGGTGTTAGCAAGCTGGGCAGTGGCGTGAGAGACAGGAAGGCTGAGCAGCAAGGCCAATGAAATAGTGAGGAACATCAAGAGAGCAAGGGTGTAAAGGGCTACACATGATTTGTAGGCAATAAAACCTGTGAACACTACATACTGAAACATAACTGCTTAGCACGTACCAATTTTGCAGTGAGCTGCTTAAAGGTTTCAGCTCATGAAGGCAGCTGTAAATCCCCTTACTACATGCACTTGCTGCCTTTCTTGGCTCACTGAAGTACTCTGTCCCTCACTTGATGCTCCGCAAAGCCACTAAGCTCTGAAGGAGGGAAGTCCAAGTCTCTGACCTTCCAAGGTTTTGTCAGAGCAGGGCTTCTCACTGCAGATCTTAACAGGTTCATCATCCACAGATGCCAGCTCCTGAACAGGGCTACAAGATCTGCTTTCCAAATAACTCTCTTTTACAGGCCTCCCAATGCCCCTGCCTTTGTTGCTGCCACTGAATGGGATGTAAGTATGTAGCCATCTTGAAATTCATTCAAGTTATCTACACAATGCAGGCAACAATCAAATTGAAGACAAAACAGTAGTTTAAGCTAAGGCTTCGATTTTATATACATAACACTATAATTGTATCTCATCTTCAGTGTAATACTTAGGATGCCATTTGATACAACTGTTTTTATTTGAAAATGTAAATTTAACTTAATTAGCAAAAATAAAGTAGTAAAAGTTAATTAGGAATTATCTATTACAGAATACCTCTCCCTTGTAAATGATTTGTGTGGTTATAGAAGACTGATAAATATAATTGTATTTAGGTAATATCATATTTAATTTACTGTACCTGATTGTACCACATTATAAAGGCCTTGTAAGTGAACTTTATATTATTGCTCATATCTTTCCCAAAAAAATCACATGCAACACAGACACAATCTTCAACAGATTTGCAACAGGGTGGCAATTAGCAATTTATCCTCACAGATATTCAGGATGAACTGCTTCTGCGTGACCTAACAACCCATGGGTCCAATAACATATACAGGAGTGACTTGTGGCTAAGTGACTCAATGTAATGGTAAAGTGATCTGGCATATGTAGCCTATGTTTAAGAACTATGTTTTTAAATTCAAAGCTCCCTACCAGTTTGGCAATCACAAAGGAATGAATAACAATAAAATAATGGCCACTTCTGGCAGGGTTACTTTCTGCAAAAGGGTGAAATGTCACTAGCCACCGAAGATTCAGCTGATGTAATTTTAGATAAACAACATTCTGATATATGAAAACAAGTTCACCCACCCACTGACTTTGTTGACTAAGATTTACTCTTAATCTCTTGTTTATCAGAATAGGCATAAGTATGTCACAGTTATTTTTTGAAAATAGCAAAAATAAGACAACACACCTTGTAAGTAACTTTGAAGTACAAAAGCTCTAAAACTGAAATCGGAAAACATCTCCTCACGCCACACATCCCAGAAAGTTGTTTTCAAATAGAGAACCTCAGAGAAGGGAAGAGGAAAGACTATCCGGTACATTCTCCCTTTTACTGAGCAGCCCTTGTGTAGGTAAACTTCCATTAGTCACAGTCACCCATTAGAATTCAACCACATAACCTCAGCCCATCTGGAAAACAATTCTCCAACCAATCTCTAAAAATCAATGAAAAATATTATGGAAGCACATGGAATCTGTGGTCAGATATACAAGAGATGAGACTAATTCTACTCTTGGATATTTATGTGTGAATCCCATCAAAGATGACAATAGAAATGTCTTTGCATCAGAATGCTGATTTGTTGTCAGGGTTTCTGGCATTTGGTTTTTATTTTTATTTTTTAAAATATTTCAACAGATATATTAATGCTTATTTTTAAGCATTTTGGACTTCTTTATCTTTCTAAAATTTCATATTGCACACAATTATGGGTTTTAATCTTTTCTATTTTTTAATCAAGTTAAATGTTCATCGTTGCAAGAAATTATGGGGAGAGTCATACTGTTATTAAGTAATTATCATAAGTGTCGAGATTCAAAAATAACAAACTGTCAACATGTCAAAATATATAAAGAAAATATCCTTAAATAAAACTCTAATAACTTCTAAAGCAGCCTTTTTCTTACTTTGCCAGCCTGAACTTTCAATTATCATTGATGGAAATATTTTTTCATTGGTTGTGTGTGTATGGTGAAATTGATGTTTACTGACATTTACTAATAATGAATTCTTCCAAGTCTCTCTATTGTGTATGAACATGTCAGTCAGCAGATTTGTTTAAGGCACTGGACAGCTTGTTTAATCTAAATTATACCCATTTGATAGCTGAATTGAGTCCCTTTTGATCTGAGAAAAATTCTAGATATTTTTGTGATAATTTGGGGAATCATTCAGTGCAAATCATGAATTCTTTGTGAGATTATGGACTCTGTATGTGCCTTTGCTAAACTCCCTACTTCACTTTAAATGCCAGCTTCTTTACCTTCCATGTTGCTTGCCTCCAAGTTATGCTGAAATTCCCAAGGTTAGTGGCAAAAAGGCAACAAAAGGGAGTTGTTGGCAAAGCGCTGAACTACTGAAATATAAATAGTTCAAAAGACTAGACTGGTCCCTGACCAGCCAAACTGGTTCAGCAGAGTAGAGATCGCCTGGCAATGAAGTCATCTGGTAGGAACTCCAGTTACCTCATGGAGGGGATTAGACACTTATTGAAAGAACAAACAAACAAACAAATGAAAAACACCACAGGCATATTTTCCTTTTGTCTCTGGCCATGTTCTGTTACTCGAGCTGGGGGGAGCTGCTGCAGGAGTTATAAGAAACAGAGGGAAATCCTGCCTGCCAGAACACAGATTGACCCAAAGGAATTCCCAGGAAAGGTCAATCAGAGAGAGGCATTGAGTTCAGGATGAGACATAATATATGTAATTTTTGTGTTGCTGAAAGGTAGGAACAAGTTAGATTTACATCTATCATGTGGCCTCCTGAAGAGACAAACCAGAAGATTCACAACTTTGATGGTGTTCTGTGGCAGGGCAAGTAGTTGTAGTATCAGCATTGATTATAGGAGCTAGGCAACTGGTCAAGAGTATGGGGTCTCAGGAGGGGATGCTAGATGGATAGCCTGTGACTCAAAAGTGCACCTAGACCCAAGACCGGGGTAGTGCCTGGAATCCGTTCAGCTAAAAACATCCAGGGACGCACCAGCTGGGCTCTTTTACAGTTATCTAATCAGACACCGTGCAAGGGCATTCTACTCAGACCTGTGACAGTTTTGTGGAAAAATTGGTTCAGATTTGGGCTCAGTTACTGATGCCCATGTAAGCAAAGAAGGCTCATGAAAGGACAACAACAAGGTCTTCTCTGGTACAGTTTCTACAGATTTCACCTCCCTGAGGTGATGCATGGGTTGAAAAAACTTCAGTACACAACCAATGCATTCAGATCCATGTGATTCCTGGCTGATGAAGGCCAGCAAAGAAATATTGGATCTGTTGTTATATTAGATTGTTAATGTCTTCATTAAAGACAACAGTCTATGCTACAAAGTACACAAAAACAATGAAAGTACTGTGGCGTCTTAAAGACTAAAAAAATTATTTGGGGTAGGCTTTTGTGGGCTGCAACCCACTCTGTCCACAGTATACTGTATGCAGTATACTGTCTTTTACATTATCAATACCTTTTAAATAATGCATTCTAAAACTTCAATACACTAGAGAAAGATGAATCTCAGACTAATACACGTTATATATATAAAGTCAATATTCTTGCAAGAGAATATACAGTTAAAGATCTGAAAAAGCATGCAATTTAATTTACATTGTTAATTGAAATAACAGTTTATTGCATCCCCCAAAAGAGCAGAAATTATAGTATAATAAAATATTAAGTGACAGACCTACTTAGCTTTCCATTAAGTATTTCTTAATAGCTAACAACATATATCTATGGTCAGACCCAATAGTAAACAGGCCACATACAGATAGATCATGTCATCTAGCCATTATATTGTGACTGTTGAGATATTTGGTGTTCTCCCTGAAGTGCACAAATAAAGACAACAATGTTTAACCTCTAAAAAAAATCTCATTTTGAGCCCATTTTTTTGATTTTTGAATACTTGCAGTTGTAACTACTGTAAGCTCCTTTGAAAGGCCTTATAAGGAACCTATGAGGGGTATGTCTGTCTGGGCAACAGGCACAAGATGCAATCATTTTCTGGTATCAACAGACATGTATGCTGTTTTAGGCCTGGTGGTATCATATGCTCCCTTGGGGTCAATAAGTGCCACTGAATACATTAAATAGTTTCCCCCTTACAAAGGCACAAAGGAAAACCTAGCTTACTATTCTGACTTTGCATGGAGATATGTGAATGCCTCTCTCCCCCAAAAAATTAATTTAAAAAATTTGAAAAAATGTTTTTTCTTTATATTAGCATTGGTTTTTTTGAGTCTTTATGTATCATTTTTTCCAGCTTCTCTCCACAAGTAAGAGGATTAGAAACATACTCAAAATCAAAATGGCAAAATTTTCAAGTAAGGACATGATCTAGAACCAGGAGCTTTTAAACCAAAGTGCCGAGTAATACACAATTTTTTGATGAAAATTGCAAATGTTGCTAGCGAAAAGTGAACTTGAATTTACAAACAGTTCCCTTTTCTTGGGGTGACCTGATCTGCTATGAGCAGGCAGGGGCAGAAACAATTTGCTGATGCTAGAACAATTGTCAAGTCATCATACACCTTTCCTCCAACTCCCCTGTTCCCCCACCTACTACAGCATGGTCTGAAAATTATCACTCTTACACATATAAAGTTGTAAAGATTTATGGCATCAGATTAGAAGTAAAGGTCATTAATGCTGGATTCAACTGGGATTTTTTGTTAAGGCTTCTTTGTTTTATTTTATGTATAAATGATCATCTTGAGGCTTGTAAAAGAACTTTTTTCCCTTTCACGCCAGTGGCACTGTAATTTACATTCATTGCTTTTCCATAAGAGAAATCAATTGTAGAATTACAATTTGCTTCATTATAAAAAGAAATGAGCTGGGCTGAAATTCTGTACATGATCCATTTACACACTATTGACATATCTGAAGTTAATCCAGTCAACATGGACACTTAAAAACATGAGGTGAGTTGTTTGCTACAGTGGCTTTATACTATCAGCTACACAACCTTTTTTGGTCAACTTACTGCAGTGAGGCAGAAAAAAGAAGATAAGCAAACCATTCATGAATTGTACCTCCTAAAATGCTGCTTGCTACTGGTATGTTGAACTCACAGCTGTTTAGTCTTTCATACTTTTTTTTTACATTATCTTTAATGGTCTTCAGAAGGAAAGATATTCTCCTGCTTCATAATTATGCCCATCTATAAATGTACCTTAATATATTTGATAGAACTACATCGCTTGTAAGAATCCACTACTATAATTCATTAGTATTTCCTTTTGAGACAAAATACAATATTTATTGTACTTTAGGTCCAAAAAGGCTCAATTTTACATTTTATTTATTCACTTTTAGTGGCAAACTGACTTTAGGCTCTTTATAGAATTAAAACTAATATTTAATGCAAGAATATAAAACAATATTGAACAAACAATAAAAACTGAAAATGGACAAACAGTACAAGGAACACAATTTCAACAGGTTTTGCACCAGTCTGTATCTCCAATTTGTAGCCTCTCAGTTCAGTGCATGAAAACCAGCTTGAAACATTACCAAACTTTAAGTGATACCACTGAAGGCACAGAATAATCACCAAGTGCATCATAATTACAGAAACATCTGTTCAAGATGTTTTGATGTATTGTGAAAATTCATGGTGTACAATAGCTTGCAAAAGTTTACATTTTTTTTTATCTATTGCAGATTGATTATGATTGTAATTATTTCAAGTAAAATTAGTTTTCATTAAAGGTACTTGATTGACAGCCCCAGAGACTCAACACCTACATTTATTATCCACAAAACAAATACTGCAATGGCAACAGCAATGCAAGCTTTTTTTTCCCAATGCCCCACTAATAAGCTTTCACTGTGTTAAGAAAGGAACTTAATTTAGGGTTAAGTTTATTCTCCATGAGTTTGTCTAAACTGAAGGCTTAAGTCAACTTAATCAGGCTTAAGTCGACTTAAGCAATTCCCTGACCACATTTAGAGTTCATTAAGTCAACTTAAGTGTTCACTTAAGTCGACTTAATAACTCTTATCTTTAAAGTCGACTTTAAGGGTTAAGTCAATTTAGCAAAATGTGGCCATTAAAGTCAACTTAATAAAGTCGACTTAAGCCAGGAGACCCATTTTTAAAGTCGACTTTAAATGGGTCTCCTGGCTTAAGTCAACTTTATAAAGTTCACTTAAACAAATGGGGATTCTCTAAGTTGACTTAATAAGGTCAACCTTATTAAGTTGACTTACCTGAGCCCTCTAGTGCTCCCTCTGTGCTTTGCTTCTCTGCTGATAGTACTTGCTAACAAGCAGTTCCATGTCAATACCTGTCCACAAGGAGTCACCCCCATAAGGGCTACATTTGAACTGGTAACCTAGAGATGAAATACTTCTGTACCATATACTCTCTCAAATGCATATGAAAGCATGCTATTAGTGGCTCTATGCTCTGCAGCATTAAAAGTCTTGTAGGTTTTCCCTTCCATTTTTGTTAAAATCTACTTCAGTTATTCAGTATATTTGACTACATTTCTGTCTCCTTTCTTCAAAACCTGCAAGTGCCAAGTTTTCCCTGATTTGGCTCAGTTGAAGATAATACATTTGGGATTAACTCAGTTAAGACAAAGTATGTAGACTGTGATCAAAGCAGGTGTCCAGACCTGACCATGGAGTCTCAGATCTAAAATCTCACAGAGATATTGGGTAGTTCTGAAGAGGAAATTGTAACGTCTATTCCTATCCTGCCAATCAAGGATAGGAATTTGGAGTGTAAGGGATGGCTGATATCACAGAAAAGTAAAAAAATCAAATTCGGTTTGGAGGATAGAAGGAGTAAATGAAGAGGAAGAGAATAAAAAGGAAGATCTACAAAACTGAAATTCATCTGAAGTAGACACGGAGATCTCACTATTAAATACCTTAACTTCTATGCAGATACCAAAATCAAATGCTAATTTTTAAACCACATCCCCCACTCTTAAAACAATTATCAGCCACTGTACATTCCAGGAGCAGCTGAAAATATAATTGGCTAACCCAGTGAGATCTTATTTTCAACTTGATGGAATTTCTCTGATTGATTGCTTGCCTGTAATTCAGTAATTTTTTAATATTTATCTGATCAATTTCAAGATTTCAGGGCATTAAAGGACAGGATTCTAGGCATCAGTTTGCAGAATACTATTAATTTTGGTGAAAATCAGAAAACCAGAAAGGAAAATGAAGGTAGATAAAATCCATTCATACCTGGCTAGTAGCTGAAACCACTTCTATAGCTCAAAGGTTGATGGAAGCCATTAGCACCTTGCAGGTAACAATAACCTTCATTATAACTCTGCCTATCATTTCTCACCACCATCATTAGAGTTTTAAAATGTTGACACCTTGAAAGGGGGAAAAAAGGAGAAAAAACAAGAATTGTTGTAAAAGGGAGGGAGGGAGGAAGGGCGTACAGGGGGATGCTGGCTTGGGACGAAAAAAGAGAACAGAGAACATTGGAGGGAGAACTGCGGACCCTGATATGGGATGGAAGAGGACATGGGAAAAGAAGAGGCGTGGGGAATGGGAATGGGTGGCTCTCAGCATGAGAGAATGGGGATCCTGGCAGGGAGAGAATGGGGCACAAAGAATCCGTAGTATAGGGGAGAGGGAGAGTAGGTGCAGTGAGTTCCTGGAGTGGGGACAGCAGTTTGTGGGGGGAAGGAGTGAATACAAGATGCTCCTGGCACGTGCAATGAGCTTGGCCTACAGAAGAAACAGTGTGTGACCACCTAGCTAAGGGCTAGGTGATAAAATTTTGTGTTCATAACACATTAATCCATAGATGGGTTTGGATAATCTAAGCCTTTTTGAACATCAGTAACAGTTTAGAAGATTAAGACCGCTGTTGTACCGGTTAGTAGCCTCCATTACTCCTTTCCCCTGAGGCCACCAACATCTTAAAAACTCAAACCAACAACAGGGCCAGATTTGGAATAGCATTTCACTGAAACCTAAAAGGGCTATGAAGTCATAAAAAGGAAATTAAGTCCACAGGGGGCTTCCTAATGCCTAGCAGCAGTGACTGTATAGCTGTTACAAGCATGTTAAATCCAACATCCCCCTGCCCTGGAGTCAAGGTTCCACTGCCAGTTACCATGTACTCAGACAAATAGAAAGCAAATAGCTTCACAACAACCCAAAGATGAAAGAAAGCTCTATCAGGGGAGGTAGTGCCTGCCTCAGAAGTCCAGCATGGGAATGCAGTATGTTGAGGAATGTGTTGCAATTGCAGATTGTTGCTTAAAGAACGAAGAAGATTCTGGGTCCTTCTTTCAGGGCTACAGAGATCTGTAGCAGTATGCAAGCAGGGTCAGTTCTCAGATAATTAGCTTACAGTAAGGTGGAGGTGACAGTTGTGTGTCTGCCATAGGAAGCAGTATGTTTTCCCTTTTTTGTGGGAGGGGTGGATCTTGTGCATTATTGTTCTGAATTCTCACAATTAAAGTAATTTACGTTGCAACCTTCAGAAAGACTGTTAGGGTTGTTATCCACTTCTCTGGTTGTATGTCATGAAGCATAACAGGGAGCATGGAGATGGTTTTTCTTAAATGAGTGCAGTTGGAGAACAGGGCAAGCCAGGTGGGTCCCAACATGCTGAGACATCTGACAGTTTGTAACTGGAGCTGTCAGCAAAGGAAGATGAGCCAACAAGGGC
Source organism: Podocnemis expansa (assembly GCA_007922195.1). NCBI lineage: Eukaryota > Metazoa > Chordata > Testudines > Podocnemididae > Podocnemis > Podocnemis expansa. Next base: position 25,138,082 of record ML681984.1, read on the forward strand.
TAAAGAACATTTCCATTAAGGACAGCTTGGTAGAAGGGGAACAGCATGGTAGTCCCTGAGAGATCCATGTCCTTTAACACCCAACAAACAGAGAATTGTTTTTAATCTCCCTTTTCAGGATCCTCTGTGTCCTCTGCAGCAGCTGTTAGAATACTATAATCCAATGTCTGCACAGATTTTCTGCATACACAAAAAACAGAAAGATTCATCGGAAAGAAAGTCAGGAGGGGTGGAGTGGGGAATGTATTTATATTTACTTCCTTTCAGTTACTTTTTTCATCCCAGTCATGGAGCTGCCACAGTGTACATCTACACTGAAAAATTTTTTCAGAGTAAGGAAGCTTATTTCAAAAAATCTTTGTTGTGTCCTGCAAGCTGTTTTTGCTTTTTCAAAATAGGGGCTCTGGTATTTCAAAATAGCAATTCATTATTTCGATACCGGTAAACCTTGTTAGATTTTGAAAAAGCTTCTTTTTTGAGATCCCCCAAATCGAACTAACCCTATTTTGGGCATGGAATAGGGTTATTTTGAGATAGCATGGCTTCCTGTGACCTTCCCCTGGGACTGACCTTCTTCCCAGGGTTCCAGGCACAAAAAAAAAGAACCTGCCCTGGCCAATGGCAGGGCAGGATTCCCTGCTTCCTGGCCAGATTTTTCTGGAGCTGGCCAGCCCTGCACAGAGCAACCATGTCTGAGCAGGCAAGGCAGCACCAACACAGGTCTCCCTCCTGTACCTCTGGGCTTTGTAGGGCCAGGAGGACACCCAAAGCTCCCTGACTGAATGCCACCACAACAGGGAAGTGTGTGCTGGCATCACCAGGCACCTGGCAGCCAGGGGCCACCACAGGGACACCGAGCAGGTCAGGGCTAAGGTCAAGGAGCTCTGGCAGTCCTACCAGCAAGCCAGAGAAGCTAAGGACCAAACTGGCGCTGAGCCCACCAGTAGCTGCTGGTACTACGAGGAGCTCCACTCCATGTTGGCCCAGGAGCCCAGCTCCCTCCCTGCAGATGCAATGGACTCTGGCGAACCAGCATCCCTGGAGGAGGAGGCGGCGGCAACCACCACATCAGGGCAGCAGCCCACCCAGCCAGAAGCCCTGAGCTGATCCCTGCTGCGCCGCCGACAGAGTCCACAGCATTGGAGGAGCAGGAGGAGGCTCTCCCCACTGTGCAGACCACCAAGTTGGCTTCGGAGCTGGCACTTGCAGCACATGCTGGTGAGTACTCCCTCCCCTCCAGGCTGTAGGCTGAGCTGGGCCCACCTATGGGTGGGGAGGCACTGCAGGGGGACCAGCCTTGTAAGGGTGGGTAGAGGCTCTTGCAGGGGGAGATGGGCTGGAGGCACCAGAGAGTTCCCTAATCCCTCCCCCCATGTTACAAACACCCTCAGTTGTCTACCTCTCAGTAATGTCCAAAGCTAGCGAGCAGCCCTATTCCCCCTCCCGACACACACCCCCGCAACCCCACACCTCATGTCAAGCTCTGGGGAGAGTAGTGGGAGGCTCTGTCCTTGCCAGGTGGAGACAGAGCCAGGCTCAGTGGTGCTATGTGCAGAGCTGGACTGTGCTAGCACGTGGCCTCTGGAGAAGGCTCCATGGCTGCTGGTTCGTTGCCACCATGGCCAACACACCTGATCTGTGGGCGGGAGGGGCCCATAGCACAAAACTGGATGCAGTGGGACACCAAGCCCAAGGAAGGGGGCAGGGAAGCATTAGGATGGTGGGGGGACAGGAGCGCCCCCAAGCCAATGAAGCGCACACACCAACAGGCGCTTATGTTTTCTGTTTCTCTCCAGAGACAGCCCAATAACCAACACCTGATGGCCATTCCAGGGCGACACCGGGCCAGAGACAGTGGAGGAGGAGGAGGACACCAAGGTCCCGGGTGGAGCAATTTGAAGACCTTGTGCACTTCGCCAGGAGCATGAATGAGCGAATGGAGCACTGGATGGAGCAGGAGTTCACCAGCCGCAGGGTGGAGCAGGGTCTCTATGAAGCCCAGAACAGGCTGCTGGAGACAATGGCGGAGGTCCTTTGGGAGCAAAGCCGGAGTCTCCAGGGCCTGGAGCAACACCACCACTCCCCACTCCACCCTGCCCTCCGCTCCACCCCAACTCCTCCATGGCGCCGCATGCGAACTTGGGGCGGCTGCCTGCAAGCCCAGGATTGAGCAGCTCCTGGCCCACAACCATGGCCTCAGCCCTCCACCCCCAATACCCCAGCACAAGGCCCCTCCCCAAACTCCCCCATCCTTTAAAGACCCCACTCACCCACCCACAAATCCACCCTTGCCCCACCAAACCCTTTTGCAAATAAAATCCTTGAAACCATATCATCAAGTGCAAGTTGTCTTTTATTAGTGTGGGTTAGTGGGGGAGATGGGTGAGTGGTGGCGGGAGGGGGGGTGGCCTTGGACAGGTGCTGGTGGGGAGGTCCTGCTGTAGGCGTGTGGTGTGAGGTGCACCACTCAGTCCTCTGTTCACTGAAGGTGGGCAGCTAGCATGTTCCTGATGGCCTGGGCCTGGTGGTGGACCCACCATGAGTGGTGAAAGGTGTCCTGGGGCTGTTCAAAGTCCCTGGCAAGCTTCTGTGCCTCAGCTTCCCAGACTTGAGGAACCCTTTCCCTCCACAGCTTGCACAGGTTGTTGTGCAGCCAACAACAAGCACTGACAACCTGTGGGATGCTCTGCTCAGCAAGCTGCAGATGGGTCAGGATGGATTGCCACTGGGCTTTGAGATGCCTGAAGGCTCGCTCGACCACCGAGTAACATCAGTGTAGCCTCTGGATACAAACATCCTTGGTGGCATCCTTGTGCACTGTGTAGGGCTTCATAAGCCATGGCATCAGTGGGTAGGCTGCATTCCCCAGGATCACAATGGGCACCTGGACAGCCCCAAAGGTGATGCTGTGCTCAGGAAACAGGGTGACTGCCTACATCCTCCTGTAAAGGGAGGAGTTTCACAGTATATGGGCGTCGTGTGCCCTCCTTGGCTAGCACACACAGATGTCCTGGAAGATGCCACGGTGATCAACCAGGGCCTGCAAGATGATGGAGCTGTAGCCCTTCCTGTTAAGGTAGTCATGAGTGTGGTGGTCTGGGGTTTGGATAGGGATGTGGGTCACATCCAGGACCCCTAAATAGGTGGGGAACCCGAGTCTCTCGATGCCATCCAGGGTCTCCTCCAGGATTCCTGTGGTGATAAGGAGGGGTAGCAGGACCCGGCTGATCGTGTGGCACACATCCATGAGGGCGGGCCCCACCATGGACTTCCCAATCCCAAACTGCTACATGATGGAACAGTACAAATCTGGGGTTGCCAGTTTCCAGAGTGCTACGGCCACTCACTTCTTGGGGGGCAGAGCGGGTTGCAGTCAGCTGTCCATTCACTGCAGAACTGAGGTGAGCTCCTGGACCAATGCGAAGAAGGTCCCCTTGCTCATCCTGAAGTTCTGCAGACAGAGACAGTCGTCCCAGGTGGTCATGATGACATGCTCCCACCACTCAGTGCTGCTCTCACGTGCCCACAGGCAAGGAGGCACGGAGTGCAGCAAGGTCAGCACGGTGGCCCTGTGGCTTAGCAGGATGGCATGCACGGTGCCCTGTACCCCTGCAGGCTGCATGTGGCAAGGATGTCTGCCCCACAGGAGAAGCAGCTTTCCCCCCAGATGTTGTCAGGTCTCCTGCAGGTGCCTGAGGAACCACTGGAGTGAAGTCTGAGCCATGAACTGTTCACCCTCCATTTTGCCAGGCACACTGGGGAAACAGCCGACTCAAGGCCTCTTTTAAAGGGCTGGCCAGGGGAGAGGAGACCTTCAGCTATGCCACACTTCCCACAATGCACCCCTCCCAGGTTGATCCAGCCTCCATTTTGATATAGAGAGCCAAATGTGGACTCTGTTCCAATTTTTTTATGTCATCTTTCTTTCGAAATAATGGTCCTGTGAAGATATGGTATTTCAGAATAGTTACTTCAATTTAAAATCAATATAGCTATTTCAAAATAGTTATTCCCCTGCAAATAGTGTAGTGGCTAGCACCTCTGCTTAACATGCAAAAGGTCCTGGGTTCAATTCCCAGGGGGTTGGACTCGATGATCTCACAAGGTCCCTTCCAGCCCTATGATTTGATCTGATTCCGAGATAAAAGTGGCAGTGTAGACATGTCCACAGAGTCCCCTATTTGTGCCCTCTCTGAACGCACTTATTACCCTTCCTTAGATTATTATTGGTTCAAGTCTTGTTGATAGTCATCGGTAACTCTAGAGAAGCTGGGCCATACAAAGGAAGTGGTCTACAATGTAGTTCATTAGGAGCATTATACCAGTGAATGGCATAATGCCAATTGAGCACTGGGGAGCAGAGCATATAATTCAAAGCAGCTCTTGCTATATAATGAAGTGTCACAACTATTCCCTCCTTGGCTCATGCTACCAATCATCATATGGAGGAATTGAGAACATGGCCCTACCCCTACACACCTTCCTCTGACACTAACCAGTCTTGTCCCTTGGCACAGCAGAATGCTGAGTGTTAGATGATGGATGCCCCTGAATGTGTGTGTGGATAATAAGAGGGTTAAGGATTTTCTATGGCCTCATTCCTGTCTACTACACCCACAAAAGGCAGGCATAATTTAACCCTACATCACTATCCAAATTCTCAAATCTCTCTCTAGAACAGTACTGCTTATCCATGTTTTTAGTCTGTTTTACCATAGAACTAAGAGAAGATGAATTTGTGAGATTTCTAATTTAGAGACACGATAATATAATTTACACATCAACTTGTAAACAATTCTGGTTTTAATTTGCAAACAACACACAAAACAAAATTAGTGTAGATTAGTTTTGAGCTGCTGTTGTTGAAGTATACAACGTTATCCTGTAGAAAGTGATTGGATTATATGCCTCTGCAGAATAAAAAATGCTTCATGCGACACATAAATTTGTCTAGGATATGATGCCAACCTATTTTTATGGGCACTCGAGATTGGTCAGTATCCAAAACCTACCAGGAAAGACAGACAGGATGATTTAAGGATACTTTTTAGTAATAGACTGAAAAATTCTAATTTTAAGAAAAGAATTGAAGAGTAATTTAGTTTCACTAAAGGAAGACACAGTAACAAAATATTAAATCAACTCACAATTGGACTCATTGTTACTCAGATTGTGCTATGCCTTGTTAGACCAAATGTATCTTTAATGTGACAGATATAGAAATGAATACTATATTGATTTTGTAAGATTTTCTGGAAATCTCTTGGTCCCTTTGGGAGAATAATGGCCATGTGGGATTTAGAATTATTTGGGGAAGGCACAGTGTTTGAAATAAAACAGTAAACTAATCTCACAAAAGACACTGATCCCTTTATTTTGTGACATTTTGTTAGTTGCCCTAGTCATCAAAATGAGGTAGTAAGATAAAGTAATCAAGTCATACGGCGCACGAGAAGCTATACATGCATTACTTTCTTATTCTCCTTTAAAACTGACACATTTCTCCTGCCTCCTGTTTTTTTAAACCGTAAAGGATTCCTGTGTTTCCCAGAGACAAAGGATAGTCCATAAAATCTGTCTTCTGAAGTGATGAGTTAAAGAACACTGCAGGAGTACTTGCCAAATCATACCACCATTATTAATTCAAGCATGATGAAATTGTTCATTTTAACTATAATCATGTAATTCATCAAAATACTACTAGAGCATATCATTCTGTACTATTACAGTGATATAGCACCTTATTGCACCTCCACTGAAAGCAGAAAATGTATTTTTTTTATGTTAATCTACTGAAAAGCAATTCAGTTTGGGATTTTGGAAGTTCTATCTTATGTAAAAACAAAAAGGGAATTTCAACCATATTTTCTTATACTTGTATGTTGTTGTTATATATTTGGTTGATTATGTTTGACTATGATGTTTTTCAAAAATGAATACTGGAACTGAAGGTGTATTTATTCTGTGTAGGAGGAGGATAGGGTTAGATTATGAATAAGCCCTATGTGTGAATGGCATAAACCTTAGATATAAGCTTCAATTTCTTCCTCTGCCCATGTTTAAAAAAAGATAAAGGCTATAATTTGTATGGCACGAGACCATTCCAAAAAGTACAGTGACAAAGAAGTATTTTTAAAAGCTGAATTCTGTCACAAATCTCAGAATATTAAATGAAATAATAGCAGCAGACTGGGCTTAGTCAGAAATAAGGATCTCAGTTCATGATCTCAAGTTGTGATTGCCTTCTCCTGTCTGTCTGTCTCTCTCTAGCTCAGCACACACTTTTGTGAACAAGTTGACATTACAGAAAAAGAATGAAATGTGAAATTAAATAAAACCCCACAAAGTACAAGCCTGGCTGGTTCTTTCAGCAAATTAACCATCGTGCCTTTGGCACACAGCTTGCTGGTGCTGCAGCTGTGGGTATTGCTGAGTGACGCACCTAGATAATTTCCAAAGAACAAAAAATTGTTAAATTGTCCACATCAGGACAGCATCATTACTGCAAGTAGAAAAGCAAAAAGTTATCCATTCTTTCCCTCCATCAAAATCAAAGAAAGCAAAACTAATGTATGCTAAAAAAAAATAAAGGACTACATTTAGAAAAACTGGTAATATTTTTAACCCCTTCTTGCCCCTCACAAAAAAGTGGGCATACATCATTGGCTATGTCTACACTACAGAGCTCGGTTAAGCCGTCTTAATAAAGTCTGCTTAAAGTAGACATTAAGCTGGCTTAGCACGTCCACACACAAAATGCCAGGAGACTCCCACGTCCACACTGGCAGCAGCTAGGTCACCCTAGGAGTGGTGCATTGTGGGTACCTGGCCCACAGTGCACCACAGCAGAGGTGCCCCTCTCTTCTGGCCACTCCTTTACTACATGAAGTGAGTGACCACACCACCCTCCGTGCTGTGTGTGACAACAGGGAGCCTGATGGAGCCCAGCGATGTGCCAGCACAGCAATCCACTGGCTCTGCAACAGGTGCTGCAGGGTAACTGCCAGCACAGGGGCAGGATGCAGCAGTAGTTAAGACTAAAACACCAGGAAATAGCACACCTGTTATAATGGGGGAAAAAATAGTCAGGATTTAATCCTGCTTTCACACAATCTAATCTAAAACAAATAGCAACTTTCTTTCTTTCTTTCTTCCCATGTGCTGGTTCCCAGTGTTTGAATCTTAACAACTGCTTTGATTTGCTGTTAGACTGTGACCCGATCCTATGTCTTACACTCCCCTGCATTTATTTCCTACCATTCTGTAAATTCCCCCATCTTCAAACTGTCTGATGAAGTGGGATTTTTCTCCCATGAAAGCTCATCCAATAAATAAATTTGTTAATCTTAAACAGTGCCTCTGGACTCCTTGTTTGTTTTACAACAATATCAGAGGGGATCTTTGAGGAGCGGAGACACACAGGGTTGGGTGGAGAGGGGGAGAGACAGGCAGCGTCAGGCTGAAAATTGCCAAGGGGGAGACATGGAGGTTTGGACAGAGAAGGGGGAAGCACCAAAGATTGAGCTGAGAAGGAACGAGACAGGCAGGGTCAAGCTGAGAATGGGGGAGACATGCAGGGCAGGCTAGGAACAGGGAACACATGCAGGGTGGGTTGAGAATAGGGGAGACAGGCAGGGGTTGGGCTAAGAATGGGAGAGATGCTGGGGTCGGGCTGCGGTGCAGGGAGATGCCAGGTCTGGCTGAGATGCTGGGGTGGGGGTGTGATACAGGGAGATGGTAAGGTTGGGCTGTGATGCTGGGGTTGGGCAGCAATGAGGAGAGATGCTGAGGTCGGGCTGAGATGCTGAGGTAGAGCTGCCATATAGAGAGGTTCCAGGCAGGCTGAGATGCTGGGGTTAGGCTGTGGTACGGGCAGATGCTGAGGTTGGGCTGAGATGCTGGGGTCTGGCTGCGATGTGGAGAGATTCTGGGGTCAGGCTGAGAATGGGAGAAATGGCAGAGTGGACTGTGATGCCCAGTCAGGCTCAGAATGGGGGAGATGGTCAGTCGGGGAAAATGTGGAGTTTGGCTGTGGTCCACACAGCTGGGAATGCTCCCAGCTGCATTATACCTTCTAGCCAGCCCCAACCCCATGTTTTCTGTGGTTGCAAGGCCAGTTAAGTTGACTTAAGGCAACTTAATAAAGTCAACTTAACTGTAAAGACGACTTTATAAGTGGAAGTTATAAAGTTGACTTTACCTGATGCTAAAGTTGACTTTAGTGCCCTGCAATGTACACAGGGCTTTGTTTAAGTCAACTTAAGAGCCCATAAGTTGACAAACACACAGTGTAGACATACCCATAATGACTAGTAACCCACACTTCTGCATGGGGACAGGCAGGCAAATGGGTGCTTATGCACCTGATTTATGTTCACAGATTTCCATTACATGTGCATTTAAGCTTGTACAAGCTACACATCAACCTTCAAAACTGGACTAAGACCAGCAGTCAAAGGATTTGTATATGCATCCCAATCTTAAAGTAAAACAAAATATTTTATCCTTAGGGAAGAAATCAAATTTGAATCAAGCACAGGCATTGGGAGCATGAATTTGAGATTTGTGTATATAATATGAGATGGAGGATCAGGGGTAATAAGATAGCAGAAGAGGAGAAATATCATTTCTAAATCACCTCTCCCTATTCTACTAATACAATAAAGCTACAATGCTTCATCCACTCCATTCCACAGTGGCACAACAGATACATCAAAACAGATTCTTGTTCAAAACAAGAACAGAGAATAATACACTGATCACAATATACTGAAAGAAAAGGCTATGTGGCTACCATTAGTGATGAGGCCAAGAAACATAGCTAAATTTTGCACACACATATATACTTTATTTGTATGATGTCAATCTACTTCAACATTTTCCTGTCATGTTTAGATGCAGCTGTTGTAGACAGACATTCAGAATTTCTGTCCTGCAGGAAATTTGAATATTTCAACATTTATCTTCAACCCACACCAAAATGAAACTTAGAAATTATTTTTTTCACAGCATAAAAACATCAAAGCATTTTGATTCAACATTTTGAATTAAAACAAAAATACTCTGATATTTCCAACAATTAAATTTTTCATTTTGGTTTATTAAAGTTATCTGAAAGGCTTCAGTAAAGTCAGTTCAATATTAAACTGCATTTTCCCATAGTATTACACTGCTTTATTACAGTTGTAGTTTGAGAACATGTGCCTCCATTCTCCTCATTCAGACTTAAGCTCACTTCTTTCACTAACCATTTCTCTATTTCTGTGTTCATTTAAATTTGCTATTTACAGTCTGTCTGGAGTTTCTGTCCCCAGTTACACCACTAGAACCTCTCTACTCCAGGTTCTTCTATTGCACTGAAACAGCTCTCACCAAACTCTTTTATGACCTCTTAGACCATCAGGAAACCCCAGCTATCAGTATCTTGTGGACGACTCTGGAGATCGGCTCCCATTTGTAATTTGGAAAGATATGTCTGCTGAGGTCATCTGCCATGGTGTTCTGAACATCTGGGAGGTAAGAAGGTGAGAATACTATGTGGTTGGCTATGCACCAATTTCAGTTTTATTGCTTTGGCACCAAGAGAAGGGGAATTCTTCATCTCCTTGTGCCTCCAATTTGATTAGTGCAGTGCTCCCCAAATGTTCCTCCAAACCCTCATAGCAGGCCCCACCTCACAGTTCAGGTACCACAAGATTAGTGGCAGAAAGTGCAGGCAAACTTTTTTGATGGCTCTCAGTTCCAAAAGATTGATGTGAACAAGCAGCTCTTGTAATAATCATTTTCCCCTACCTTCTGAGCTCCTAGATGTGCCCCCCTCCCAAAACCAAAAGTGAATCATCTGATGTTGCCAAAGGAATACGGGTTTGGAGATAAAAATCCAGCTAAGTGAATTGACTGGTTTATGTCAAATTCCAAAACTATCTCAGGGTGAATTTTGGATGTAGTTGTAGTAAAACACTGTCCTTATGGAATATTGTGAATGGTGGATGAGTCGTTAGTGTCTGCAGTTCACCTACAATTCTGACTAAGTAGATGGCGCCTAGAAAGGCAACTTTTATCAACCACTAAAACATGAAAAATGTTTCTAGCAAGTTCAAAGGGAGATTTAGTCAGAGCTGAAAATCCTGAGTTAAGGTCTCAGTAAGGGACCAGTTTCTTTAATGGATGAAAAGTTCTGATCAGACTTTTCAAGAACCTAGTTGTTACTGGATGAGTAAAGGCTGAGTAACTGACTGATGGCCAGATGGCAGGGATGAAGAATCTAAATTCTGACCATACTATTATAACTGTTTACACTGGATATACCAAACACAAAACTTTAACTATTTACAAGTTTTATTACAAGATTGCAGAGAAGGGTGAAGCTCCAGGCACTGGCAGATTTGACTCAGGTCATACAGCGGTAAGAAGGAACTGCAAAGGCAGCTGACACACCATGCTGCCCTTTAGACACTTGGTGCAGATCAACAGACATTGTTGGAATTCTCTGGTATCAGATACATGATATACAGTGGAATAAATATAGGAACCAGTACTTGAAGAAGAAATAGTAGCTCCAAGAAGTGGAAACTGCCTTCATCTTAACTCTGAAATGTGTAACCATATTTGAATGGAGTACATTTAAATGCCCCCCAGCCAAAAATAAATATGCTAAATGTTGCCAAGATGAGCAGCAAAACAATCAGCCAGCTATAAGACAAGCCATGATAAAGATTAAATAAGGATTATGAAGAATATTTTGCATCATAAGATGAAATCTATGAAGTGTATATTTTTGCTTCTTGAGGAGAGGGTGATATAAGTAGTGACCAAACAACAAATTTGGCTTCCAAAGAATCACAAAATTTTAATTTTTAATACATGCAAAACTTCACTGAGAATTTAGCCGGAACTGTAGGTCCACTCTACAAGTCTAAAGAGTGACTCATACAAAAATCATGAAAATTTTGATTTGCCTCAACCATTGTATTGTTCTTCTGTTGAGGCAGATAACTTAGCAATCCAAAATTCACCTAGTGAACAAAAGAATCCCCCTTTTGTTTCTATGGTTATTTAACCTTTATACAATGGTAGAACTTACATGGCTCATTCAGGTTAGTATCCTATTATATTAGGTTCTGTACAACTATAAAAATATTTGACAGACTCTGCCCCATCTTAATTACTATAAAAAGGATAGCTAACCACTTGATAGAGTATTTACCTTAATTGATTAGGTGATGATGCACATCCATAAACTTCTGAAGATGAGTCTGATCCGAATTCTTGGACCTGACCATCCCTACAGTTTGGATCCAAAGTTTGCCATTTAGCTTTCCCTCTAATCCTGTCCCATAGTCAAACTTTATTTTCTCTCTCTCCCTTTTTTTTTTTTTTTTTTTAAGTTTGCTTTATTTTTCCTCTTCAATTTGGTTGTGCCAAAAAAAAAAAAAAGTGTACTGGTAATGAATTCTTCCATTGCTTCAACAGATGAGTTTGCAGATAGTATTAAGCTCTAAATTTACTTGGTTTTAGAGTGTCACCTGGGAAGCAAATTCAATCCTAGATTTCTAAGTGTGGTTAGATGTCTTGTAACTGCAATCATTGTTGATGTGAGAGCTTGAAACTTTTGCCTTACAACATGGATCTTTTCTCCTGCAAAGTCTTCATATGTTACATCTCAAAAGTGTATATGGTATCATGGCATAGAGCTCTTTATTTGGCTGTGTTCACACAGCAATCTTATTTCGAAACAACAGAGGTTGTTTCGAAATAAGAAATACCCTGTTCACGCGACGCATGGTTGTTTTGAAACAACTTAAACCCCATGTGGGGACGAAACAATGTTGTTTTGAAACAATTGTTTCAAAACAATGCCGTCCGAACATGTTGTTTCGAAACAGTGACTTGTTTTGAAATAACTGTTGCCTGAAACTGCTATTTCAATTTGAGCTTTTTTCCTTAATTCGAATTAACAGACTGATAATTCGAATTGTTATTTTGAAATAAGGCATTATTTCGATACAAGTTGTTTCAACACAACTTGTATCGAAATAATGCCTGTGTGTGAACACAGCCTTTGAGTCTGTCCAGTGCAACAAATTCTCAGATTTTAATGTCTATTTTGTATGCTTTGAGGTTGGCCTTCAAGGTGTCTATGTATCTGAGAAGGGTAGAACCTTAGCGCACACTCTGCACTCAGTTGGGTGTACAACATCACATTCAGTTTACAAAAAATATTCCAGGCAAACAGTACGTCTACCCCAGTGAAGTTGAGTCCTGATGAGCAGACTCTCAGTGCCAGGGACTGGGCATTTTTCAAGGACTTCAGAGTTAGGAATCCTGTCCAGCTGTTTGCCATTGCAGATGGATCTTAGGCAGTGAAGGTAGAAGCTCTTGATCTGTTAGATATGGTGTTGGTACAGCATTCATGCGTCAGAGCCATAGAGGAGTGAGGTGGGTTCAACAGCATGATTCGTTTTTTCTTGGCTCTGAGGCAGACTCCACACTTCCTCAAGAGTCTGTATGTGAGATTGTTGAATTCCAACCTGGCCCATGCCAGGCACTGAATTACCTCATCATACCATATGGCCTTGTTGGACAGCAGAATCTCCTGACTGAGTTGTGCAGTATTTTGTCAATTGTAACAATGGGTTCATGGTACTTGTGGTGGTGGTGGTCTGCTGGTGGCTAGAACATGATTGTGAAACCAAAGCATTTTGAGGCCTAGGCAAAATGGTCCACAATAATCTGAATGTTTTTGAATGTTTGTGCAATGAGGACATAATCATCATCAAAAAAGGAGCTGTGGATTGAATAGACCCCCATCCAATCTGAACTGGACATGTACATCTCTTTCTAAGTCCTAGAATGCAAATAAGAGCAGGGCTGAAAAGAAAATGTCAAAGAGGTCTGGAGCTGTTACACATCCTTGTTGGGTGCCTTTGGTGCCTTGGATGGCACCTGGTGAGTCACCACATTCCATCACCTAAGCCATCATGAAAAGAGTAGATATCAGCAATCATCTTTTCTGGGCAACCAACATCATGAATGAGTATCCATAGGTCCTTGTGATTCACCAAGTTGAAGGTTTTGGTCAGGTCAACAAACACCATATCCTTGTTCTGGTCACAGAAATTTTCTTATAGATGTCAAGCTGCAAAAATTATGTCTGTGGTGCCACAGCCAGATGAAAGCCATACTGTGACTCTGGATACAGTGAGTCTTCTAGGTAAGAAACAAGACTATTGACGAGAAACTGTGGAAGAATTGTCCTCATTATAGACATATAGCCAATGAGATCACACAATGGCTGTCAGAGATGAATATGCTTCACTTTTGCATATATGATATAAAAGTACAGATGGCATACTCCAGAGACATAGTACCCAGATCCCAAATAGTCTTGAAAAGATTGGTGAGTATCCCCTACATCAGGGGTACTCAAATGGCGGCCCGCGGTCCACAATCCAGAGCTCAAAGACGTTTCTGGTGGACCGCCATAGTGGCCTGCCCTATTTGCATGTAAAAGCCGAACGTGAAGCAATGTTCCCTCTAAGGCTGTTTGAGTACCCCTGCCCTACATCGTACACTTCAAGTGAAATGCCTTTGGGGTCAAGAGATTTGCTCATGGCCAGCTACTGAATGGTCTAAGTAACTTCTTCTAAAGAAAATTCCACAGATACCTTCTCCAGGACACTGTGAGAGTCAGTTGGTGGCCTCATCAGACATAGTAGACTGGCAGCTCTGGAGATTATTACAGGGCTCTGCCCAATGAAAGAAAATGTCACTTTTGACCAGGTTTATACTGATGGTGGCAAATTCACCACTGCTAGTTTGAACTCTCTGGTTCAACTGAGCAATCAGTTATGACCCATCCAATCAACCTGGTGTTCAACTCAGTAACTCCACCCCTGTAAGAAGAGTAGTGCTGAGTCGAAGGGATGGTATTCCCTTTGACCCAGTGCAGTGGCGCCACAGAGGTAAATGGGAGAGTCAAAGAGAGATATGCAAGTTATTTTACATAGCTTGTGTATCTCCCTTTTACTGTAACCTAATTCTGTGATAAATATAGACCAGATTTTAGTCTGTGAGCCACCAGGTTCTGTTTGCTGTGAGGGCAGGAACTATCCCACTAGATTTTGGGCCACAGACAGCATGGACACCGTCACAAAATGTCTTGATCACATGTGTCAACTTCTTCTTACAGCCTTCTGCTCCTACCAATGATTCTTCATTAACCTTAATTGAGTTTGTAGCTTATGTTTGGTTTTATGATACCTGACTTCCTTCTCTTCTGATTTCTTGTACAAGATAAAAAATGCATGTATGTCTTGCATGGTCTCCAATATTCAGTCTATTCCAGGATCATACTTGTAGAACCAGAAACTAATAACTACAGGCTGATAGCAATTAAGTCTCTCTCACAACATTACAACTTATCTTATACAGTATTATTTTATTGTCACCATAATTATCTTTGGAGCTTCCCCTCGTGAGGACAAACCTTTCTTCCCCCCAATGTCTCAAAATATACAAAACAATTAAACTAAAAGCAAACCATTTGCTTCCTCTTCAAAAAATCTCCTGCTATGCTCTAGCTACATACACTGTCATATTTTTCATATGCTTTTAAAAGAATTATTTTTATTTCTTCAGAATCTTAGCTCACTCCTTTCTATTTCCCCAGATTCTCCACAAAGAGAGAGGTTTGCCAACTGGCAACTCAGAGAGAGGAACCACCATGGGAAGTGGTTACACAGGTCAGTGCAGCTTTCCTGAAATATGTGGATTAAAAGTCACTCACCAGTAAAGATCAGCTCTGAATGGAGCTATTTAAATCTGCCTCATGTATCATGTCAAGGCAGAAGGAAGCCATGCAACCTATCCTAGGGCTAATTCCAGCAAGAATGAGCTCTGTAACCCCACTCCAGCAAAGCACTCTAAGCACATGATTACTTATGTGACTAGTCACGCTGGTAGAGCCTTGAGCAGATACAAAATTGTGGATCCACATCCGATCTGCATCTGCTCACTGACAGCATCTATCCAGTCCATGCTCTGCATGCCATGTTTTATCTATACCCGTAACTGCATCCACAACCGAGCTTGGGCTCACAGTCACCATTTTAGCCTTGATTGGCTCATTACCCACATGGGTCCCAACCACTTTTTCCTTTTCTTGTTTCAAGTTTGCATGCTGTCCTGTCAATCAGACTTCCTTGGTCACCAATGAAATCTCTGACTGACAGCATGGTATGCAAACTGCAAACAAGAAAAGGAAGAAGTGGGCAAGGAAGCCATGGGAATGACCTAATCAAAGGCCAGCATGCTGACTGACTGACTGACAGTGAGCAGTGACTCTCCAAGCTCCAGCCTCCTGTGACTGAGACTCTGATTGGCTGATAGACCACAATCAGAGCTAAGCTAGGATTGGCTGGAGCACTTCCTTGTTCCCCTGTGTGCTGCTGACACAGATCATAGCACACATTGCACCCTGGGCAGATAAAAATAGAATCTGCACCCATGGGTCAATCTGCAGCAATGGGTCTGCAGTTATCTAAAGCCACATCCATAGATGCGGATACCCCTAGATCTGCACTGGATACTCATGGATGTGCAGGACTCTACCCACAGGAATTAACAGGACTGTTAACTGCTACTGTGCTTGTTGGCTCTGTGAGTGAGGTGCTTCTGCAGAAGGACCTCAGAGAAAATTGAGTGTATTTCCTCTCTCTGGGAATGAAATTGTACCAGCAGCAAGAGAGGAGCTCTCTTTGTACCCTCATCTGGGAATAAATAAATGAACCATTAAGCTCACCTGATGCCAATGTCATTATTCCAGTGACTCTGCATTGCTATGCCATGGCTAATCCACCAGTAATGAGGCCCTGGAGGTGGGGTAATAGGATTATTCACATGCTTTCAAGGTTAGTATGTACTTAAGAGTTGTGCTGGAGCAGGGGCATAACACTTCACAGCTTCAAACCTCTAATATGTTAAGGCATGTGCTTAACTGTAAGTATATCCCATCAGTGATTTGCTGTACCAAAATCTTAACTGTGGACTTTATTCCACACTGACATAGTCTTGCATGTCCTGCTAATGTAAAATGAAAACCACAAGTGAGCAACTGAGCACCCATGCGGTTAGCAGGTATAGAGCTGCAGTTCTGTTAGGTCACTGTAGTGTGTTTCTGAAATTTAAGCTACAGTAGATGTACAGAGAAGAAATGGGAACTGACTGCATTTCGCTAAAGAAACCATGATAGATTACTTCCAATTTTTTACCATTCAACTTACAGTGCTAATCCAGTTTACAGGATACAGCAGTAGACAACTGTGTTCATTTTTGCATACCCCTTAGGACAGTGGTTTTCAAACTTTTTTTCTCAGGACCCAGTTGAAAACAAATCATTTCTGCCTGTGACCCAACAATTATATCTTTCAGTAATGTGTTCCAGTCTTTTGGCAGCAGCATCAGGGGATGCAGAAACCCAGTACCTGAGGGTCTGTGACCCAATACTGGATCCTGACCCATAGTTTGGTAACCACTGCCATAAGGTGTATGTCCATCTAAAAGCTACTGAAAGTTAACAGTGCATGAATTATTACTGTATACCTTAGTAAGATATTGCATGTAAAAGATCATCAGTCTTCTGAATAAAAAAACAAATTCCAAAGGGGTAGCCATGTTAGTCTAGTTCATCAAAACAAGTGAGGAGTTCTGTGTCACTTAAAGACTAACAAATTTATCACATGAGTTTTCATGGGAGAAAATCCCACTTTATCAAATGCTTTGAAGATGGGGGAACTTGCAGAATCGGAGGAAAATAAATGCAGCGAAGTGTAAGTCGTGGGATCAGATCATACTGAAACACCAAATCAAAACACTTGTTAAGATTCAAACACTGCAAAACAGCACACAGAGGAAGGTGAGGTCAAATCACCTGCTGTAATGGGCAAAGAATCCATAGTCATGATTTAATCCTGCTTTCACACAATTGAATCTGCATATCAGTTCCAATTCTGCTGTGTCTCTTTGAAGTCTTGAAGTCCTTCTGACTTGCTTTAGCACAGTTGTTAACAATCAACATTCTGCTGTGGGAAAGAAGGATTAAATCGTGACTATGGATTCCTCTCCCATTACAACAGGTGATTTGACCTCACCTTCCTCTATGTACTGATTCGCAGTGTTTGAATTTTAACAACTGCTTTGATTTGCTGTTTCAGTATGACCTGATCCCATGACTTTCACTTCCCTGCATTTACTTTCCTCCCATTTTGTAAGTTCCCCCGTTTTAAAGCATCTGACAAAGTGGGATTTTCTACCACGAAAGCTCATGTGATAAATAAATTTGTTAGTCTTTAAGTGCCACAGGACTCCTTGCTTGTTTTGAATGAAAAACAGTAGAGAAAAATCCAATCATCTCATACCATTTCAGTAGTGTTCTGCAGAGGTCTGGATGTCTGCTTAAGAGGACCTAATTGGAGGATCAAAGGTTTTTTTCCTGGATCACAGTGCAAATCTGTCTTGTAAATAATAAAATAATGACATTTGGTCATTTTCTGAACTTTTTCACTTTCTTCTTTGTTTCTGAAATGATCTAACTTTAACTAAAAATAAGTTTGCCAGAGAATTTTATGTAACAATATATTGTAAGCCTCATTTATTTAATAAAAATTCCTTCAATTTGAAATCAAAACTGATCATCATCCATTTGAATTCTAACTACCTAATTTTGGCTCACATTGCAGATAACACATAGTAAATGTAATTTGTCATCATAAATGTATTATTATTTAATCATATGAAACTTTTGTTTTATCTTGAGCAAATATTTATAGTAGTTTTAATACACAGGAGCGATTCTTGACAGAAATGATGAAACAGATTTATCACTCTTGACAAATTATATTGCAAAATGTCCCCTCATGACTGCCCACAGCAGGAACAACAATAACAACATATTCAACAGGAATGTCACCTGTGATTCTCTCTCTCTCTCTTTTTTTTTTTTTTTTTTTTTTTTTTTAACTTTTTACTGTGCCAGTCTAAAATCTCCTTCCACAGAGACCATACAGTACTTAGTATGTGAGTTGGTTATAAGGGTAATTGTACGAATGAATGAAACCTGTAGCCCTTTAAATCAAACGAAGTAGTGTTTTATTAAAGTGCCTAGCAAATCAATCTAAATCCAAGGATAATAAAGTCCTAATCAGGTGGTAGAAAAAATAATAGGTTGTCATGCATGAGGAAAAATAGGCAATCATGGAATGTTTTCTTTAATTAGGTTGTGTAAAATGGAAAGACTGAGTAGGAACTGGCAAGACATTCATCATGAGCAAGGTAGGAAATTATTTTGATTCCTGAGGGAGGAAAATTGAGTGTGATACACTAAGATCTGATTGGATAGAAAGTTAAAGATTTTTTACTATCCTCACTTTTACTGACTTTTGGTGACTTATTGACAGGTAGTGAGTTTCAAAGCAGAATGTACCCAGCCAGGTCTCTAGTTTAGAAACCTGATACTTCTTACTCTAGATCTGAATTACTTTTTCCTCATAATATCATATGTTAGATTTTACATAGATGGATAGTGCTGATGTTCGTCTCCACAGAATGTGAGCTAGTAATAAACTTGGAATTGATTAGGCCCTGAATTTTCTAATTTAAATGAAATGATTAATTAATATTAACCTTAGATTATTAGTACAATGCTAGGTATTACAATTATTTTACAAATTATAACAATCACAAGACATAATTTAGTTAATGTATTTTTCAAAATTAAGGGGAAAATAATTCTGAAATTAGAAAACAATTAAAATATTTTATAAGTGTACAACAGTTAGTAAGCCAAATAATGCTAAATTTTACTTTGCAACATTATCAACAAATTGCAGACACTACAAATTACGTTAAAGCATGTATTTTTAATTTTTGTTTCCTTAAAAATAAAAATTCTATTGCTTATGTAAAAAGATCTTGACTTTCATATTTTGGCAACAGACAGGTTAATTAATATATATTACATCTTCATGAAATCTGCATGCAATTTCAGTTGTTCAGTATTCTTCATCTGGTCCTAAATTGTGTAGTATGTATGATGTTTAACATCTCCTGATTTCTTTCTCTAAAGCAGGAGTCTCAAACTCATTTGCTATGGTGGGCCAGATTTGATTTAAATGTACTTCAAGTGGGCCGTACACACTATAAATCAAAATACTAGGGCCTACACTCTCGCAACATCATGGAGTGCTGTGTATGTGAGACTGCCCTCTGTGATACTGCAAAATCACACTCTCACTCTGTTAAGGAGAGAAGGCAGTCTCGCACACCTAGCAAAAAAAACAAGGAGTCCTGTGGCACTTAAAGACTAACAGAGTTATTTTTTGCATGAGCTTTCGGGAAGAAAATCCCACTTTGTCAGATGCTTCGAAGATGGGTGACCTTACAGAATGGAATGAAAATAAATGCAATGGGGTGTAAAACATAGGATCAGGTCATACAGTAACAGCTTATCAAAGCAGCATGCCTTGAGGCCTGTACATACTCATGGGATTGTAGACTGCTGAGTGTGCGAGACTGCACTCCACAATACCACACTCTCAATCTCTATCTGTTAGTGAGAGAATGGTTCCATAGAGCACAGTCATGGGCCAGACTGAAGTGCTTCATGGACCATATCCGGCTTTCAGGCTGTATGTTTGACAACCCTGTTCTGACATGATTATATCTCAGTACTGTGTTAAGTGATCTTTTCTGTTCTTTTCCTAACAAATGAGACATTGCAATGGTAAATTTTTATTGTTTGTAAAGTGATTTGAAATCCTCAGATTACAAGTGATAGTGGAGTAATTATTGTTCATCAGTGGTCAAGCAGGACAGCAGATATTCATTCTCAATTCTGTCTCCCTTCTTTACCAAGCTCATCTATGCCATATTATATATATAAGTAATTAAGGATCTGAGTACGTATTCCATATGCAGCACACAGAAATGACAAATATTGTACACAGGTCCTGAAAGTTTGCATTAGCAATCTCTTAGACATTCTACAGAAAATTAATTTTGAGCAGAAATATAAGATCAACATGATTCACTTTGTAGTTCAGTTTGCAGCTGAGCATCTGCTAACAACACTTTCCACACTTTTTCTGAGTGTGATTTTTTTGGAAAAATAAAATTGGATTTCTGAAACTATTTTTATTTACATAATTTAGACACAATGTAGAATAAACAATTTACTAATATCAATTGACTTGACACTTAGAATGGCATTCATATTTTTCACTTGACGGCTGGCTGGTTGAACAAGAATGTGCAAGGGCCTCCTTAGTTTAAAAGTTCATAGAGCCAAGTAGAAGAGTTGTTCCTACCTCTGCTCCATCACTCATGAAGACGAAACCTACAAATCA
This sequence comes from Podocnemis expansa, assembly GCA_007922195.1. Taxonomy (NCBI): domain Eukaryota; kingdom Metazoa; phylum Chordata; order Testudines; family Podocnemididae; genus Podocnemis; species Podocnemis expansa. The sequence continues at coordinate 25,158,484 of ML681984.1, forward strand.
CTTGTCAACAACTTTGATCTACCTTGTTTCAGGTGGTTTCCTCTGTGTCTATTATTTCTGCTAAAAGACCCGTGAAAATTAAATACAGACCCTGTCAATGCTTGAGTGACCTAGTCCTCCGTCATAACAGCAATGTAATAGCAATAAATCATTTCAAGTTTAATCTATTGTTATTGATGAAGGTACAATTATTTGTCATCTAATATGCTGAAAATGATGACCAAAGAAATAGATCAACTTTTTTCTTCTTCCAAGTACGGCATTGATGGATTGTATCCCTAAGCTGTTATTACACTTATAATGTACTCTTCTGCAATGACAGCACAGCTAGTTTTTTAATCATTCCATAGTAATCAACTTAAGACAACATAGCAAGACTCATAACTCATGTTCTTTTCATTTTTGGCAGTGATGGGAAATGAAAATGTTTTTATTCTTTTGAAATAATTCTTACCTGACTAGGCTGAAGATTGCTTTAAAATTGTAAATAAATGGTTGTTTATTGAGCTGGAACTGAAAAGTGACATATTAAAATGCTTGTTTCTGAAGAAAAAAAAATAATTTAGGCCTGAGTGGAGTCAGAGTTGGTGAAAAAACACTTTGTTTTGCTTTTAACTAGTTCACTGCTAACTGAAATCTATACCACTGTACTTCATGCTGAAAAAGAGCAAGAAATGCATCTGAAGGATGGTCAAGATCTGCTGAGGTGCTTTTATAGAGAGACTTGTTAAGTTGGTCAGGGCAATATTTTCAAAAACGCCTCAATGACTTAAAAGCTTAAGTTTCATTTACAACAATGACTTAGAATTTAAGCTCCTGAGCATGTACAGCTTTTCAATTTTGAAAATGGGAGTTGGGCATATTTGCATATTTTAGCTTAAGAATCTAGAACATGCTGATTTGCAGGTTTGCTATTGTGTTTTACTTCTCCATCATCTTCATTTAATAAAAGACTGAAAAATATAGCTTAGGTGACAAAAGCTGAGATAGAAGCTAATTTACTGGTTAATAATTTATGAAGATATGGCACCCGAGTATTATTTTCCTGGGGTTAACTCACTCATGAGCTAACTGTTTTCCTTCTGACTTTCAACTCCTTCTCAATACCAATCAATGGACCTTTTCCAGATGACATGTTGCTTATGATTGTGGATCCATTTCCTATCTTATCTAGCTTGATGTCACTGTAATTTACTGTGTCATAAGTGCCACACAACAAAAAACCTGTTGTCAATGGTGCTTCTCTGTCCTAAATCACAATTCTAACTTCCTGGCTGTTTCTGTTTATATGTTATGAGATATCATATCTTCTCCACATTCCTACATACCTGCATTCCTCATCCTACTTTACTTTACCCTTGAGATCTCTAATTGCTGCCTTCAATCTTCACTTCTTTGTGATATCCCACCCTCTATCTTTTCAACAATTTCTGATCCCTCTGTCTTCCATGCATTTATTTCCTTTGACTGTCAGGTTGCTGAATAATGTTCAGAGACTGACGTACAATTTACCTTTTCAAGCCATTTCCCTATTTGACTACCCTAGAATTTTCACAGAATTTAAGATCAGAAGCAACCATAAACATCATTTCATCTAATCTCTCACATTACACAGGCCATGGAATTTCACCATATGATTCCTGCATCAAGCATACAACTTCTCATTGAGCTAGCATAGCTTTTGGAAAAGCATTCAATCTTCTTGTAAAGACTTCATGTGATGAAGAATCTACCATGTTTAATTCAGACCTCAGTTTCACCATCCAGATCAGAAATTTGAAATCAGCCTTGACCTACAGAAATCAGGCCAAATCAATCTATTTGCATTATTTCAGGGAGTCAGCAAACCTATGGGCTTGGTGTATATGGACTTCCAGAAAGTCTTTGGCAAGGTTCCCAACCTATGGCCCATAAGCAAAGTAGACAGTCATGCAATTAGAGTGAAGATCTTCTATGAATAAGTAATGGAGTAAACAATAGGAAACAAAGGGCAGGGGAAAGAGGGAAATAATGTTATCACAGAGGGGAGAGTGAAGGAGCATAAGCAGAGAATCATGACCAGAACACAGAGTATTCTAACTGTTCTCTGTGCCCCAGGAACCACAGACTCTAAATTATGTCCCTGGGTGCCTCAGACTACAGAGAACATAAAAGGAAGCTTAAAGCTACCTTTGCCCCCATCCTCACAATTCCTGTCCTAAGTACAGAAATGAAGGAACTGATAATCAGTTCAGATTTAGTTGTAGTCCTAGTTTAGCTGTGAATCAATCCTAACATATGGCACAGATACCAAATTCGCCACTGAAATGTTGAGATACCATGTTCTTGAAACATTGGTGACACTGAAATATGCAACCAATCTTTGAATTACCATTTATTCAGCACTGATGACTAAGAACCACAGACCTTAAATTAATGGTTTATTTTTATTTAAATTTATAAAAATATTGCTACAATTAACAAGCTTTCATTCCATGCTGTGGCACTCTGACAAAATTTAAAGATCAACAATCTGAAATTACAACTCCATAAAATAATAATTTTCTGTCAAAAGTAAATGTTAATCTCTCAGTGTTTCAACAGTAAATAAAAATAATCCCTAGCAACATGACCTGAACACATGAATTCTGGCAGAGCAAAGAAAGAAGTGAGGTCCAGAAACAAGGAGTGTTCATGAAAAATGCCATCAACAAATTCCTTTCCATTTATTACAGTAGCACTCAGGCTAGAGTGCCATGAGGAGAAAAATGGATTTCCTTCAACAATTAGGTTCCAAATTACTGAAGATTTTAAAAGTTAAATCCAATATCTTGAACATCATCCAGAAATTCATCAGTGAATAGTGCAACTACCTCTAAAGAAGTATGAAATGTGCATTACTCTCAACTCAGTAAGTGGGCCATTGCATTTTGCAATAGTGAGTTAAACACTACAGTATCACAGCTTTAAGAAGACAAACACAAGCATATTTGTAATGAAGTCTACATTTGAAAGAAATATTTAAACTGCTCACATCAAACCCACAGCAAAGTGACTTCCTGGCAGGCCTATTATTTGCACATCCAGTAGAAGGGTGTGGGTCTAACCAAATCCAAAAATTGAAAATGCAAGTGGACAGTTTCAATGAAAGGTGAATGGATACTGATACAACATTTATCTACTTTTATACCTCCTTCTCCCAATATATTAATATTGTCCCTGTGTGAGGTTCAGCCAGCTCAGCTTCAACTATGCTACAGTTTTTTAGGAGCACTGAGTATCATTCATATACTGGTGACATTTTACTTAAGTGAATCTCTTTAAACCCTCACATCCATGTTGAACATGTGGGGAAACCAGTGACACTTCACATAATAGAGCTCTTAGTCTTGAGGAACAATTGTCCGTAATTACCAACCGGGCTCTTGGTGCCTGAAAGGGGCGCAGCCACTCAATCAATTAAACTCACTCTGCTTATAATCAGTAGTATCAAAGATAACTAATAGATATAATAAAATCAGCATGAACACTTATTTTTATCCATTGCTGAGATGGGGTTTTCAGCTACCACCATCAATTCAGTTTCAGTAATATGTTAAGCTCTAAATCCAGTTTAACCAAAATCAAGCAAATTGGACACTTCTAGGTCATGCCTGAGCTGCTTTCCCTGAAATTAGAGGTTCAAAGGTCAGCATTTGGTGAGATCATCCAGTGATTGCTTCTTGAGTTGAAATCTCACTACTATTTCTTCAGCACACATGGAACGTATCCCTGCCATACAGAACTCATGTCAATCTCAAATCACACTGGGCACAATGCAAAAATTTTCAACTTATCTAAGTCAATGGGACTTGTTCTTCTAAATTCCTTATGCACTTTTAAAAATCTACATTAATATCCCACATACTAAGCTTAACTTCCAAGAGAGACAAGGATCCAATTCACAGATGGTCCTGGCCTCTGCACATCTAGGACATGAGGAAGCAACACCAGTAAAACAATCCAAGATGTCTGTGTTTGGTTCCTCTGAATGTTCATGGATTCCAAAACCAGAACAGACCACTGTGATCATCTAGCTAACTGCCCGAGTAACATAAGCCATCAAAATTCCCAGAATTATTTGTAGAACTTATCTTTTAGAAAAACATCCTATTTTGATTTAAAAATTATCTGTAATGGACAATCCACCACAACCTTCTATAAATTGTTCCACTGGTTATTTAATCTCACAGTTAAAAATTGATGCCTTATTACTAGTCTGAATTTGGTTAGCTTCAATCATCAGCCATAGGATTACATTATACCTCTTCCTGTTAGGTTGAAAAGTCCATTATTAAATATTAGTTTGCCATGTAGGTACTTACACATGGATAGCAAGTCACACCTTCACCTTCTGTTCATTAAGATAAATAGATTGAACTCCTTGAATCTCTCATTATAAAGCATTTTTTTAATCCCTTTATCATTCTTGTGACTCTTCTCTGAGCCCTCTCCAATTTGTCAACATTATTTCTGGAATTCTGGACAATACAGAGGGATGCAGTATTCAAGCAGCAGTTGCATCACTGCCAATACAAAGGTAAAATAAATCATCTATTCCTCCTCAAAGTGCTTCTGTTTCTATATCCAAGCATTAGCTCTTTTGGCCAGAGTGGCACACTGGGGGCAGCTCATGTTCAGCAGATAATCCATCATGACCCCAAAATATTTTCAAAGTCTCTGGTTCATAAGGTAGTTTCCTATTTTACAAGTATGGCTTACATTCTTTGTTCCTAACTGTATACAGCTGGATATAACCATATTAAAATGTACACGGTTTGCACTCACTTTACTAAGGAATTCAGATCCCTAAATATCAGTGACCTGTTCTCTTTATATTTTAGCACTCCAATTGATGTTATCTACAAACTATCACTTGATTTTATGTTTCGTTATTCTGATAAAAATTTAAACCATGAAAGGCCAAGAACAGATCCCTTTGGTCCTACTAAAACACACCCATTTGATGATTCCCATTTTACAATTACATTTTTAGACCCATCAATTAGTCAGATTTTAATCCATTTAATGTGTGCCTTGTTGATTTTATATCATTCTACTTTCTAATCAAAATGCTGTGTGGTACCAAGTGAAATGCTTTACAGAAATCTCAGTGTATAACATTAATGATATTACCTTTGGCAACCAAAATTGTTAAAGGAAATTTGATAGGATCTACTTTCCATTGAAACCATGCTGATTGGCATCAATTATATTACAATCCTTTAGTTCTATATTAATTAAGCCCCTTATCAGTTGCTCCATTCTCTTATCCTGGAAAAACATCAAACCTATAATCATCTTGGTCATCTCATTTATCCTTTAAAATACTGTCAGAATTTCAGCTTTCTCCCACTCTTTTGGAACTTTTCCAGTGTTTCAAATCTTTTTGAAAAATCAAGCTAGCTCCTTAGCCAATTCTTTTGAAGATCCTGATGTATCTGAGCCTGTTAATTTAAATACTAAGGCTATGTCTACACTAGAAAATTAATTTGAATTAAGGAGCCTTAATTTGAACTAATTTGAACCCTGCCTACAGTGGGCTTTGCCTACTTCAAACTAAAAAAATTTTTGGCTGGCTGGTTTGAACTAACTGCTTAGTTCAAACTAATTTGCATATTTAGTTTGAACTAACACAAAGTAGACTTGCTAGTTCGAACTAAATAAGTTTAAACTAGCGGTTAGTTCAAACTAAGTGGGTTTTTTTAATTAGAACTAACCGTGCTTTTTTTAATTTGAACTAAAAAGTCAAAAGTCAAATCAAATCCATGAGCACTTTCAGTTGTTAACTGATCCTATGGCACCTTTTGCAGAAATAGGATGACAGGGTAAAATCCCACTTTGGAAAACTACATTCCGATTATTTAAGCGCCTGATCCAAATCTCACTGATGTCAATAAAAATCTTTATATTGATTTCAATAGGCTTTGGATGAAGCTGAAAAGTTCCCATGTAGTCTGAACTGATAAAGATATCATTCGTCACTTACAATTCAAACAATTCTAAAAAGTTAGTTTGAACTAAAAAAAGCGCAGCTAGCTTGAACTAAAAGTTAGTTCGAACTAAAAAAAATGTGCTTAGTTAGAACTAACTTTCAAACTGCTTAGTTCAGACTAGCCAATAACTGCTATTTAACATCCTCCTGAGACGCTAGTGAAAGGAAAGTATATTATCTTCATCATTTGATGAGGTATCATCTGCTTTTCACAGAACACAAAGATTGCTCCATCCAGAAACCCTGTCCTAGTTCAGAGCCATTTTATCCACAAATTAAAGTAAATTCCCTCACTGCGAGAATCATTGTATTCTGCATGTAAGTGGTAGGAGATTTGACTGTGAAAGCTATTTGCTGTCTGCACCAGTTCTGCTTTTGTTGATGTTACCGACAACATGGAGCAAGTAAAAAATATCCTTTCTGCCTTGGGGACAAGGAACAACACAGCTCAGTTTGGCTGGGTAGCCTGATCAACATGGGTTGAGATAAAATCTAGAAGAAAATGTGGCTGGGCTTTCTGTAGCTAATTTCAGGTAAAGAAGGATAGTTTATGAAATAAGAATCTTCTGAGCTTCAAGGTTACCCACTCACAAGTAATGAATATAACTCTCAGTGATGTACTAAATAACTCATTGTTGCCATAATTAATCAACTATCATTATTAATTATGAAAGATGTCTCTCTTCAGGAAAAATATGTTCCAATGTAAATATCATTTATACATACAGATTCTTTGCTATCCCTTGCTGCAGATACTTAATTAAAACATATTTTATTTTATTTTATATATATATAAAAAAAAAATTCCTCTCTCACCCCTATGGGTGGTATGTGTCATCCTCAACCTCGGGTCCTCTACCAGAGGCCTGGGAGTTTGAGGGTTCTGAGCAGTATCTTAGCTGTTCCTAGCACTGCACTCTTCTGGACAGAGAGCTCTGATGTTGTTCCTGGGATCTGTTGGAGCCACTCTCCCAGCTTAGGAGTCACAGCCCCGAGTGCTCCTACCACCACCGGGACCACTTTGGCCTTCACTTTCCACATCCGCTCTAGTTCCTCTTTCAGGCCCTGGTACTTCTCCAGCTTCTCATACTCCTTCTTCCTGATGTTGCTGTCACTTGGCACTGCTACATCTATCACCACCGCGGTCTTCTGGTCCTTGTCTATTACCACGATGTCTGGTTGATTGGCCAGTACCTGCCTGTCTGTCTGGATCTGGAAGTCCCACAGGATCTTAGCCCTGTTATTCTCCACGATCTTCTGTGGGATCTCCCATCTGGTCTTGGGAGGGTCTAGCCCATACACTGTGCAGATGTTCCTGTACACAATGCCAGCTACTTGGTTGTGCCGTTCAGTGTATGCTGTTCCTGCCTGCATCTTACATCCTGCCACTATGTGTTGGACTGTCTCTGAGGCCTCTCTGCACAGTCTGCACCTTGGGTCCTGTCTAGTGTGGTAGACCCCTGCTTCAATGGATCTGGTGCTCAGTGCTTGTTCTTGTGCTGCTATGATCAGTGCCTCAGTGCTGTCTTTTAGTCCAGCCTTTTCCAGCCACTGGTAGGATTTCCCAATGTCAGCCACCTCAGCTATCTGTCGATGGTACATCCCATGCAGGGTCTTGTCTTGCCATGGCACTTCTGCTTGATCTTCCTCCCATGTCTGCTGCTGCCTCAGGCATTCTCTCAGCAGCTCATATTTGGGTGCCATCTTACTGATGTACTCCTGGATGCTCTGGGTTTCATCCAGGACAGTGGCTTTGACACTCACCAAACCCCGCCCGCCTTCTTTCCGGCTGGCATACAGTCTCTGGGTGTTGGACTTGGGGTGGAAACCTCTGTACATTGTGAGGAGCTTCCGGGTCTTCACATAGGCAGCCTCCATGTCCTCCTTTGGCCAGCTCACTATACCGGCAGGGTATCTGATGACTGGCAGGGCGTACCTTTTGATGGTGTGGATCTTGTTCTTCCCATTGAGCTGGCTCTTCAGGACCTGTCTTATCCTTTGGTGGTACTTGGATGTTGCTGTCTTCCTTGCCTCCTCATCGTGGTTCCCATGTGACTGTGGGATGCCAAGGTACTTGTAGCTGATCTGTATGTCTGCTAAGTGGCCTGCTGGTAGTTCCACCCCATCAGTCTTGACTACCTTTCCTCTCTTTACTACCATCCGGCCACACTTCTCCAGTCTGAATGACATCCCAATATCCTCACTGTAGATCCGTGTCAGGTGGATTAGCGAGCCGATGTCTCGTTCATTCTTAGCATACAGCTTGATGTCATCCATGTAGAGGAGGTGGCTGATGGTAGTTCCACTCTTGAACTTGTATCCGTATCCAGTCCTTGTGATTATCTGGCTGAGGGGGTTCAAGCCAACGCAGAACAGCAGCGGGGACAGCGCATCACCTTAGTATATGCCGCACTTGATGGCCACTTGTGCAAGCTGTCTTGAGTTGACTTCCAGTGTTGTCTTCCACAGTCCCATTGAGTTCTTGAGGAAGGTCCTTAGTGTCCTGTTGACTTTGTATAGCGCCAGACATTCACAGATCCATGTGTGCGGCATTGAGTCGTAGGCTTTCCTGTAGTCAATCCAGGCTGTGCTCAGATTGGTCTGTCTAGACCTTGAGTCTTGGGCGACTGCTCTATCTATGAGCAGCTGGTGTTTTGAGCCTCTGGTGTTGTTCCCAATGCCCTTCTGAGCTGTGCTCAGGTACTGGCCCACGTGGTCCTGTAGCTTGGTGGCTATGATGCCTGATAGGACTTTCCATGTTGTGGGGAGGCAGGTTATTGGCCGGTAGTTGGATGGTGCTGTTCCCTTGTGGGGGTCTTTCATGATCAGCACTGTCCTTCCTTGTGTTAGCCAGTCCGGGTGGGAGCCTGCTGCTAGCAGCTGGTTCATCTGTGCTGCCAGGCGTTCATGCACTGCTGTTAGTTTCTTTAGCCAGTAGGTGTGGATCATGTCCGGGCCAGGTGCTGTCCAGCTCTTCATGTTCTTGACCCGCTGTTGGATGTCGGCTACCGTGATGGTGACTGGTTCCTGTTCTGGGAGATTGCTGTGGTCTGTTCTCGGGTCCTGCAGCCACTTTGCACTGGTGTTATGAGTCTTCTTTTTCTCCCAGATGTTCTTCCAGTACTGTTCAGTTCCTGCTGTTGGTGGCTCTGCTGTTATTGTGTTGTTGCACTGCAGTTGGGAGTACACCTTGGATGGTTCTTTGGAGAACAGGGCATTTATCTTTTTGGCCTCTGCTGCTCTAGTATATCTCCTTAGCCTGGTGGCCAGTGCTGTGAGCCTTTGCTTAGCAGTCTCTAGGGCTTCAGATGGAGTCAGATCCTTGTATTTTCTCAGTAGCCGAGTCTTATCCTTAATCTGTACACCCTTCTGTAGTTCCACCAGCCGGCTAACTTCTCTCCGGGTTGCCTTGATCTTATCCTCCAACCTCATTTTCCGGGGGGGGTATGTACTGCTGTTCTTCTTGATTGTGTAGCCAAGCATCTCCAGGATTACAGAGGCTGTAGCGTATAACAGTTCATTGGTTTGAGTGATGGTGGTAGTAGGAATTGTCATTAGGGCTCTATTGGCATCTTCTAGCATACTATCTGATGGTACTTCTCCAACGAGCCTTGGTAATCGGTCTCGAGGGTTGACTGTAGCTAGTTTATCCATGATCTTATGCCTCATATCAGTTGCTGTGTTCTGTAATGGAGGGGGTGGCAGTGAAGTTCCAGCTTCAGGTGTTGGCTGCACATCTAGTTGTTCTTCTGGGGTTTCTTCTTGAGTCCGGGAGGTAATGTGGAGTTGGTCTATCTCCAGTTGTGAGAGCAGCTGCCTCTTTACTATGTTGAAGCGTTGGGTAACTAGCTGTTTCTCAGTTAGTGTGGATGTAGGTCTTTTGTCCATCCATAGTTCCCTCATACGTTTCATATAGCCCCTCTCATTAGGTCTGCTGTTGTAGTAGCATTCCATCAATTCCAGGTTCTCTTGTCTCGTCCATGCATGGTTTGTTCCAGTAGCCCACTTATCATCAGATTGTCCTGGTTCCCCAACATCTGGCGCAGACCTTGTTAATCCGGGCGACGTCCGAGCCAGCATGACTCTCCTAGTTCGTGTCACTCTCATATTCAAGGTAGGCAAGTGAGGCGTTAGGGGGTCTTTTGCCCAAGGACCCCTACTGGGAAGGTAGACAGGTACCCACCGGGATTTCAAGCCCGGTCTCCTGTATCAAAGGGCGTTGCTATTAACCACTACGGCGCTCTTAACCACTACGCTATCCAGTCACACACACACACACACACACACACACACACATATATAGCCAAATGAATGGGTACATGATGTTAACTTGTGCATATACCATGTACAATACCAGGATTAATGGTCACATTGATCCAAATTACTCCCCTATAAGAATATGGTAAAATATTATGGTAATAAAAATGCGATGCAAGACCTCATTCTGAAGATCCCTGATGCAGTGGAGCCTGGCCACTCATATTATTTCATGTGTAGCATTTTCAGTTTTGTGCCTGTGATTCATGAAGATTTTCACAGTGGAAAGGTTTAAAATAGTAACTTTTATGGAAAAGCCCAAAGTGTTTGTGTGATAAGTTAGCTCATGAATTTTAATAAAACACCTCAAGCTGCATTGTCAAATGTTTAGGTAATTTGGATCAGACTTGGTCAATAGCTGGATGGGAGATCTCCAAATATTTCCAGAAAGTGCTATAAGAATTCAGTAATGATTCAAGAGTAGTACTCTTCTCTTTTTACATTACTGAATCAGTGATCTAGTATGAATGCAGAAATTTCTTTTTTTGTTTTGAATCAGACATCAAATGAAAGCCATGAGCACTTTCAGTTGTTAACTGATCCTATCGTACCTTTTGCAAGAATAGGATGACAGGCTAAATTTCCACTTTTGAAAACTACATTCTGATTATTTTAGCCCCTGATCCAAATCTCACTGCTCTCAGTAAAAATCTTTATATTGGTTTCAATAGACTTTGGATGAAGCTGAAAAGTTCCCTTGTCATTTGAACTGATAAAGATATTATTCTTCACTTCCAATTCAAACAGTTCTGTAGAGTAGGGATCAGAGACACCCTTCATATTTTGGTGTAAGCATGTGAAAACCATTTTGCTTCCTCTTTCCCCGCACACTTTTTACAACTTCAGCACCACATACAAAGCCAAACTAATGATTTTAGGGAAACTACTGCAAACTTAAAATGCTGATTAATATCAAGTGTATGTGTGTGGCATTGCAGGGAATCTACAGGTCACCAATAGCTTTGCATTGCAGGAGGATCAGGGAACAGTTGGTGTTGAACCACTGAACAACAATATTTTTAAAATGTTACAGGGGACAACTCTCCAGAATAATTGGAATCTCTGTGCCACCATGATTCCATCCACCACAATTTTTCTGCTGAACATTGGTTTTTAGATAGCACTTTAAAAACATTCATCTTCAAAATTCTTGAATGGGATAATGGAGCTATTCAGAACAAGCACAAAATCTCACTCAACCTTGGTCTTCTTTGAGTGCAATTATGAGCAAATCTAGAAGGTAAGTATTATTACCTCTAAATTACAGATGAGGAAAAAAAGTGCACAGGTTAAATGAGTGTTCCAAAGCAAGAGGTAAAGAGCCAGATTATAATGTAAATGTTACTTATCTTAAGTCCTGTGCTTAGTCCACTAAATCACGCTGCCTCTCACAGTTCAACTTAATCCGTTCTTCTGGCCTATCAATAATGTTACGGAATGTAGTGCATTTACATTTTATGATATGTTTAAAGCAGGCAGCATGAGGGAGATATAATTTCTGACTAGAAGTGAAATAGTGGCTTGAAACATAAGGACTCAGAGCCTATTCATTACTAGCATCAAACCCAGAACATTTGCTTAAAATCAGCTTTGGGAGGATGATGACTTTTGGAAGAGTAAGTGTAGAGATTGGCCAACTAGGGTGGTTTGGTCAAGGCTGACTTAAGTTGCCCAAGAAGGCTCTTCCATTGCAGAGACTGTTCTAACAAGGATGATAGAGAACCAGGCTGCCAAGAGGTTGGTGGTAAGACCAGAATAGGAGAACATCAAAATACATGGTATATGAAAGCAAAGTCTGAACTGGAATATGAAATAAAAGCATTGTAGTCTTAAAATGGAAAGTGCACACCTCTAAATGGCCAGCACCACAGTCCATAGGTTTTTAACTGTAAATAACAAATAATAAATTTGTTAATGCATTCTGGAATGAAGCTATGTTGACAGGGACGTCTACAGTGGCTTTCAAAGAACAGCTGCTATTGTTATCAGGGAACTGCTGCTTCTTCAGGGAAAGGTCAGAAAACAAGGAAGCAGAGGGAGGGAGTTCCTGAGACAAAAGCTCCAAGTGAGAAGCTTATTTGTGGCAGCAGGTTATTCAAGAGGGGTCACAGGAAAACCATGTCATAATATGGCCATAGGCCACTCAGACTGTTCTGCAGAGTATTTGTACATATTGGCTGGGAGGGAATTTGAAGCCACCGTAACCAGCATCAGTGCCTACAAACAGCTGCAAATTTGTCAGGGGTCCTCCAAAAACAGAGAGACCTGTGTTCACAAGTTGCATTGGCCCTAATGACAAGTTCCTAGCACTATAACTTTGGGGGGGGGGGAATCGATGTTACAACTCTAGCAATTAGTTTCCATGTTCCTCTCTCCCTGTGGTGTAGGTACAGGAAAAACTTCCCCTGGCACAGAATTGTTTAAACCTCTGAAGGTCTTTCCTTCCTATGCCAGGAATGATTAACTTAGCACTAAAATGCATAGGTTCAGTGGCAGCAGAAACAATCCTCACCACACTCTGAATTACCATCCCCTAAAAGATGACCATTATTCAGATGCTAGCACCTCCTTGAGTAGAATATTAAGACTCCATATTGTGCTGCTGGTGAATCTGCTTTTCACTGAGACTCTGTCCCATACTTTCACAGTACTGTTAACACTCACAGCCTGTTTATTCAGAGTTTCACAGGGTATCCCTCTCACCATGAAAGGATTTATCCAGCTCCAAGCCTTCTACTTTACTCCAATCAGACAGCAAAATGCTCATCATCTTGTACTTCAGCACCTGTTCCACTAGGTGGTCTTGAACTCACTGTTGACAGTGGCTGTCTACACTGGCAAATTAAGTTAGCCCTTAGCTACACTAGCTTTGCCTAGTTCAAACTAAGAAACTTCTTAGTTCGAACTAGGCAAAGCTTAGTCCAAACTAGTAAGTACCAAGCTTCGTTCAGACTCCCATGCTTAGTTTGAACTTTAGTTCAAACTAAGCATGGGCAAGACCCAAACTAAGGCTTAGTTTGAACTTAAAAAGTTTGTTTAGTTTGAACTAGCAACACATTCTAGTTCAGACTGAAACGTTAGTTCAAACTCGAATGCGCAGTTAGTTCAAACTAGAAAGCCCAGGGTTAGTTTGAACTAACCCAAGGTTAGTTTAGACTAACCTTGGACTTCGTAGTTCAGACATGGAGTCCAAACTAACTCAGGCCACTGTAGACATAGTAACTCATGAACTGACACACTTTGTACTATAAAATCGCACTGTAAATTGTTGTGCCTTCACCTATAGCCAGTCCTCTGAGATGTGGCTCCAGACTCCTCCCAGGTGCCTGCTACTTGGAATAGAAAACCTGCCTTACAAGAGGATACTCAAAAAGTTTGATTTGGTTAGCTTATCCAAAGGAAGGTTGCGGGTAGATATGATTGCTTTCTATAAATACATCAGAGGGATAAAACCAGGGATGGAAAGGAATTATTTAAGTTCACTGCCAATGTGGACACCAAAACAATGGGTTATAAACTGGCCATCAGAAAGTTTAGACTTGAAATTAGACTCAGATTTCCAACCATCAGAGGAGTGAAATTCTGAAGTAGCCTTCCTAGGGTAGGTGTGGAGGAAAAACACCTAGCGGGCTTCAAAATGGAGCTCGATACATTTATGGAGGGGATAATATGATGTGATAGCCCAGTTAGGCAATAAAATGATTTTTCACTATGGATGACAGACATGCCAGTGGCCTGACATGGGATGTTTGATGGGATTTGCTTCAAGTTATTAGAGAAAATTCTTTTTTGGGTGTCTGGCTGGTCAGTGTTGCCCACATGCTTGGGGTTTAAGTGATCACCATATGTGGGGTCGAAAAGGACACCAAAACAAAGGCCCCGATAGGGAAGGGTGGGATTCACCTTCCTCTGTAGCGCTGGCCATGGCTAACTTTCTGTTGACTTTTCTGTACCTTAAAATCTTTAAACCATGATTTGAGAACTTAAATAACTCAGTCATAGGTTTGAAGTTTATTACAGGTGTGGATGTGTGAGATTCTGTGGTCTACATTATGCAGATCAGACTACATAATCATATTGGTCCTTTCCCCCATTTGGTCACTTCTCCCATTTCCCCATATGGATTTGGCCCGGGGCTCTTTTTTATGGCCCTTGGTGCCTCACCATGGTGACTCCTCCCCTGGGGAAAACTGAATAATGCTATCAGTTCTGACAAGGACTATAAAATCCACATAAGAAAAAATAAACTAATCTACACAAACCTCAACAAAGAAACAATAAACCACAACACAATCTAACAAAGGGGGACTTTACTGGGAACAGAAAAATAGGATCTGGGGAAGGAAAGTGTAAAGATTAATAAGCATTAAAACATCAACACATTTCCCACCTCCCAACATTCATAATTCTGCCCCATCCCCAGCACCCTCCATGGCAACTACCCAGGCAGATTGTATACTGAGGTTGAGTCCAGGGACGAGTGCTGCAGCACTGTGAACACTGGCTAGCTTAAACAAAAATAAACAGAAAAGTGGTCTCCTGATCTGTTTTCACCTGTGGTGTCCTGGCTCCAGAGTCTGAAGTCCTGCAGGAGTCTCAGCTTGGCTCTTTGTAGCTAGCATTGGGTCAGATCCTTCCCATTCTGGACACTGGTCTCTGGTGGGATGGAACGTCCTGAAGTATGCATTAGATCCAACCACAGTTCAAAGCCTCATTTGTAGGGAGTGAGAGTTTATCAGGGAGTCCTCAAGCTACTTTTCTGCTTCTTCTCTCAGTTCCCATACTCAAAACTTATATGAAAAATTGTCTTTGCCTCTGAGTCATGCTGTCCTCTGCCATGCTGAGGGTGGGGGGGAATGGCTCATCAGTGGCCTAGCATACTGCTTGTTCACATCACACAGAAGCCTCCCTTTTGGCCTCTGTCCACATCCCAGCTCCAAGAATGCTGTGGAAAGGTGTCATACGGCTATGGTACCTATTATTTTTGTAGTCCATAAATTAAGGCTCAGTTCAGAGTTCCAGGAGCTGGCAAATGCCAAGGAGGAAGTTACACACATTTTCACTGCTATCACTGTAAGGAAGAGGTCAGGGTGTGAAAGTTTGTTTGGGATTCTTTTGGGAAGAGGGATGGTTAATGTAAGGAAATGAGTGATATTTTAGTAATGAGAGTTTATTTGCCAAATTCAAAAAGCCCTCACAACCACAGGTTTCTTATGGTCTCAGAAACCATCCTTTGTAGTTCTGCTGCTATATTCCATCCAGAGGTGACTTCATTAAATGATCTTTATGAGATTTCTAGAGCTCTTTGAGATGAGTTAGAAAGAAAACTATAAGGGAAGGTTCCACCCTCCTGAGGGGTGAGTACTGGCTTTTCTGTTTCATGAGAAACTCTGCACTATTCAACTATTTTCCTTTTCAAAACTGAATGAAAAACAAAAACAAAATAATTGAAATTTCCCACAAAACAAAAGTCTGAACAAAGATGTGTATCACATTGACTGGAAAACATTCTGTTTTGATAAAATCAAAATGTTCTGTTCAGATTTTGAGCTGTATAGTATTTTCTCATCTTCTATAAAAAGTAAAAAAAAAAAAAAAAAAAAAGAAGACTGGTTTTCAAACAGAAAGTCAAAATATTTTGTTCCAAAAAGGTTAATTCTTATCAAAATGTTTTTCAAATAGTTTTCCTTCTCTAAAGAAACATTCAAAGAAATAAAACATTTCACTTTTGGCACAGCAGCAATTCCAACTGGCTATATACCTCACACCTTCAATTTTTTAACTAAATATTTATCTCCCTCTTCAATAGGGAACTATGCAAAGGGACATTTCTTTACACCTTTTTTAGAAAAGTGATGTATCCTTGAAAACATACCTGTTCCATATAATATTTAAAAGCCCAGAATATATTTCATAGTCTCATAATACTGTATTTTCTGTGTTTAACAATCTACATTTAAAGTTTTGATATACTATATTTGAAATATGCTTCAGATATTGATGCATTTCTGTTTATACCTTTAAAGCAAATTATCTCGTATATCTCTGCATTGGTTTCCCCTGCCACCCTTTGTCTACATTTTCAGTTAAGACTGCGAGCTAAATGGGCAGGAATTGTGTTTTGGTGGGTTTGCATGTTGTCAAGCATACGGTCTCACTTGCAGCCTCCTAGAGTACTCCTGTAATATAAATAATAATAATAATTTGTGGATATATATCTCCCATGTCTCACCCACAGATATCATTTCCTACCCATCTGTTTCTCATCTGTGTAAACAGTACCCTAAAATGCATACCCCTGAAATACAAGGGTACCATATAGTATACTATACATATAATTAATAATAAAGGGATATTAGTCTTTTCTTTCTACGTAAAACTTTTAAATAACTTTCCACAAAAAGTATGTAACAACACAAAAACACGTATACACATTTACTTGTACTAGATCACACTGCTGAAATTCTGTAATGCCTCAGCTATTGCAGAATAGTCCACTTAACAAATCCCCCTTGATATAATTATGTATAGTGTGGAGATACAGCAAGCAGTCTGCTCAAAGTCTCGTATGCTCATTTCTTGGAATATTCTTTAAAAAATAAAATTATCACCCAGAGCCTAGAGTGAACAACAGTTTCTGTTCCTTAAAAAGTTATTTGTGTTGCACTTCTCTCTCATCCTTCACCTGTTGCAAAAGCTGGCATCATATTACAACTGCATCAGTTGCACTGGACACCACTTAACAGTTATTTATCAGTGCATATCATAAAGGAATGGAATGGAAAACTCATTACCAAGGTGAAGAGTATATCTGGAAAATGTAAAATATCAAATAGACCTGTATCAGGAGTATACACACAGTCTGTAGAGGAAATCTCCTTTTTGTTATTAAGCGACCCAGTAACTTTAAACATAGGTTTCCTAAAAGGAAATGTTGACAAATAAAGGACTGAAGATGTTCATTGAACATACACTGAACCTTATTTACTTTGCTGCATTACTTATTTGCGGAACTATGCACTTTGCTGTGAATTTGCCTAGTTCTCCCAGCCTGCAGCTATCATTACCAGTTATCTATAAGGGTAATCATTTTTCTTAAAATCATGACCCATTTGATATCTTAAAAACAGCAACATTAATTTTAATTTGCCACATTGTAGGGTATAAATTGACTAAATGTTAATAGCATTCTTCTTGAGTAATCAGTTCTACATGATTAACCTAAAAATTGCCAAAATGTTGTTTACTGTTCATTTGTATCTGAAGAAAAAGAGGCATGATGAGTCAGAGAGAGCTGGATTAATTTACTTTCTGATCTGTATTAAAACTTGCCACAATGATTCATAATCACTTTATTCAATATTTATCCTGACAAAACAACTTAATTTTGAGAGCTACTCAGAGTAAAATAATGCTGCACCTTAGGGATCTCTGGTATTTTTGTTCTTAAGATTTGTTTTAATGTTAACATATCTAGTTTTTTCCTCTATATTAATCTAGTCTAAAAATAACAATTACTTTTTTCTATTGTTAACTGTGGGGGGCAGGTAAAAAAGTGCAGGCTATGGTCTTTACTACCATCTAGTGGACTTAAGTAGTTACAGCAAATTGAAATCATATCAAAGACTAAAAAGAAAGGGGAAGATACTTTCTAACTTCACTGGAATGCTGTGAGATTTGGTTCATAATTTCTTGGATGTTCATACCACAGCACCAGGGAGGAGAGCACATAAGTACCTACTGTAGGGACAGAGAAAGTGCAGATCTTCCAGTATGAGACAAAGCTAGATTAACCTAGTTCCAGTGGGGCAGCCGTGTTAGTCTAGTTCAGCAAAACAAACAAGGAGTCCTGTGGCACGTAAAGACACAAATTTATTTATTGCATTAGCTTTCATGAGAGAAAAATCACACTTCGTCAGATGCTTTGAAGATAGGGTACTTACAGAATGCTTTCAAAGTGGGTTGGAGCTCATGAAAGCTTATGACCAAAGAAATTTGTTAGTCTTTAAGGTGCCAGAGAGCTCTCATTATTTTGGCTGTGCACAGACTAACACAGCTACTACTCTGAAATTTTTCATGTACATGTTAGGAAGTCATTGAATGTCACCAGCAGTGTAGCCCGAGCCTGTCTATTCCTTCTACTATTGTGCATCATGGTCAACTGTCAGCCATTTCCCCTCAGTGGACTCCTAAAGGATGATGTGTGTCTTGTTCACTTGCCTTCAGATTAGTGACTTTAAATTTTAATTGACAAATTGGAGATTGTTTCAGGGTATTCATAGGTAACTATTTGATGGAACATAGATTTATTTTCATAATTTTGCCAAAGTTGCATCCAGAATATTTTGAAACTTATTTTGTATTCCTTTCTCTCCCAAACAAACAAATACAGAGTCTGACACAGGACTCAGACTCAACTTCTGGGTTGTAGTACTCACTCTATCACTGATTCATTCTTTAATATTTGACAAGTCACAAAAACTCTCTGTATTTCTGTTTGTCCATAAATGAAACAGGGACAATATTTACTCACAATGCATGAAATATACAATCAATGTGCCAGATCTTCTGCTGGTGTAAATTCATATAAGTATTTTTATAACATATCCTAGTTTACACCAACTAAAGACCTAGACGAATATTTGTAAAGCACCCTGGGATCCTCAGATGAAAGGATTTTTGTGCATGTCAAGATTCTGGTAATTTCTTTTTAGATATACAAGCTATACCTTTGTAAATCTACCAACACATTTACAATAATTATCAAATCTCACACACATACGCACACGCACACGCACACCCTTTCTATGAGCAGTAAAGCTAATCCCCCTGTTGTCTAGAAAGGAATACTAAGATATACCAAAACTCTCCCCTCTCCCATTCGTCTCATCACTTGCTAGCAAAAGTATCACACATTTGCAACCCAACGCACTCAAATCCAGAACCCTTCCTAACTCAGTTTTTTGTGTTAATAACAAAGCATCTTTTCTGAATGTTCATGGTTTTATTTTAAACTCTAACCTTAAAAAAAAAAAAAAAAAAAAAAAAAAAAAAGGAGGGGGGGTGAAGGCAGAGAGAGACCCACAAGCAGTTTCTCTCACTGATATCCAGTAGTAAGTACTGTGTCCTTCCTGGAGGCACCTTTGAGTTTGCACCTAATTAAATAGTAACCAAGAGTTAAAGCCATGCTCTTGGTGATTCACTGATTTGGTTGACTGACTGAAAATTTCCACAGGGTGGAGTGCAATTTACTTGTGTGCCCCAATTAGCACTGCTAATTGGGGCACAAAATCTGTGTAAAATCAGGCCCTATTTATTTTTTAAAGTCAGCCACAATTTAGGGAATGGCAAACAGGCAATGGAACAGAGGAAGGTGTGTGTGTGTGTGTGTGTGTGTGTGTGTGCGCGCGCACACACACAGTGGTCTTTAAATGTTGTAAAACATTTAAACTGTAAATAGTATTTAAGGTAGTATTGTACTGTTAAACTCTTCATCAATAAAACAGTTAATTCAAACTTGTACTGTTAGCTGAATATGTGAATTGCATCATGAGATTCTGCACTTGATTCCTTAACCTGTTTCAGAGCCATCAGAGTTATTAACAGCTGTGCAACTTACAGGGAGGAAAATATTTCATTGTTCTGATGATATTACACCTACCAGGGTATACTCTGGGTAAATCTTTAGATTACATGACTGTTTATTCTGGTATATATAGTCATGTAATTGAGTCTCTATTTGGATGCTCTTTTGGGTCTTGCAACTTCCATTTTAGCTGTGTTTTAGTTAAGCATCAAAAAGGTTTAAATTACCAAAAAAAATCTGCAGTACAGCTTTCCTCATTACTAAATCTAAAATATTTTTACCAACATTAGGTTTTATTTTTAAACAATATAAAATGTTCAACTAGATATTTTTTATAAAAATGTACTTTCAGTTACTTGCACTCATATGCAATCACTGCAGTTGCATATACCAGACATCACAGGTACTAAATAAAACTAGGTAAATAAGTGTTTTCTGCAGCGTTATTTGGGCATCTGCGCGCACAAATGGTCATTCAGATGCTTGACTGCCATTTACATGCAGTGATATTTGTTTTGGATACACAATTGTGGTTAACTGCATGAGTAAATGCAGGCATGAAATTACATATGTATTTTTGCACACACACAAATGAAGTCTCCTTTTTAGCTGATTAGATAACTGGTAAGTCTTTTCCACATCTAATTTTACTGATATTACAAGTAAATTTCTATACTGGAATGCAGATGTATATTTATTCAAAAAGGACATGAACAGTAAACAGCCCACAGAATGGAATGCATTATGCTTTTTATTATGCCATTTGGCAGTGTTGTAAGAGAGTTATTACATTCCTCTTATGATTAAAGAAACATTCAGTTTCAGAAGCTCAAGCTGATTTTATATTGAAATTATTACTACAGTAAAAGAACAATTATATTATTCCTATTAGCTTCCAGCCTAACTCACCTCATGTATTTAATTCAAGTTACTGAAAATGCATTAACACAGGGCTATATCATGTTATTACACATAAACAAACACAGAAGGGTCTTAGAAGCATAAAATCTTATGCCTGAAACCAGGACCTAGAAATTCCACTCTATCACTCTATTCTGTTTTATTTAGATTCTTAGTCTGTGACCATCACTGGGGCATCAGAAAACCTGTGATAACACATCAAAAACTGCAGGAGGGAAAGCACTTTATCCTATTTGCAATCCATATAAAGAGGTTGTCATACCAGCAGATCTACTGGAACAGAAGAGTGGAGTGGAAGTCAGTGTACCTACTAATGGTATTCACCTCTTCCTGGTCCTTGTTGCCTCAACACCCCCAGGACTTCAGTGCCTTTACTATGTGGATACTGAGTCATAAGGACGAATGCTAGTTTGGTTGCCGCCTGAGGAAAGTATACAGTATGTAGAAGAAAAGAAGACATGCCACTCGTTAACCAGCCATACAACTATGACAACCCAATAGTCTGTCCATTCAACCTCATCCTCCAAGACGCAAAGCAGAGGGACAGATGCATGTTGTGGGAAGTTTTCCCAGTCTTCAATGCCTCCCCATTCTCTACCCAAACATTCTTTTCCAGGTGCTTTCAAAAGAAACGAAACCAAAACCTTTGGTCTAAGCATCCTCAGCTTTGTGAATGGTCATATCCAGATCCAAACTTGGCAGACTGCCATGGATTGATATTGTCAAAAGGCCTAAAGGATCTTGGCCAGTAAGTCCTATCAATTTTCAATAGGATTTAGGTACCTGGCTCTCTTTGAAGGTCCTTTAAAACCTCCCCCCTCTTTTTTGGTATCTTCACATTTCTTCCTTGTGTTTCTCCCCATTCTCTTCAGTGGTAGCTGTTTGGCAAATGATTTCCAAATGATTTCACTTTCTCTCCCCTTATCTCTTTTCCTGTTCCCATTTGTGACTCACCTGTCCATAAGAATCACTGCTCTCCATTCTTTCACTAACTTATTGTCTCTCACAGTCATGATACACATTGGCAAGTCAGCTGATATGAATGCTGCTGTTAATCATTCTTAACAGAGAGCAAGTGAGCTGCAAAACCAAGTCTGCTTGATCTTCAATGGCATTACACCTATGTTTCAACTTAAATGCAATCTTTGTTAGATTGAGGACTGTATTAATTATTATTATTATTATTATGATGATGATGTAAGATTAAAATTTGGAAGTATTTCAATAATTGTTAATGATATTTTGCCCTTAAATTACCAAGAGAATATATCAGACTATGTTAAACAATAAAGTGGGTAAAGTTAGTAAAACCACAAAGTCGCAATTATTTTATTTTATTTTATATTTGCCATTGATACAGATAATCTAAAAAGGGGGAAGTTGATTTAAAATGGGATATAGTAAAGACTGGAATAAATGATATTTGAGAATTTTGGTTTCTCTTTAGGTGGAACTAGTAACGTGAGACAGGAGGAATACTGAAAAGTAGTTAATGTGAAGAAGGCTTATATTAATGACATTTAATCTGAGCAGTGACATGTTGCGTATGTCATTCCACTTGTATACATCTTTTCTAAACTGAATGGCTCAAAGGGGTAATTCAGATTAAGCGATCCAAAGAACTTTTAGCTACATAGACTCTGCAATATTCCTAAAGTGAAAGTTCGGAAGGAAGGGTGACTGGATGGAATTTTCCAAAAGCACTTCAGTGATTTTGGAGCATAAGCACTCTGGGGGAGGGGGACAGAAGAGCAATCAATTAAACTCATGCTCCCAAATCACCTGGAGTGTTTTGAAAAATCCCACCCACTTTCAGAGTGGGCAAACTATTTGGCCTGAGTGCCAAATCTGTGTCTAGGCAGGCCAGAGAGGGGCAAGGGAAGGGGTGGGGCTTGAGGGACTGGTAATCATTGTGCTACCACCAAAGCACTGCTAGGCCCACATGGTGGAAGGGGAGGAGGAGTGGCTGCCCAGCTCCAGCCACGGCACCAACTCTCCATTTGGTGGGAACATTCAAGGGGAAGGAGCGGAGCTGGGAGCGGGCCCCGGCAGCCACACTCGGGCCAGGCCCAGCTGAGGAGCTTGATGAAGGGCTCCCGCAGGCTGCATCCAGCCCAGGGGCAACAGTTTGCCCACCCCTGTTTTAATCAAATAGGAGCCAGCAAATTCTTCAAAAATATATTACTCTGTTTCAATACACTAGACAGGAACACAACTGGAATAATTACAGGAAAAAAGGGGGACATCATCATTAAATGCAATATCTTGACTCCCAACTAGCCATATAGCTTCTTAGATAAATTCTCTACGCAAGGTATTACAACCAACATAATTCTGTAGACTCAACTTGTTTCAGTTTTATAACTACCTTTGTATCATGGATGCACCAAATAAAACTATATTCTCCTTCACAGCAATGAAAGGCTCCATATAGCTTTATCACTAGGGTGAAAACAAAATTTCTCATGCAAGTCACACTCAACAAAAGTGTATTCAACATGACAGAGCTAACCAATGACAATACTGTTGAGATTGTTGAACAGGCACTTCCACTGAGATTCCAGGTCTGTAAAGAATTCAGGGTTGCAAATAATTCATTACCCCTTTTATTAACTAATTAGATATTAACAGAGAACTGCTGATTTGAATGTACTAATATCATACCATATATTTTCTTTCTTGACTTTGTCACTGAGGTCACTGTGCAACCCTACACAGGAAAGGATAAAGAAGAGACAGTGTATGGGTACAGCTATATAAAGAACCCTTTCATTAACCTTGCTGCCCCACCATAATTTCAAATGTCACAAGCTAATCAAGGACTCACTGACATCATCAATGGATGGAGAGAAGAGACCTCCCATGTGACTAATCTTTGCTTACAGGATGAAATATATATTTATATCACCAGGAGGTTACCTCTATTCTGCAAATAAGTAATGGGTTGTTCCCTTTTGAAAAAATACTGATGAAATACATGTTTCTACTGTTGAAGTCAATGATTTATTTTACCAATAAAAATGTTTGCTTAAATGACAGAAATATGACTGCATTATCAGTCAAAAGGACAGTCAGCCCTTAAGTAGTCCCCTCATGCAGAATTTTCACAACTTGTCAGCCATGATGTTTGATAACTAATTCAGAAAAACAAAATGTGAGCTAGTCTTCCTCCTAATTTTAATTACAAGGTTATTTCTAACTCTCATTGGTTTCAATCATAAGAGAAAATGGAAATTTAAATGTTATTAATTCACTAGTGGTGGAACCTTACATTTACGTTAGCACAGTTCCCAAAAGATTCCCCAAATACTTTATAAACAATATCAGTCTCTTGACCCAGAAATGACATACAGCCACCTCCTCAGAGGATTTTAGCAATTGCTTTAACAGCGCACAGTTATGTTACGTAGTTTATGATAGAATAAAGAATAATATATCCAAATAAAACAAACGTGAAGTCCTGTGGCACTTGAAGACTAACAGTTTTATTTACTACATGAGCTTTTGTGTGAGAAAAATCTCACTTCATCAGATGCTTTGAAGATGGGAGAACTTACAGAGTGGGAGGAAATAAATACAGGGGAGTGTAAGTCATGGGAACAGGTCACACTGTAACAGCAAATCAAAGCAGTTGTAAAGATTCAAACACTAGGGAACAGCATACAGAAGAAGATGGGGTCAAATCACCTGCTGCAATGAGAGAAAAATCCAAAGTCCGTATTAAGCCCTGAAGTAATGCAATCAAATTAGCAAATAAATTCAAACTCAGCAGCTTCTCTTTGAAGCCTCAATCTGGTATTCATCTGTTTGAGCACCACAATTAGCAATCATTAATGGACTGATCAGGAAGACTGAAATGCTGACCCACTGGTTTTAGAGTGTTGTGATTTCTGATGTCAGATTTGTGCCCATTTCTTCTTTTACACAGAAACTGTCTGTTTATCCAATACATAAGGCAGAGGGGCATTTCTAGCGCATGATGGCATAAATCACACTGGCTATGTTCACACATAAATGGTTATTTTGAAATAAGTTATTTCAAAATAAAATCCTTAATTTGAAATAACAAATTGAAATAAGCAAATATTAAATCATAATAAAAATCAAAATAGCAAGTCCGGACACAGGACTTGCTATTTCAATTCAGGAGAGTGGCACCATGGGAGGTGTGGCAACATGGCCCCTTCCCTCGGCCATGCCCCCCCCCCCCAATAAATAGAAAAAGGAAGGCACCCTGGGAAGGAGAAGAGCAAAAGTGTTAATTTGAAATAATGGTTATTTCGAAATAACACATTTGAATGGCATTATTTTCAAACAACCATTTCGAAACAACGGCTATTTTGATTTCACCCTAGGTTTTATTGTTGCAAAATAATGGACGTTATTTCAAAATGATGGGGGCTCGTCATTTCAATATAAAGAAATGTCATTCAGATATCTCAACTTTTATTTCGAAACAACGGTGGTTGTTTTGAATTAAAAGCCTCGTGTGGACATAGCCATTGGTGAATGAACCTTTTATGTAGTAGCTGGTTTTATTAGGTCTTGTAATAGTGTCTTTTGTATATATACGTGGATAAAGTTGGCCGCGTAGTTTGTTGCAAAGATATGTGCCTGCTTTAATGGCTCTGTTGTTAGGTCTGTAGTTGCTGGAAAGTATTTGCTTAAGGATGGGGGGCTGTCTGTAAGCAAGGAGTGGTCTGTTTCCCAAGGCTTCAGACAGTGAGGGATCATCTTGTAGAATAGGCTGTAGATCAGGGGTACTCAAACTTTTTGCGAGCCGGTCCACATTCAGCCTTCCACCATTGACCAGGGTCCACAAACAACTAGGGTGGGGGGGGG
>ML681984.1:25184956-25357873 GCA_007922195.1 Podocnemis expansa
TGGGGGGGAGGGGGAGTGCAGCGAGCAACAGAAGTTGCTCAGCTGCCCTTAGAGCAGGGGTACTCAAACGGCCAAATAGGCCACTGTCGCGGTCCACCAGAAACCTCTTTGCGGTCCGGATTGTGGACCGCGGGCCGCCATTTGAGTACCCCTGCTGTAGATCCCTGGAGATGTTTGGTAGACATCTGATTTGGGGGTTCTAGGTAATGACTAGAGGTGTTCTGTTGTTTTCTTTCTTGGGCTTCTCTTGTAGTAGCTGACTTCAAGGTACCCGCCTGGTTCCGTCAATCTGTTTCTTCGCTTCCACAGGTAAATACTGTAGTTTTAAGAATACTTGATAGAGATCCTGAAGGTATCTGTCTTTATGTGAGGGATCAGAGCAAAGGTGAGTATATCTTAGGACTTGGCTGTAGACAATGGATGATGTGATGTGTTTTGGATGAAAGCTCGAGGGACATACACCGATCAGTAGGTTTTCGGTATAGGATGGTGCTTATGCGTCCATCCCTAATTTGTACTGTAGTGTCCAGAAAGTGGATCTCCTTTGTGGAGTGTTTCAGGCTTAGTTTAATAGTGGAGTGGAAATTGTTGAAATTTCTGTAGACATCTTCATGGGAATCCCTACCAGGGGTTCAGATGATGATGATGTCATCATTGTAGCATACGTAGAGGAGAGGTATTGTTCCCCAGTATTTGAATCTTTATAACTGCTTTGATTTGTTGTTAACAGTGTGACCTGCTCCCATGACTTACACTTCCCTGCATTTATCTCTTCCCTTTCTATAATTTCCTCCATCTTCAAAGCTTCTGATACAGAGAAATTTTCTCCCATGAAAGCTAATGCAATAAATAAATGTGTTAGTCTTTAAGATTTTACAAATCTTGTCTGTTTTACTCAAGTAGACTAACACAGCTGCCCCTTTGGAACTCAATCCAAGTAAAAATGCATACACAGGCAGAGTATAATGACAGGGACTGGAAATTAACCAGGATAGGTAGATAAGTGCACCTCATCTTGAAAATAGATATTATGGGCTTTTTAGTAACAGAAAGCATACAGACGTGAAGTTTATAAATTCATGCAACAGAGAGCATTTCCAACAGCACTGTGCTCTTTACGCTTTGTTCAGGCTTCAGTTTTAAAGAAAGAGTGCCACCTGCTGACTCAGTAACAAAGGCCTCTGTACCTTGAACCCTGCTTTACATGTGATGCAATGAGATCACAGCTCAGAGTGTTATAACTACAGGGTTCCAAAGGGGTAATCATGTTAGTCTAGTTCAGCAAAACAAACAGGGTCCTGTGGCACTTTCAAAGACTAACAAATTTATTTATCACATGAGCTTTCATGGGAGAAAAATCCCACACTGTATGGTGTGCAGAAAGTTAGCTACGGGACTCATCAATATTGATGGAAGGCACATGGAAATATTACTGTGTATCAGTATTATTACACTCCTCTACAGCCTAAAATGAAAAGTAGAAGGAAGATGTTTTGTATAAACTTCTCACAGAAGTATATTTTATTCATACAAGTAGTCAGCTTATTTTCTGCAACCTTTATGAATTATATTGTAACTGCATTTGTTTACCAAGATCTCTACTTATTTGGAAAGCTAAAATGAAATACCCTTCTCCAACTCTGCTAATTATATTACCTCTTTGTGATAATATACACATTTTATTTTCACTTATTATGTATTTTCACATTATATTATCCTCAGGACTAATCCTGGATTTTGTTACTCATGCATGAAGCAATCACTCAAACTAAGAAAAGTAGGATAAGGATGACATGCAGTATTTGTTTTAAGAGCTGATGTATTTTCTCTGTATCGGCATGATTTTATAGGATACTGAACACCCTGCCATTCCTAGTAACACATATGAGCTGTATGTACAGTTTTATACCTATACACTAAGATATAGAGATGTGATATGAAGTACCTTTACTAAACATGCTATCATAAAGGAAACGTAAAATATATCAAAAGCATTAAAAAAACTGGGCATCACAACATTGCACTTAAAGAGATAAATAACTCCAATATGAATCATTAATGTATCACCATCAGCAATTTAGAGAAAGATATTTTTATTACTCAGGATGGAATTGAAATGTGTCCAGATTATCAGTAAACTTACACAAGCTAAAATCAATATGCAACTTGGTCATGATCAGGATGTGTAAGACCTTGAGCACATTGTAGCCTTTCAAAGTAGAGCATGGTAGATACTTGATTTTTCAGCTCAGTGGCTGAAACAAGACAAAAAACAAAGCAAACAACCTTAATTTTGAGTCAACCCTGAAACAATTTTTGGTTTTCTTCTGGCTGAAGTAAGGAACAAAAGAAAGTTTGATCGGGGTCAAACAAAGTGGTTTGTCTTGTTCTGGAGTGGGTTTTTACTTATTGTTAGTTATATCTTGCTAACTATTAAAACAAAAAGACAAAACTTTTTATTGAAAGAATGTCAAAAGGAAATTTTTTCAACTTCTTTGGATTTTTTTTCTCATTTCTTTTTGGCCAGAAAACTATTCAGCAGATTAATCTAAATTCGTGAATAGCTTCGGTCAACATTTTTATGTGAATAAACTGTGCACCAAAATAGAGTGAACTGAGGTGTACTTCAAAATACACTCTTTTCTTCCTCATGGAATTTGAAAATAGCTAATTTTTCCTGTTAAAATAGAGACCAGGTCTCCCATTACGTGCAAGAGTACTTTGAGAAAAGTTACCCCCAAATGTTTCTTTGCCAAGTTTCAGAAAGGCTAGTTCCAGATTCATATTTTTTGATCAGAGGGAAATGTCAAAATTCCAGTTTAGGGTTTGTCTTGGAAATAAAAAAATTTTTTCACTGTATTGGGAACTGGGCCTTGTAATGAGCAGGTGTATCTGCTTTCCACTCAGAAGATTTGTACAAGGTTTACGTGGACAGATCTGCGTTGTCCCATTACACCTCAGGGAAGAGGCTATAATCCTAAATTTATACAACTCCCGCCTTCTAGTAGTTGAGGTAAAAAAAAGAAGATGAAATCCATAAAGTGATCAGAGAAACATTGACAAATTAAGGCTAAAGCCTATAGTTCTTCTAACAATAGGAGTTTAACTAAGGTCTAGTAAGCATTAATGTGTAGTAAGGTGCATTTGGATTTGTTTTGCCAACATATGCAGATTTTTCTTTTAGTTTTCCCTAATGTATGTTATGCAGTTCCTATTTTCATTTAGAATAGCTATAACTTAATAATTCTATCTTAATTCCTTTATACTACAAGTTTTTGCATTTGCCACCTGGGAAAGAATTGAATAATTTGATTGACCCACAAATAACATGCTATTGTTACATCTAAAATGGAGAAGCCGGGGGGCAGTATTTTCTGTGGGGTGAGAGAGAGGCTTGGGTCATTTAAATGAAACTCAATTACCATATAGAATAATACCTCTTGTACTTGGGTTTGGGATTAGGAAGAGTTACCTGTAAAATAACCAAATATTCACTTGAATTTCTATGCATTTAAATAGACTAGTAAAATGAGAGAACAACTAGTGTATTTTAGAAAAGCTGTCTCCCTCCATTGACTGTCATTGATAACACATTCATTTAACATGGCAGTCAGACTCAAGAGCTAAAAATACTTATTAGCAGGCCATGACCATCAATGGTACTCCAATATGATCTGATTTTTAAAGCACTTAAATAATTTAAGAGCCTACATCCCATTTTCAAGACACTTTGGCACTTACGAGCTTAAGTCCGGCTGACTTTCAATGAAACTTGGCTCTTAACTGTCTTTTTTTTTTTTTTTTTTTTTTTTTCTGGACAACAGGACTCAGGCTCTTCTGAAAGTTTTATGTGCCATGTGCAAACAACACATTTAGAAGAATAATGTAAATAAAATTTTTGTGAAATCAGATGCTGATATTTCTTTGCCAAGTACTAATTATTCACTAATATAATAAAGTTTGCCTCAAAACTCCTTGCTGTTTCAAGGACACCTAGAAATGAACAAGAAAAAAAAAATGTCAACCTGAAGTTAAATTTCACTGATTTAATTTTTCCTTTCATTGAATTGTTTTTTTTAACTGTTCCAAGGCAAATCTTTTCCTTTTCTCCTCAGCCAGAGTCCCCTGTAACCCAGACCACTGAATCATTCTGCCATGAAGGAGGAGGAGCCAGGATTTCTGAAAGCCAAACTGGGAGCATTCAAGCCCTGCTGTACGCCACAGACCCCATCTTTAGAGATGCTCTATGCATGTCACTCCTCAGCAGGGCTAAAAAGTCAAATCCCACTGCCTTTTACAACTTTCATACAGAAAAGGTATATAGCCGCATAGTGGGTTCTTTCCATCCTAAAGTGAGAGTGGAATGTGTTGAGATGGGTTACATCATCACCCAAAATTACTGAAGAGACTTAATGAACAACTGTACATGAGATTTTAAACAATTTTTTCCAGTCCTTTATAGTGACCAGTTATGGCAGGAATAAAAATTACTCAAATGTGTACAAAATTTTTGGCAGTCTCACATTAGTCCATTGCATTATTCCTGAGACTTTGTATTCTCTTCCACAAAGAAGGGATGGCTCTCATCACTAAAAAGGGAAAACTTGGAAACAATTACCTTCTCATGTATTCCTAGTTCCGTGTAAGTTTATCTCCAAGAATGGCTGCATCAGACTCCAATTGTAAGAGCTCCTGATCACACGTTTCTGGGATTTTTCATGTTGGAAATGGGATTCATTCTACTCTCTAATTTTTGCTTGCTTGGAAAATGATGAGTATTATAGCCAAACAAATTAAACTGTTTCTTTCCATAAACTGTACTTTGAGTCTTGCACTTAAAACAAAAAACAAACAAACAAAAAAACCCAGAAGTGAAGGCTAAGTTTCAAACAGTTCTGCATGTCAGTGTATCTCCAATTGTGTAATGAACTGAAGATTTAAGAGTCTAAAATATGAGTGTTAGTCACTGATATTGTGAGCCAGTAGTAGTTCTAAGTCTATGGGAATGCTGGCACTGATTTTCACTTATAATTGTTTCCTGCTTAAAGAGCCCCACGGAGAGAGACTCTCATATCCCTTCATTACGCACAACTTATCATGGCATTAAATTTGCTTAAATTGTCCTCTAGTGCTGCCATACTGCTGACCTGCGAGTCTGTAAACAAATACATTTGTTCTCTATATATTTATGGTTTGTCTGTTAAATTGTAAGAAAATGAGCCTAGAATCTTTGTATTTTAATTGTAGCATCAAAGCCTGTTGAGAATACGATAAAGTAACCAGAAGTTAAATTATCAATAAGAGTCATTTATTTTGCATTTTTATTTTAAAGAATACTTATGAGAATTGTGATAAATTAGCAATGACAAACTACTTCTTGCAGGCTGATTTTGTGTGGAGAGTTTAATTAAACACTGCAGCTGTTTATCTCTATGGTGATTAAATTTTCATATGTAAATTACATGTATTAAGATCAAGATACTTATGTAAATGTCACTTGCCTTAATGTTTTGTGTTACTGTTATTAACATCTAACCATCAGCTTGTAATCTTCTTGTACTGCATTCTATTGGCATGCACTACATGAGTAAAGTAAGCAGATTTAGATCTTAATAAACATTTTTTTTAAAAACTACAGCTTAATGTGTAATTAAGATGCAGAGAGATAAAAACTGAAAATAACCTGCAAATAGGATCTGTTGTATATTTCAGAATTTCATTGGTTAGAGCTCTATGTATGACACACCACTTATTTGCCTGCAAATAAATATTTAAGAAGAACATACCCAAATTCCAGAATATTCAGTCAGAGGGTCAAGTGGAATCTTAGATGCACACATGCTATTGCCATAGAAATCAAGGCACATATAAGTTACATCTTATACCATTAACAATTCTCTCATATCAGGGAGACATTTACTTAGAACATCTATTTCATTACCTTCTATCTATTCATAACAGTTTTGACAGAAGTCTGCAGAATTCCTGTTAGCTCCTTGTCTAATCTTGCCTTGACTACCTTCAGTGTTAATAGTTACAGTCACTTGCTGGAATTCCTAAACTCTCATATAGACCAATAGATGCCATCAGAGTATTATATGGAATATATTTGCTGTAATCTACTGTGATATATCTATGCTAATCAGAAGATGCTGTTTTAAAATTGTAAGGTCTTCCTTACACAGGTTACTTGAGATTATAATGAAAGTTGGGCACTTAACAGAATCCCAGCAGTGTTTTCATCTTTTGTGATTTTATCTAGCTCTCCCAATATTTGGCCTTTTTCTTAAAATCCTAGCTCCTGGAGTTGTGAAAATCTGTTTCATTTTTTAAAATGCAAGTTACAAATCATCAGTGATGTCAGAGAAAAACTGAAAATGTGATTGAAGTACTATTTCAGCATTCAGAAGGCAAATAAAAGTATCCTCACATCAAGTATTAAAAAACAAAACAAAACCAAAAAAAACCCATAAAACCATCTCATGATTTCTGAAAGTTTAGGTCATGATTTTGATCACTTGGGATTGGCAATATTGTCACAGTGAATTATTTTTCACGAACATTCAGGCATAAGTCCTGGAACATAGTTATATATCTAATATAAGAACTCTCTAGACCTGGGGGGATCAAAGTCATTTAGCCTTAGGGCCCATTTTTGTCAGCGACTCAGTCTGGCAGAACACAAAATGATATAAGAAAAAATTTCACAGTCACTACTTGTACACATGGTCTGTAGTAGTCTCTTGGCCATTGGTATAAAAAAAGTTACTCCAATGAAGTTGTGTAAATTTTTATGTATCCTTCATCTTATATGATCAAACAACTCATTCTTAACAGATTTATGTGGAAAAAATCCTGGGCTGGTACAACCAATGCAGGCCACAGTAGAGCAGATTGCAGGCTGCAGATACAGCTAGTCCTCACTTAGTGACCTACTCGTTTAGTGACCCCTCAGAGTTATGACCAGCTCTCTGATGAGTTGGTATTATGGCGATGTACGAGAACTCGCATCAACTCTCTCAGATTACCTATATTTACAGTACACTATGCAAACTAAGTTCAGTACATTAGAGCTTAAAACATTTAAAATATATATTAAAAATGTTATAAATGATGCAAAGGTGACATTAAAACTATCTACCGATGGTTGAAAAACCCACTACCAGTAAAGTACATTATGCTTGAAATACCGGTAAGGGCTGCTCCTCGTTTAGTGACCAATTCGTTTATCAACCGGGTTTCAGGAACGGAACCCGGTCACTAAGTGAGGACTACCTGTATTCTGTGTGCCACGTTTGACACTTTTGCTCTTGACAAAGAAAAAATCATAAATGTAGATTTTAGATTTCAACCAAAAACATTTTTAGATAGAGGAAACAAAATAGAAGCTCAATTCACATCTATTCCCAACAGTGAGCAAACAAATCAAAAGTGTTCCTTTATAAATACCAATTACCCTGAAACTCAGAATTTTTACAACTGGACAAAAAATGGGAATAGAACTGAAACTTGTCAAACTTTCCTGATCAGCGTGCTGGGTTTCCACTACTGTCTTCACTTCTCCTCACCACCACTGTTACTTTATTAGAAGATGAGAATGCTTTGACAGTCAAGAAAGCAGATACCTGAAGAGTAGAGGGATACCTCTTTGGAAGATCTGCCATCGGTGGTAGATATTAGAGAATGGGCAAGATTCTACCATGAAAATAATAAAAATCTAACATAGGAGAAAATGTTCATTAAGCCACTTGTTTTCGGAGTCTAATATGCTCAGATGGTAGTGAAATAAAATAAGAATTTTGTGAGATCAGATAAAGAAACTAAACTAAAGTAGTAAATTGTCAATGCAGAGAGGATGAGATAAAATCTTGTAAGATTAACTTAATTTTACATGCTCAGAACTTTTTTTAAATCATAGAAAGAATTCTCTCTCTACCCTCATCTATCCTGCAATAACCATGAAAGAAATACACTTTTCTCAAAAGATTATTTCAGAAATCATCTCCAAAAGCAGAAGAAATCCTTTAAAGGTACCCCAGGCAACTTTAAGGATCCTTTGGTGAAGATACTTAAGGTGACAAACATTGTCAGATTAGGTTCACCAACATTCTTTATTAAAGACAGCCAGGTGAGCTTTGAAGAACAAGTAGCTGACTTGAAAGAGTAAGAAAAATTACAAGGAGATCATTTTAATTGGCTCAATTGGCAAATATTCCTCAATATCAGTAACTGTCCAGTAATGATTTTAGTTTATAGGTCTTGCCTTTTAAGATGCAAAACTTCTCTCAGTTACCCTGACCTTTAAATTCATTTCTACCTTAGGATCTTGAACTATGTCCCACCAAAACAACTTTGTTAGGATTAACCCAGTTGAGGCTTCGAAAACTTCCTGTTGAAAAGTAAAAACGTAAAATATGGCTCTCTCCAATACAGTTTCACATCACATATCAGAAAATAGTTTATTCCAACCTCTCCTTGCTGCTGCTACTTGATTCTTACCAGAGGACCCCCATGTTGCCAGTCAAGTTAAAAAAGCTATCTTTTTAATACCTGCACTCTGCTTTGTCTAGCAGCCCCTTCTAGTCCATGTGCCTTTGGTTTGCACTAAATTAAATCCAGCTTCTTAGGCTGTCAGTGAAAGCCTAGCTAGGGACAGAAGAGCACCTTTTTCCATCCAGGCCTACTTTAATCTGCCAGGCTGATTGACAGTGCATGTATATTTGGGTAGCAGCTGAACTCCTTAGTATATATATTTGGGTAACTCCTGCAAAAAAAACTTGGTAGATTAAAAATAGTGTATTAGAATATTAAGAAGTCAGATATATTCCACAAGGTGATTCATAAATCTTTTCTACTTTACATCATATTATAAAGAATTGATACGAGGAGCAAGGCTTCAGTTGCATTGCCTGTTAAGATCTGACAGTATTTTTACTACCATCCATAAACTTTTTTAGCCAGGACCAAAGCAAAGAAAAGGCTAATTGTAAGTGGGAAAACTTGTACTTCCATGAACAAACTGCAGTAATCATCAATGGTCAGAGAAAGTAAGAATTATGGAATGCTTTTCGCTTTTGGGATTTTTGTAGTTTACTGTACTACTCTAAACATTGCCTGGAAGTCACACTGACTCAAATACAGAGAGATAATAATATTCACCAACAGACATTTTTCTTTAAAAAGAAAGCCTTGTTGCTCTGGTTTTAAGTTTAGATTACCACAAAATACAGTTTATTCATTGTCTTACTGTCTCCTGAAAATAGAAACCCTACCTAAGATACAAAGTTAGTTTTCTGAGCATTAGTTCTACAACAGTAACAAGAGTTAATTGGTAATATAACAACAACAAAATGGCATTGATATTATATACCTACATTTAATAACAGAACCCAACAGTGCATCTATTCATGAATTATGTTTTATTATGTATTGTATTCTGCTTTCCAAAAATCAAGCACTGATGGATTATTTGCTCAGTATGTGTTGGTGAATTGCACTACTATTATATGGATCTTAAAAATGAAAGTGTAATACAGAACTATAAACAGCTTATTGTCTCAGTTAAACAGTAAAATAACTTTCTGGTTTGACATTCCCTGCATAAAACTTCAAGAGTGCTATTCCACTGCAAAAACCAACTAAGCAGGCACAGTTCCACCTCTTCTCAAAGATTTTGCATCAAATCTACTTTTGACCCTGCTCCTGTAAGTTGTTCCATGTGGCTGAGTCACTGCATCTGTGTGGAAACCTCAGTGGCTTCAATAAGCTATATAAGCACAGAGGGTCAGTCCACTTGGAATTCTCATTGCAATATCAGAGAGTTAGAGCTTGTCTTCTCTGATGGTGGCCCTCAGTCAAATTGACTGCCCTGATCAGCTAATTAGGGCTGTGAAGACCCATTCAGCAGATCAAGAAGTCAATCCAGTAAAACCACTCTGGCTAGGTGCGTAGAACTGAGTCAGAGTGAAGGGATTTCCCTCCGATTCAGCCTACTGAAGACACTGTAGGTGACCAGGAATCGGAAGGAGATATGCAAGGTATTTTAAGATCCAAAGGGGCAGCTGTGTTAGTCTAGTTCAATAAAACAAACAAGGAGTTCTGTGGCACTTAAAGACTAACAAATGTATTTATTGCATGAGCTGTCATGGGAGAAAATCCCATTTCGTGCATATCTCCCTTCAATTACCATCAAAATTACATGGCAGTGTAGGCCAGGGCTTAGTTTACAAGCATCAAGAGATTTCTCTTCTGCCTGTAGTAGAGCTTGTGTAATTCTCTGAAGAATATTTTGATTGTAACATGTAACCAAAGAATATATTGATTTTAATATATTTATCACAGCTCATCATTTATGAGAAAGTAAGGATCCAGGATTATTTTTGATATAAGGTTCAGCTCTGCATGATTTTGGAATCCAAGAAATATTTCTAAGCTTGTGAACTAAGTAGATTTGATATGAAGTCAATTAAACAAACATGGAAATCAACAAAGGTATTTTTACAGTTACTCTTAGGAACAAAATGTCACTTTAAGTACAAAATGTTTGATTATATACGCTATATTATTATTTGAACCAATTCAATCACCACAGAACTTCCACAGTTACCTCTCCTTCACAAATCACTGACAAAATGAGCATATCAAGCTTACTGATGTAACTAAAGCACACAGAGTAATATGTGGTCTTTTGAATAAATGACTCATTGAATAAGCAAAAAGATACCCTTTTAAAGATAACCCAAACTACCCATTTAAAATTAACTGCTTTCAGATCCACATAACCTCCCAATTCTCCTATTCTCTAGGTTCACATTTCGCAGATAATAATGGGAGTTCTACATGTGTAAGGAAAAAAAATATCAGAATAGGAACTGTCCTCACAGATCTGAAAAGATAATAGTCCTTTTAAAACTGAAAAAAAAAACAAAAAAACCAATCCACACTTCAGCATCCAAAGTGAATTATCTATCAGGAAAAAAAAGTTTTATGCTGGCCTAAAAGTAGATTTCAGTTCATTTTTCTATGTATTACATTTTGGTGAGAGCCAGACTCTCCCCCCACCCCGCCCAGGATGAACAGTCTATTTGATGACAGCAATGCTTTCCTGGGTCAATCAAAATGTCACAAATTCACCTCATTAGTTCTGCCCCCCCCCCCAAATTCAGACTAGATTCACAAGGAGATTCAAACAAAACTATGAGGAGAAGGAAGTGATGGCTCCTCCTAATATTTTATAACTTTGTGATTAGGGGATTCTGGAATATTTGAAATCAAGACTGAAATCCTCACTCTTCCTGAGCAAGGTCTTCCGTATTGCAAGAAAAGCAGGAGTATAGTGTATTCTGATGTAGGTACCTCTTATTGAAGCTGTCACATTTTATATATTCACTGTAGCAGGGACTGGATCCTAAGTGTTCACCTTCCCAGATAAGTGCCCTAACAATCAGGCTGTAGAATCATTCTCTCTCTCACCCTCTCTGTGGCCTAATAAACTTTTACACACAAAAGCCATATTGCTTTAAATACAGTGCTATGGTTATAGAGGTACAGCCTCCTTCTCGCAAGCACAGACACAGTTACACAGCCATAACTTATTTTCATACAGGGAAGGGTATATCTCTATCTGTATGAGGCACCTTTATACTGATATATTTGTGTTCTCACTAGGGACTTTACCAATAAATCTATTTTTTAAATCAAAATATACCCTAACCCAAATAGCTATATCAACACAAAATTAGTGTGTAGTGAAGTCCTTACACCTTAGTCTTCTGTGCAGAGTTACTTTACACTTGCTAATATCCTGTTTGCAGCTGACTTGATCCATTCAGTATAAAAACTTATCAGTAATTACTCAGGAACTTTATGTATACAGACTCCGAGGCTATGTCCACACAATGCTTTTAAATTGAAACAACCACCGTTGTTTCGATTTAAAAGTTATCACGTCCAAACAAGATTTTATTTTGAAATGACAAGCCCCATCATTTTGAAAAAATGAACCTTATTTCAAAATAGTAAAACCTAGGCTGAAATTGAAATAGCTGTTATTTCAAAACGGTTGTTTCAAAATAACGCCATTTGGACGTGTTATTTTGAAAAAAACATTATTTCGATTTAACACTTTTGCTTCTCTCCTTCCCAGAGTGCCTTCCTTTTTCTATATATTGGCTGGCAACATGGCCCTGCCAGGGCACCATGTTGCCACACCTCCATTGCTGCTTCTCTCTTGATTCGAAATAGCAAGTCCTCTGTCTGGACTTGCTATTTCAATTTGAGGTTTTTGCTCATTTCAATTTAAGTTAATTAGAAATAATTTTATTTTGAATTAACTTATTTCAAAATAAGCATCTATATGTGGACATAACCCTAGAATAAAATATCCTGTGACAAGGATGGAGTTGAGTTTTAAATCATTTTATTCAAGAAGATAATATAGATTTTAAATAGTCTATTCACTCCTCCACTTTGAAACATTTTACATACAACAATGACAAGGCTACAATGGTTAGGATCTGATATAGAACAAAATCATAACATAAGGCTTATTTTCTTTTCACCTTGGGTCAGGGGTGTAACTACAAGTGGGCACGTGCCAGCAGGCTCAGCCACCCCCACCCACCACAGTACCCAGCAGTGATGTGAGCTTGCTGCTGCAACTGTGGACCATACAGCAGCTGGCTGCCGCAAGCAGTGGTGCTGTGGGAAGATGGGTAGGGGTGGGCTGCTCTCCACCCATAGCTTCAGCCTCAGGCAGCTGCTGCAGCCTTTGAGCAGCAAGAGTCAGGTTGCCTCTCCCGCTCCATCCTCCTCTCAGTGCTTCAATTGCAACTGAAGTATCATCAGGAAGCTTCCGGTCACCCGAAAGCAGGACTAGTTGGGCACACCCTGGAGAGTCAGAGGCCTAGTCAGAAAATGGGGACTGGCTACATCCCTGCTGTGGGTCAAGCTCTTGGTCACACAGCATACAAATGCATGGTATCCAGCACAGTTATTAGTATTTATAGGCACACTCAAAGGCAGCATTTGATCTCTTTTTCTCACCCCTCCAGCAAGAAATACAAAATCACAGAAACTAAACTATTACTTTCCCAGAATCTTCTCTTATAAAATTGCCTGATATTCTCCTTTTGTTTCCTGTTATTATCTAGGGATTTTTACTAATTAAATAATTTCACACCATATTATCCGTGGTTAACATGAAATTGAGCTTTACTAATTTAGTCTCCATATGTCTAGCACCAGTCTTTCTTGCTCTATCACCTATCTACTGTTACATATATGTGACCTTCTCTCTTCCACAGTTCAGGGTATTCTCCAAAGCTATCACAAGTCAAAGAAGGCAAGTACAGCTCATTAGCTAAACACTCATGCAATTTTTAAGTTGATTTAGTACCCTCCATCAGCTAGGTTTAGTGTTTCCTTTGATCCTTTCCATTACCTGCTGAATTTTTGCAGAATGATGTACAGTAATTAAAGCATTTTGTGTGTTTTCCTTAGTCTTTTCTACCTGTTTCTGCAATTTAGGACATAATGAGTGGGGAGCTGCAGGGGTCTGTCCTGAGTCCAGTTTTGTTCAACATTTTTATCAGTTACTTAGATGATGGCATAGATAGCAAACTTATAAAGTTTGCAAATGATACCAAGCTGGGAGGGGTTGTGAATGCTTTGAAGAATACGGTCACTATTCAAAATTATTTGGAAAAACTAGTGAAATGGTATGAGATAAATAGAATGACATTCAATACACATAAGTTCCAAGTACTCCACTTAGGGTTGAACAACCCATTGAACATGTACAAAATGGGCAATGACTGCCTAGGATCAAGTACTACAGAAAGGGATCTGGGTGTAATAGTGCATCACAAGCTAAATATGAGGCAGCAGTGTAACACTGTTGGAAAAAAAAAAAAGCAAACACCATTCTTGGGTGTATTAACAGGAGTATTGTGAATAAAACACAAGAAGTGATTCTTTCACTCTAGCCTGTACTTATTAGGCTTCAACTTGAGTACTGTGTCCAGTTTTGGGTGCCTCGTTTCAAAAAGGGATGTGGAGAAACTAGAGAAAGTCCAGAGAAGGGCAACAAAAATGATTAGAGGTCTAGAACATTTGACTTATGAGGAAAGATTGAAAGTGCTGTGTTTGTTTAGTTTAGAAAAAAAGCAGACAGAGTGGATATGATGACAGTTTTCAAATACCTAAAAGGTTCTTATGAGGAAGGAGTTAAAAAAAATATTCTCTTTAATTACAGATGATAGGACAAGAAACAATGGTCTTAAATTACAGCAAGAGAGGTTCATCCTAGAAATTAGGAAAAAATTCTTAACTGTTTGGGTGATTAAATACTGGAATAAGTTGCCATGGCAGGTTGTGGAATCTCCTACATTAGAGGTTTTTAAGAGCAGGTTATACAAACAGCTGTCAGAGATGGTTTAATGGGGGTACTGGGTGCTGCCACGAGTGCAGGAAACTGGACTTGATGACCTGTCATGGTCCCTTCCAGTTTCTGTGATTCTATGATTATAATTCTGGATGTTCTATCAATTTTCTAATTAAACTAACATTTAATCTTAAACGGATTGGGCTTATTTGTTCATATAGTTAGTATTGGTCCCTTATTTCTTCATCAACAGTTACTGGCAAGGTAAATTTAATATCACAGCCTACGAAACATGTGAAATTTCACAAACATCTTTTTTCGTAGGGATTGTGACCTGGCCCTCCTGGGATAACCTACTGAATGTCAGAGCAAGCTGCAAAACCAGAATCCAGACTCCTAAAACACTGACGGATGGAACTTAAACCAGTCTCCCAATCAGTAATACAGCACACTTCTTATTCCCCACACTGGTCATCATGAAGCATAATAAAATAGAAACAGCCCCCTTTATTGCACATCAGCTCCTCTGGTCCCCACCTAGCCACTAGGCCTCTTAAAGAAATAGGTTCTCCTTATCACAAAGGGCCAGCCACATTACCCAGACCCATACAGGCTTGGATCTTACCCAGTGCTGCCATCCAATCCTTCAGTAACTACAACTAAAGATTTAATATATATAAAAGAAGAAACAAAATAAGAGATGTTGAAGGATCAAAGTGAATCACATACATACAAATGATTTAGAGTTCATGTAAAGCAAGTCCTTGAAGAATCTGGAGTTTGCAGGTTAGTCCAATTTCCTTGGTATACACCCAGCACCTGGGTGGGTCTCAGTTCTTTGTCCAGTTGCAGAAGAATAGTTCCAGTGGTGGATGTTATCTTTGAAAACTCGTGGCAAACGGGGGAGGTGCCAGAGGACTGGAAAAAAGCAAATATAGTACCTATCTTCAAGAAAGGCAAAAAGGAGGATCCAGGGAATTACAGACCTGTCAGCCTCACCTCAATCCCTGGAAAAATCATGGAGCAGCTTCTCAAAGAATCCATCCTGAAACACTTGGAGGAACGTAGAGTAATCAGGAACAGTCAGCATGGATTCACCAAGGGTAAATCATGCCTGACCAACCTCATCGCCTTCTATGATAAGATGACTGGATTTGTGGATGCGGGAAGAGCCGTTGATGTGATATACCTTGACTTTAGCAAGGCTTTTGATACGGTTTCCCACAGCATTCTCATTGGCAAATTAAGGAAGTATGGGTTAGATGCATGGACTGTAAGGTGGATAGAAAACTGGCTAGAACAACGGTTTCAGTGCGTAGGAATCAATGGCTCCATGTCAAGTTGGCAGGCAGTAACAAGTGGTGTGCCCCAGGGGTCGGTCCTGGGGCCAGTTCTGTTCAATGTTTTCATTAATGATCTGGATGATGGGATAGATTGCACACTTAGTAAGTTTGCAGATGATACCAAACTGGGGGGAACGGTAGACACCCTAGAGGGCAGGGACAGGATTCAGGGAGACCTAGACAAATTGGAGCAGTGGGCCAAGAGGAATCTCATGAGGTTCAACAAGGACAAGTGTAAAATCCTGCACTTGGGACGAAAAAACCCCAGGTACTGCTACAGGCTGGGGAGTGATCAGTTAAATAGCAGCACTGGAGAAAAGGACCTGGGAGTCATGGTGGATGGGAAGCTGGACATGAGTCAGCAGTGTGCTCTTGCTGCCAAAAAGGCCAATGGCATACTGGGCTGCATCAGAAGAAGTGTTACCAGCAGATCAAGGGATGTGATCATTCCCCTCTATTCTGCACTAGTGAGGCCACATCTGGAATACTGTGTCCAGTTTTGGGCTCCCCACTACAAAAAGGACATGGACAAATTAGAGAGAGTCCAGAGGAGGGCAACAAAAATGATCAAAGGGCTGGAGCACAAGCCCTATGAAGAGAGACTGAAGGAACTAGGCTTATTTAGCCTGCAGAAGAGAAGACTGAGGGGGGATTTGATAGCAACCTTCAACTACTTGAAGGGTTGCTCCAAGGAGGAGGGAGCTCGACTGTTCTCGGTAGTAACAGAGGGCAGAACGAGAACCAATGGTTTCAAGTTACAGCTGGGGTGGTCCAGGCTGGATATTAGGAAAAACTTCCTTACTAGGCGAGTGGTGAAGCAGTGGAATAAGTTGCCTAGGGAGGTGGTGGAATCTCCATCTCTGGAGGTGTTCAAGTCCCAGCTGGACAAAACACTGACTGGGATGATCTAATGGGAGTGGTCCTGCTTTTTTTGGCAGGGGGTTGGACTAGATGACCTCGTGGGGTCCCTTCCAACCCTATGATTCTATGATTCTATGTTGGTTGCAGACTGGAGACTGAAGACAAAATGGAATTGTGGCTGCTGCCTTTTATCACCTCTGCCCTTCTCCATGCTGTGCAGAGTCTTTGCTAATCAAAATAGAATTGAGTCACATGGGCAACTCCCAGTGGCTCAACAGGTTTCTCCCTGGGCCCACTATACTTGGGAGTTTCCTTAATGGGCCACTAAGACGACAATGGTTTGTAGATATCCAGTGTGGGAGTGTCCCAGAATCCAACAACTTCAAACACAAATAGAATAAACCTATTCCTAATTTCTAATACAGATATGACACCTATATATAAACTATGGATTCATTCCTCAGATATTACAACCTTTCTATTGGCACCAAATATGGCATAACACATATGGATTGTTGCAAATATGAAATAGTATGAAAAATAATCATAAATGTTCCCCTAAATCTTGACAGCATCACAGGGGTTATGAACAATATCATATATACAATTTACTTTAAACAATGTACACCAACTTCTAATACATAAACAGGTTTCCCAACATATACAATCATTGATTCATTAGAGCAGTGGTTTTCCAACTTTTTTCTCTGGAACCAGCTGAGAAAAATAATTTATGTCCATGACCCAACAATTAGAACTTTGAGCAATGCATTC
This sequence comes from Podocnemis expansa, assembly GCA_007922195.1. Classification (NCBI taxonomy): domain Eukaryota; kingdom Metazoa; phylum Chordata; order Testudines; family Podocnemididae; genus Podocnemis; species Podocnemis expansa. The sequence continues at coordinate 25,202,318 of ML681984.1, forward strand.
CAGTTTTGCGGTAGCACCAGCAGGGGACACCGTGTCCCAGTACTCGAGGGTCCGTGACCCAGTACTAGGTCCTGATCCATAGTTTGAAAACCACTGCATTAGAGGAACACAGGTCTAACCTGTAATAACACACTCCTTTATCTCTGTTTAGACAAATGTCACAGGACTGGATAGCATTGTTACTACAAACATATCTAACACCTTGTTCTTCATTCCAAGCTTCAAGTTCCACAGTTCTCCCAGTATTATTTTGCCTTATTGCCAGAAGTTAATATCTAATTTTTTTGGATATAAACTTGAATTCAAAGTTAATCCAAGCGTGATTATTGGAGATATCCATTTCATTGGTGATTTTGATATTGTAAGTATATACACTATGATTTTATCATCTTGTGGATTATAGGTGAATTTGATCATTCTCCACCATCCATGTAAATCTGTTTCAAAATCAGATAAAAATCAGATACATGTTTTCAGAGTGCACTCTTTACTTGTAAAGGTAAGATTCCACTCCTACTATCTCTTATAACATCCTTTATCACATAATTTGTCCATGACTGTGCTTGCATACAGGCTAGTGCCAATGATTAATTAATTTGAAACTATTCTGCTGTGCCCAAAATTCTTACGCAATCTGTTCTCTGAGAGCTTTCCCATTCTGGGAGCAAATGTGCAAGTAAGTGTTGACTTGTGCTCATTTCTGTTAAAGAAGTTTTTAGTGGTTTTGCCACATCTCCTAATCATTTCCCTAACATACTCAATTGGTTTGCCAGTATTTCTACATCTATACTATTCAGGATTCACAATCCTGTTCCTATTCCTCCTAGAGCAGTATCAACTCTACTTCTTTCCTTTCTATCTTTTGCAACACTTGGGAACAACAGAGCATTTAACCCTCTCTTCCATCCCTGAGCTAGGGGTTCTGTGTAGTCTTGACACTATGGTTTAAGGGAAGAGATTGGTGTAAGGTCCATTATTACTTTCTTTAAGGAGTACATAGACTCTATCACCAATTGTTTCTTAATATCTTCTTTAACTACATATGAACCAATACCTGTTACCTTTGGTTCTAATATCCAAGTAAAAGGGAAAGAATAGCTAAAATCATTCACCTAATCTTCCAGCTTCCGCTTCCACATTGTCTTGTTATGGTGTCTTCCATTTCACAATAGTAGTTGAACAATATTTGTCCTGACAATCCTATGTCACATTCTTTTTCATTGACAATATGATAGTACCAAAAGGGATCAAACTGCACTAACTGCCTTTTAAATATGATACTCGTTCTCTTTTCACATCTGAGTGTTTGTGTGCTAACACCTCCTTTTGGATCTTCAATGTCAAGTTTACATGATGTTCTGTTATATCTGTTGTGATAGCATTGTGTGTGTATTACCTTTTTATCCTCCTTAATCTATAATGGAATGTTCCATACTAGGACATCACATTGAGGTTCTTTTCCTATTCCTATAGCTCTTTGGTCTGATCATGTTACTACATTTGGTCTTTCTATAATGGCACATTGCCAAACTCCTGGCATTGCTATTCTACCAGATATTTTACCCACATTCAAATCATTATCCCATCCACATGTGGAGGGTTTAGGATTTGAATAATATTGAGGATAGGTTATTGACCTTCCTTGTCCTTCAGAATCAAACATTATGAAACATTTATGTGAATTTTGTGTGGCTATGTTCTTTATATTATCCTTTTATGTAATTGCTTCTAATATTCCCATCATAATAGTAAGAGCATTCTTTTTAGCTATTACTTCTTTCCTAACCTTTCTTTGAATTGTAAATTCACAACTTTGAACATTGTTTGCTACCAATGCTGTTTTAGGTTTAATCCACTGGATTGTGAAGTCTCTATCTCATTCTTCCTTTGGTTGTGTTGTATTCCCTGATACATTTGGCTTAGGCATTGGTAATTTTTCATTAACTATTCTAGAAGGGTTCTGGCAATAATTTTAAAAATGCATATAAATACACATTGCCATGGTGCTGTTTTAATTATTTCTCCCATTATTTTTCCTTTCCTTTCTGTATTTTCTCACACACAGCTTGAAAATGGTGGTGAAACTTCACTTGATCCTATAGTTGTTACCTGACCTTTCCCTAGATTATCAAATACAATATTGTACTTATGTGATCCATGTACTATTATAATGTAACTCATGATTCTGAGCTGCAAATTCTATAATTCTAACTAATCCCATGATCACTGTGATTGTTGTGTTGCTAAGCTGAGTTAACATAAAAGCACATTCTTCTATACTCCCATATGGAATGATGTTGTGACCATTTGGTTTAATTCATTCAATTGTTGTATTCCGAGATGTCTTGTTTAAATTCACACCACCACAGCAGAATTCCATATGCACAGAGGCCCAAAAAAGCCAAGATGAAAACCACTCCATTTTCCATTAATTTGAGTCTGAAACAAAATAAATACAAAGCCCCTTCCTCTTGCCTTTTACCCTCAACAACACTACTTATTTTTAGCAACATTAACTATTTTTACTTATTTAAACTATTTCACTTACCTATATTAACTTATTGCTATATTAAATGCTACATATTTCTTAAACTGAGTCTACTTTTCATTTCTTCATCTGTGAAGAATGGAACCACTTTGCCACATTTCTTTCCCTTGCTGAACTTCCAACTGATATACAGTAGGACTGGCTTTATTAACAATCATTACTGACCCTTCCCATATGGGACTAAGTACATGATCTTTTTCTTTAAATGCCCTATACATTACCCTGCCACCTATTTAACATTGTTGTGAGTGTAAAATTAGTCCTAACTTTTGATCCATCTGTTGGGTCTTTATCTTTAATGCTATTGCCACTTGTTTGTGTGTTTCAGAAACAGATTTTAAAAGTTTTGCATCCACTGGTCAGTTGCTCCATTAGTTTGCAACTCATCTGGAGGATTTCTAACTATCCACCATTGTTCTGGCAATCTCATATTCCTTCTAATCAGAGCCCTAAATGGTGTTACTCCATGAGATGCTACTGCTCCTCTAACGGCCATTAATATTAAAGGTAATTTCTGGTCCTAATTTTTACTCTGTTTGTTTACTACTTTTCTCAAAGCTGTTTTCAGTGTTCTATTTGTCCTGCTACCTCTCCTGCACTTTAAGGGTGCCCTGCTATGTGTAACTTTTGTTTGATCCCAAACACTTGACATAACCCTTTTGTTATTTCTCCTATGAAATATTGACCTTGATCTGAATCTATTTCTTTAGGAATTCCTCATCTTGAAATAACTTGATCTTTTAACAACCTTGCAGTAGTTAAAGCTGCATTTTTTTGGTGGGGATTGCTTCTATCCATTTGTAAAAGGATCTACTATTACCAGACAACACTTTTTTCCCTTGACAGTTTGTGCAAGCGGGCCTATATAATCAATTTGTAATCTAGACCAAGGACCTTCAATTCTTTGACGTCCTAATGTTTCTTTCACTATTTTAGCATCTGCATTATTAGTTGCACAAGGCAAACGATTATTTACATATTGTTCTACATTTGGTCTCATACTAGGCCACCATCCCACCATTTGAAGTCTGTCAAGAATCTTCTCTATACCTAAATGTACATTTGCATATACTAAGGCTATCACTTTCAGTTTCCAAAGGGATAGCCGTTTTTGTCTAGTCCAGCAAAAAAAAAACAAGGAGTCGTGTGACATTTTAAGACTAACAGATTTATTTTTTGCATGAGCTTTCGTGAAGTGGGATTTTCTCCCATGAAAGCTCATGCGAAAAATAAATCTGTTAGTCTTAAAATGTCACACAACTCCTTGTTTTATCACTTTCAGCTCTAACGTCAAATGGCACTACCCATGTAGGAATATAATCCTCTATTCTGGTTGCCAGTACTAATCCTGTCTCATTGTGTTCAATTTTTGAACCTTGAAATCTACCTTCATCTTTCCATTTCTTTATTTCAGGGTCCCTTCTTTGTAATTCTACCTGCTCTTTTCCTATACTAGCTATTTAGGCTTTCTAAAACTGTATTTTTGGTTCCCATAGAGTCCCCTTCTTGGCTCCTAATTTAGCTTGGTCATCTGCCTTGTTATTCCACTGAGCATCTTCTGTGTTCTTCTTGTGTGCTTTTACTTTTACCGTCATTGCTGGCCGGGATCTTCCTTGAGCTAAATTCCATAGATATACTAATTTTTCAGCATGAACTATTGGCCTGTCATTGCTGATTTCATTCCCCTCTTTTGCCATTGAAGCATTCAATCCACCATGGCCCTTAATACACAATCAGAATCTGTGAAGATAATTTTCTTATATTCTGGAACATTTTCCAACACTATGATTATAGCTACTATTTCAGTTGCTGAGCTGAATGTGACAAACATCATCCCTTTAAAACTATCTCATCGGAAATTCTGATTGCTACACACCTAATGTAAGGCTGTCCTTCCTTATGATAACTTAATCCATCTACAAACCAGATCTCACCTACCTTTTCTTTTACTTCCTGCAATATTGCTCCTCCCTGGAACAATACAGGATCTTCTGGAGGAATTTCTGGTAAGGGACACTCATGCTGTTCTCCTTCTATTATAAGTCCATATGGGACTGGAAATAAAGCTTGAACTTTCTCCATATCTATATTCTTATTTAGCAAATCTTAATCTAGGGCTGGATACGTGGCCATCATTGATCTTTCCTGTTAATACATATTTTACAGGAGACTGTGAGGTCTTTAATAACACTGGGGATAATCCGACTAGATATTCCCAATGCTGTAAAGCCCATACTAATGCTAATACCACCTTTACACATTGGATACCCTGTTCTACTCCACTGAGATTTCTAGAGGTATAAGCTGCTGTTCTTAGTCCAGTATCATGGTCTTGACTAAGAACTGTACTCATCCCAGTATTTGTGGTGCCTACCTGAAGCAAAAAAGGTTGTCCTGCTTTTGGATAGGCTAAAGTTGGGGCCTGTGCTAGTGCTTGTTTTAACTGAGCAAAAGCTTTTTGTTGTTCTGTAACCCACTCCCCTTTAGTACCTTTATACAATAGAGAAGCTTTCTTTTAGAGTTTTCTATAAAATCCCTGAAGAAATTTGTCATTGCTAAAAATGACCTTGGAGTAGAAATATCTGTGGGTCTGGCAGCTTGTGTAATAAGTCCCCTCTTTGCTGATCTGGTGAACATCCTTCCTATCCTAAATTGACTCCTAAATAGCTCATCTGTTATAAACACACCTGGATTTTCTCAGGGCTAACTTTAAATCCTGTTTTCTTTATTTTCTGCAGCACCTGATCCAAAATTTCTAGGTTTTCTTCCCTCATTTTTGTACTGATTAACATGCCATCAACATAAGATATTATGCTATCTTTGTTAGGGATATTATCCCACATTTTAATTACATGTATAAGGCATATAGCTGGTGAAGCACAGAATCCCTGTGAAGTTCAGCAGAAGTAATACTGTCTACCTTGAAAGGTAAATGCAAATTTGTACCAGGAATCTGGTGCAATGGTATAGCAAAGAAAGCATTTGCTAAGTCTAAGACTGTAAACCATTTAGCTCTTCCCATTATAGAAGCTATTACTTCAGGATATTTAGCCACTACTGGTACAATCATTGGAGTTATTTTATTTAGAGGTCTGAAGTCAGTAGTTAATCTCCATGTTTTACCGTCTGCTTTCAGATCAGCCAAATGGCTAAACTGTTTTTACTCTGCTGTTCTATTATGATTCCTTGATCCAATACTCTCTGGCTAGACTACTTCTTTAGGGTATTTATATTGTTTCTGAGATGGGGGATCCAGCCCAGTAGTCAAAATCTCAGTGACTAGTTAACATCATTCTGCTGTATTCTTTACCCAAACTTCCTTGTGCTTTTGGGCTATCTCTAATATGTCTCTTGGCCAGTCAGGACATTTTATTTCTTCAATGGCTTTTAAGGCAGCTAGTCTATATCCTGCTTCTATCACTATTGGCTCTTTTAAAACATCTACACTGCCTAAAGGCATTTTCCACAGAACCTTATTTACTAAATCTATTGTAGTCTTTAGACTTCCTAAAATATCCAATTCCTAATATTCCATTACCATCCAAACTCATTAAACCAAATTGCCCTTTTCCATACTTATTTCCCAACTGAAAACTTACTAACCAACTAAATGGTCCTCTACTTTCAGCCCCATTAAATCCCTAGAAATTTCTTGTTACTCCTGGAGGTCCAAATAAATTATTTTTCTTTAGTACTAATTAAGAAGAAAGTGGCACCTATATCAATTAACATATTTTGTCCAAACGCTCCCTTATTAAATGCTAAATATACTGTAGGTCTTCCCTATTCATCTTGTTCTATATGTGCCACTGACACAGAGGAGACAGCGGGTGCTTGGCCTCCCTGTTTTTGATCCGATAGAGGGAACCACCTAACTGGATCTTCACCAGGGAAGAAAAAATTCAATACTTCATGCTCTATAATATTTCTATTTCTTTCTCCTCCCTTTTGTATTTCATATGGAAGTCCAACAAAGTCTTCCATACTCACACCCCCTTCTATTAAGGCTGAAAAATCTCCTATTAAGCCAGGCATCCCTGTTACCCTTGTTAGCTATTTAATAACTGAACTTCTATTTAGGGGACCTAGAGATTTTCCTAAGGCTCTTATCTGTTCAGGAAATAAGGCTTTCCTCTATACATTCTCCAGTACCTCCTGGAACACCAGCTGAAGTTGTTTATGTACAGTGGTGATTATTACTGGTGCTATACAGAGTGGTCTTCAAAGTTCCTCTAATTCTTCCAGCAATACACTTTTAGGAAGCCTCTTTCAGAACATCATCTTTTAAACTGTTGGGGTATCTCAATTGTCCTCTAATTCTATCTTCTCATTTTTCCCATTGATGACTACTGCACTTAACTGCTGATATTACTCCTTTACTAATTCTCAGTTCTTCCTGTAGAGCATCTACTTGCTTTAAACAACCTGCATGATCTATTTTAACTTTTTCTCCTGCATCTGAGACCAAAACTCACACAGCAACTTGATTGTTGCCATTTGTCTCCTCTTCTCAGTTTCTCTAATCATTCTTCTTAATTCCTCTTTTCTCTCATCTAATTCCTTTTGGCATATCCTTAACTGAGTAGACTAAGTTAGCACAGTTGTCCTTAAGTTGTCCTTAAGCTACCTCAGCTTCTACATTCTTTAATAGCTACCTCAGCTTCTACATTCTTTAATTCTTTACTGATTTTATCTTCTTCTTGTAATTTCTGCTTTTCTATTATTAATTTTTCTGTTTCTCTTCCAAAATGGTTGCTATTAAATATAGCCCCTGCAAAGCAGCCTGCTTTCCTTTAAAAATTCTTTTCTTTTTAGAATGGATCCATGGATCTCATTGGTTACACAGCTGTGGAGAGGCTCCAGGTCCTATTAAGGCATTCTCCTTCCACTGACCTTTACCTGTTTTCTGGGCAAAATCTTTCAAGTCATCTCCCAACATAGTTTCAGAATCAGTGCTGTTTTTGCTTTTTCAACATGTTGCTTCTACTTTATTTGGGTACCCCTTCTTAATTTCTCAAACTTCAACAACAGTAGTACTGGACACTTTCTCTAGCAGAAGTGTTTCTTAACAGCCATACTAGATGCTCTTTCCAGCAAGAGACTACCTGCTATTTTGCTGCAGCTTGATGCTTTTCAACAATTCCTTGACACTTTCTCCTCAAGGTTCATGGGCAGTTTCCCTAAGTTTTTTAGGTTTCAGTTCAGGGTCCCTAAGTCTTCCACTTTAGGGCCCTCAGATTAAAGGCAATGTTCATAAGTCAAAGTCTACTTCTTTCCTCCCTAGAGTCAAAGTCAAAGTTCTTAAGTCAATGTCTACCTCTTTTCTCCCTAGCTTTCACCTGCCTTTTAATCTGACAATTTCACTTTACCTTACTTTACCACTTCAAACTAATTAATGACCACTAGGCCTAATGCACACAATTTTCAGTCTTTACTTACTTATTTTAAATCTAAAGCTTTTTAGGTACCTTTTCCCACCATTAGGTTGTAACAGCATCAAGATGTCAATTTATTTTCTGTCTTACCTTGCTTACCTGATGATGTTCCTTTTAGAAATGTGTTTTTGTATGTGTGAAGTATTGTTCCTTCCTATCTTTGCCTTAAAAGTGTCATGCAGTTAGAACACCATACCTTCCAACCATCCTTTCACAGTGCTATAGAAACATCAGGCTTAGCTGTTAATTCACTTCTTACAGTGCCTTAACCTACTTCTATTACAGTGCTCTTAACAGACATTAGGCATGGGATACCAAACTGCTACTTTCTTCACAATTTGGCTCACCCATATCTAAGAGTTTGTTAGGTCCACTGTTCCAAATAACATTTTTGTGTTATGTATTTGTGTAGCTGTGTTGAAATTTGTGAAGTTATGTGTGTTTTGGGGGCAGGTGGGATTTGCAGAAACATCCAGGAAGGGAGGGGTACTTCAATGAGCAGTAGAACAGGGGATTAAGGTGGAAATTTTAGATAGAATGGTGTGTGGGAAAGTGTGTGTGGGGGGGTCTCCTTAAAAAAGTACAGGATGTAACCACTGATCAAATATTAAAAGCCACTTATGTTACACTTGGTAATTTATTTACAATACACAAAGTATCCCTAATTTGGACCATTACTTTGTAACTATGTTAACACCTTTATTGCTTCCTGCTGCTAGGAGTTAAGCCTAAGCTTCCAATGGGGTTTTTCTGTCAGTTTTCTCTTATTCTTACTCATTAGTTTTAAAATGTTTTAGAACAGAAATCTCTGGCTCCAGAGGTATAATTTTATGTATAGTGTTGTAAAACATTTCTGAGCACCACTGTGCAATGAGCAAAGGATTTTGCAAGACTGACAACAGTAATGTCTGGGTCTTCATCCCACATGTTTACCATTAGTTTAAAACAAAGCAATACATATTTGTGCTTTAACTGATTCTTTTCAATGTGCTTTACATTGTGGTGTTATGTTGACCAGTCTCCTAACCTTATCAGATCTTCCTCCAAAATTCCTCTAAACAATTTCGAGTCTTTCTTGAATACTGTTCCACTCAGGCCAGGAGCTCTCAACCCATGCCACAGGTTGCCAAATCAGCAAACAGCTGAAGTCCATGTAATGTGCTCTGGCCCATACAGGTATTATGTGTAGTGTGTGGATATGGCCCATGTTACACATAGAAAGTTGCATATGCAGTCTATATCATGGCCATCCTTGGCTATGATGGGGCCCAGGATCAATCAGCCTGTGGGAGCCCCTGGCCCATATGGTGCTGGGGGTGATATGGCAGGCCAGTACAGATGCGGGGCTCTGTGTTCCCAATCTGCCCCTGGATGGGCTGATACGCTCCCAGGGGCAGGGTGTGACAGCACATTGTTGCTCTGCTCCAGGGAAGGCTAGCTAGTATGCTGTACAGCCTCTGGCACAGCCCTCTAGGGCCTGTGGCCCTGGAAGGTTGCACCAGAAGCCATACCTCATGCCAGTTGGCCCCAGGGGCCTAGCGAAGCATGGGGCCCAGGGCTTTCACCCCAGATGCCACCCCCACCAAAGGATGGCCCTGTCCACAATAGTAAAGAGGTGGAGTACACTGTGCTAGGCTGTGTGGTTATGCAGTCAGCTGGCAGGCACTGTCTGCTATTCTATCAGTTCCATACATCAGAGCTTCTCTCTGCTGAGCTCTGCAGCCACCATTTGATTCAGCAGATTCTATTTTCCCCAAATCTGTCATGATCAGAATTTTCCTTCTTCCCAGCAGTTTTCAGAGAAGGAAGCGAGGGGGCCCCAGTTGTTCAGTTTCGTTGGGATTTTGCTTTTGCCATTGTTTTGGATAACACCGATGGGCAAAATGATATAGGGTCTGTCTTTCTCCTGCCTTTCCCACTCTTTCCTTTTGTCCCTTTCCAGTTTCTTGATTTAATCTCCCCCCTCACACTCACTCACTCACTCACTCACACACACACACACACACAATGATGGAGATGTGTTTGAGATGGGAAGAGGGAGTCAACTATTGTGGGGAGCAGGTATGGAATGAGTAAGTCAATGGAGAGGCAGGAGAACGCAACTGCATGAAGAAGAAAAATAAAGGAGAATATAGAAAAAACAAACAAGGAGTCCTGTGGCACTTAAAAACTAACAAATTTATCTATCGCATTAGCTTTTGTGGGAGAAAATCCCACTTTGTCAGATGCTTTGAAGATGGGAGAACTTACAGAATGGGAGGAAATAAATGCAGGGAAGTGTAAGTCATGGGAACAGGTCACACTGTAACAGCAAATCAAAACGGTTGTAAAGATTCAAACACTGGGGAACAGCATATAGAGGAAGAGGAAGTAAAATCACTTGCTGTAATGGGGGGGAGGTGATCATATAAATCCAAGTTTTGAGCTGCCTAGGAACCTATGATCATTCCTGAACTAATTTTAGAACAAGACAGGGCAATTGTGCAGCCATTCTCTTCAAACGGGGTTTCTTTAATGAGCCACAATGTAGATGTGGTTAATTTAAGACTGTTGCATATCCTTGATGAGTGAACACTGACCTACTTTGATGGTGGGTTACTGGGTATTCACCTGGCTGAGGAAGATACTATCAAATGGTTTGGCATACTGCCCATGCACTGACATAAAAAAATTAGTTACTTATGAAGCAAAACCCTGTTTCTCTTTGTCTTCTTCATCCTCCCCTGCATAATTATTAGAAGAAAAGAAGCAGACAATAGTGTATCGATCAACAAAATTGTCAAAGCTACTTTCACATTAGATTTCTATAGTAGCAGTATTTATTTTGCAGCATAGGGGATTTGAGAAAGCAAGACCTGTGCACACTGCTGCTATGTTTCATGTCTTGGAACAATAACTATTATTTGATATTACCTGTATATTATACCTAATGGACTGAAGGGAAAAAATTCTTTTCAATCGACACATTATACAGACTAGAGTGAGAGATGATGCCACACCCCCTTACAGAAACTTAGAAACCACCTGATCAACATTTTTTAAAGCAAAGATAATTAAGAACACAGTTAAAGATAGATAGAAGACCATTAAAATTAACTTTCAGCATTGGAGTCTGTCATACAAAACCAACCTACAATACATTCTTCCATATGGCTGGACTTTATAAAAAAGAGAGAATTCATCTACAACACATATTTTGCTTTTCTACAGAAGAAAAAAAAAGACACCAAACTATCTAAACTATCATGTACCACAAACGACAACAAGAGCAATGCATTCCACCCACCAAACAACATTGTTAATCTTTCGTGCTACACACTTACTCCAGCAAAGGAATATGTGCTATCTTGGGGACTTTTCTTCTGCCTCACAACCCCCCCACAAAATATAAAATTCTGTGGTGACCTGGAGGATTACTTCTGCCATCTAAGCCTCAAGGAATATTTCCACCACACCCACAATCAGAGCAGTGACCTACAGATACTGTCCTCCCAACACTATAAGAAGAAATATTCCACATGGACTCCTCCTAATGGTCAGAACAACAGACTAGACTTCTACATTGACAGTTTCCACCACTGTGCAAAGGCTGAAATCATGGACAATCAACATCCTTTACACCATAACCTTAGCCATGCAGCATGCAATGCCTTCCACAGCCTCAGAAACAACTCTTATATTATTATTAAGGAGGCTGACAAAGGAGGTTTTGTCTTAATAATGAATAAATCAAATTATGATCAGGCGGCTTATAAATGACTCTTTAACACGTTCTACAAATCACTTTTCTCTGACCCCACCAAGGAATACCAAAAGGAACTACACTACCTACTCAAGAAACTCCCTGAGGCAGCACAGGAACAAATAAAGACAGATACACCACCAGAACCCTGACCAGGGATGTTCTATCTACTACTGAAAATCCATAAACAAGGAAACCTTGGATGCTCCATCATCTCACGCATTTGCACACATACAGCAGGCTTATCTGGCTACATGGACTCCTTCCTCAGATCCAATGCTATCAACACTCCTAGCTGTGTTTGAGACACCACAGACTTCCTGAGAAAAATCCAATCCATTGGTGAGCTTCCAGAAAACATCATCTGGTCACTATGGATGTAGCAGCTCTTTGCACCAACATCCCACATCCCAGTGTTTGAATCTTAACAATTACTTTGATCTGCTATTACAGTGTGAGCTCATCCCAAGACTTGCACTTCCCTCCATTTATTTTCCTCCCATTCTGTAAGTTCCCTCACCTTCAAAGTGTCTGACAAAGTGAGATTTTCTCCCACAAAAGCTTATGTGATAAATAAATTTGTTAGTCTTTATGTGCCACAGGACTCCTTGTTTGTTTTACTCATACTATAGTGAACTTTGAGCTTGAATGTTTACTACAGTGATACATTAAACAGCTACCATTTACTGATATATTGCAAGGAGGCTATAACATGCAAGCAGGGAAGGAGAGAGCTAAAGTGGGATCTTTTATCTGTATTTGCACATCAGTACCAAAAATACTTTATGTTTACTGTTATTGCATGGAAGTTAAGGGGTCTAAATTTTGAGGGGAGTGAGAGGAAGAGACTTTTGGGTTCTTTTTGAATTTTTGAAAAACTGGGCAAAAGCACTTTGCACGCAAAGTGGAAAAAAGAGCATGAAGAGATCCTTGGCATTACCAATAACATAATACATTTATGGTACTCATAAAAGGGATCCCTACTTACAGCTCTCAGTGCATGGGAAGTCTTGCCATGCAATGTCATGTTGCTGAAGAGCATGCTTGGCATCATCCAATAAATTCTTTGAAAAGTATTGTATTTGTGACAGATGTTCCTCTCTCATCTATCTTACACTTACAGAATCATAGAAATGTAGGACTGTAAAGGATCTCGAGAGCTCATCACATTCAGCCCCGTATACTGAGGCACAGCCAAGAAACCTAGACCATCCCGGACAGGTGTCTGTCTGACATGTTCTTAAAAACTTCCAAATATAGGAATTCCACAGACTTCTTTAGAACCCTATTTCAGAGCTTAACTACTGTTATTGTTAGAAAACTTTTCCCAATATATTGCCTTTATCTCCCTTACTTCATAGTAAACCAATTACCTCTTGTTTCACCTTCAGTGAACATGGAGAACAATTGACCACTGTTCTCTTTATAACAAACCATAAAGGCTTAACACATCCTTTACTAACTTTTGTTTTCTCAGTACTAAACATGCCTATATTTGTAATCTTGCCTGTAGATCAGGGTTTCTAATGCTTTTATGATTTTTTGTTGTTCAATTCTGAATCTCTACAATTTTTCCAAGTCTTTCTTGAAATGCAACAGCCAGCACTGGACTTAGTCCTCTGACTGTGACTTCACCAGTACCAACAGAATCAGGCAGTTACACATGACCCCTGTTAATAAATGCCTACAATGATATGAGTCTTTTCACTCTGCATACCACCGTAGATTGGAATTCACTAAGCTGAATATGGAGGTATATTTTAATATGTCTTCATAATTACACTCAGTCTGATTAAGGAAATTATGTTTCAATTTTAAAAATAAAATAATTCAAATATTTTGTAGAATAAATACTAGTGGTGGTATATTAACTGAACATTCACAGTCCAATAATATTTTAAGGCAAACAATGTTCAACACTACTATGCAACTATTGATCAGTGTACAGAAGCACATTTTAATGAAGAGTGTGCCTGTTTGTTTATTCTTCACTGACGTCTAGGAATTCAGCCCAGAAAGCAAATGGTGCCCATAACAAAAAGAGATGAAACACAGCTTTACCTGTGATTAATAAGACTATACATCAATGTATGTTTGGTTACTGAATTGCTATTCTTGTTTTTTTTTTCCACCTGCATATTATAGAAGTGCAATATGTATTAGGATATGTAAATGTGGTGGTAGTAATATCAGTCTCTTAAAGAGAAAAAAGTATTATAAACAGGAAATATAAGCTGACAATGTCCAGTGAAATCAGTGGAGAAAGTAGGAACTTCTGCTGGGATTATTTAAAAAATAAATGAATAAATATTCTGAGTCAAAAAAATTTAAATCTCAGGCAGACTTCAGTATTGTCATGGAATACTAAAAAGACTAAAATTGTCTTATGGCAAAGGTGCAGTATGCATTACCAAAGGCAGTGTTTATATTTTAAATGATTATTAAATGTAATAATAATCAGTCCATAAACAAACATCTATTTTAGTTCATTTTCAAAATAATACTGTAGTTGACTAACATTCTGTATAATGCTGAGGTTACTGCTTTTTCATTAGGACTACTGATACTCCTAAAGCACTGTATTAATAGCATGCTATTTTCTACCAAAAATGATTCCAGGTCCAGAAGACATATATTGAATCTTAGGAGTAGTTTACATTAGACTAAAAAGCTTTTGTTGAATGCTTAGCATTGTTTAACCTTGATGTTCCCTAGACCTTTGTGTAACACTTTTAATATTTTATTTATGACTTCATTGCCTGGATAAATTACTCCTATGTCCCTTGAAAACCACTAAACCAATAATGATTCTGAACATTCATTTTTCTACTGGTGAAGCCTCCCAGCAGCTTGATTTAGTCAAGTCATTCCCTGTGTTTTAATGGAAACTTTATGGACAGGTTTCCCCCTCTGTGTAAAGAGTGAATGGTATGTGGCATGGTCTGAATCTACAAACATTCATATCAACAGCAGAAGTAAAAAGCATAATGGCTCCTATGAAAAATAATTAGCTCCCCCCCCCCATTATTCCAAACAGCAGAAGGAATAGCACTTATAAAATATGGTGATTGAATCAAATTAATTGCTATTACAATAATGCAGCAAACGAATACTTTCTGTCCATGTATGTATTTTACGGGAACCAGGAGATAAGTCTTATGTGTTGTTACCACATGAGGGTGCTAGCTCCTTAAAAATCCACATGCTCAGAAAATGACAAACAGAATCAAATCTGGCACTGCCCATGGTTTCTGATGCAACAATTGCACACATGCCCCAAAGCTCACCACAGCTAGTCAAATTAGATACATTATTAAGAGATAGAGACACCTAGGTATGAACTGGAAGGGTGATTATGGGTGAGTAAAATCCACACCATGGTTTTAAAAAAAAAAAAAAAATTCAATGCATTATTCCCAGTTAAGCTTAGTGACCTAAGAGAAAGCTGGTAGCAGATATTCACAACGGCCAGGCGCTGGAGCTGTAGGATGATGCACACCAAACAATAGCTAGTCTGAGACAAAGTTTATAGCAAACTGTGATCAGCTGCACAGGTAAAAAAAAAAAAATAGTTTTGAAAAGAGAGAAAGGACAGAATAGTTCATAAAAAATGAATTAGTGCAGATGCAATTATTTTTAAATCTATGTGTGGGAGAAATGTGCAGGAATTATTGATGGACACTTGTCCAGAATCCAAACCAAAGTCCACATCCTACCAACACCAGTCTCGTAGAAATCTGAGTGTCTTCAAAAACAGATTCATGCATGTAAAGAGTGGTGCTCTACAATCCTAAATCTTCCAACTATGATCTAACCACAGTTCAGCCCTCCTGTGGTTAATTCATCGAGTTGCCTGCTGCTACTGGTGTGTAATGACTCTAGTCCCAGCTGTTGGCTCAAAATAGGGCCCACTACAGGAGAGTCCAAAAAGGAAAAGGGGGAAAAAAAGAAAGATAAACTCAGTTCCTTTTCTGAAGAGTCACAGTTCTTTCAGGGCTTAAGTGACTGAGACCTTCCCCTCCTGAGTCCTATTTACCTCCTCTCCCAGACAGTTTTCCCAAAGTTTGTTGCTAAGCCTAGTACCTATTAGGACAGGATTTGGGGAGTTTTGTGAGTACTGATCTAGTACAGTAACAATTAATAAACCCCAATATATAGTGTTAGTGCCTTGTTTCCGAGAACCCTAGCAATTAGGGACAGGACACCTACAACAAGCGTGTTTCCACCCAAAAAAGGCCAGAACACTCAGCTCCTATCTGTCATCTCAGGTTTCAGTTCATTCTTACTGGAATCTGGAAACCCAATAGGAGGCAATGCAATTTTTATGTTTTGTCATAAACTGTATCTCAATATGGGCTGGGTCAGCCTCAGTCAAACAGCTGGTAGACAGCTTGTGGTAACCCTAGACCTGCCATTGGCTCCCTTGATAGAAAAGCTTCTTACAACTTCAAAATGACCTACAATCTCAACAAACAAAAATCAAAAGCCCAAGAGAATTCTAGTTTTCTCCGGATCACAAAAGCCAGTGATTTATTTAGATTTCTCAAATTTCTTTGCAAGCAGAGGGGCTAAAAACAAGCATTAAAAATGTAATTTATCTCATATAGCAGTGGTTCCCAATCTGTGGCCTGTTGTCCAGAAGTGGCCTGCAGTGTCTTTCAAAGTAGCACGCTGGTCCTCTCCCACTGGCTGCAGGAGGGAATCATTAAGGATTCAGATAGAGTCTGTTGACATGTGGTTACAAGACCAGTACAGGCTCCTTGCTGCAGCCAAAGAGACTGAAGGTCAGTACTTTCCTCTCCTTGGATCTAGCAGGAAGCTTGGCAAAACACTCCACCTGTGTCTACAGACACTGGGGTCCCTGCTGGAGCCAAAGGGAGTGGAATTCAGCACTCTGCTCCTCTGTTTCCAAGAGAGAGCAAATTGCTTTGACTGGTCCATGGGCACTGGGATCCCTGCTGGAACCAGGAGGAGGAGATCACTGGTCTCCTGTCCCATGGCTGCAGAATGGAGCCATTGCCTAAGGACCTAGGGGGAGCACATGTCTGGCTTCTGGGGGCAGGGAAGGGGTTAAAGCTGGAGACTGGTGGCCCTCCAGGCTTGTAAAAATCATATCTGTGGCCCTCAAGCCAAAAAGGTTGGAATCACTGTCCTATCTAGCTCCCAGAACAAAGGGAAGCCTATGGCTATCAGCTTTGTCATACCACAAAGACCTGCTTTACCCTTAGAAGTCCATAGTGAATGTGTTACAGATTTCATTTGAATAATAGCTCATTACTTAATGCTTTTAACAAAATGATTGCTCTTATGCTTTAATTATATGTAAGCAGAAATTCTTCAATTGCCATAATACTGCCCCAATCTCAGCATACTTCCCCTCACACCAACATGAAAGAATCAACTTATTATATTTTATCATCAAGTACATAGCAAACTGATACCAAGTTGTTTTTCTTTTTAATCTAGTTTCAAAGCATAAACTATGTATATGTACAAAAAATTAAATTAAAAGGTTGCAAAGTCAAGCACTTAAAAGATTCAAATGCCAGAAGCCAGGTTGCCAATGAAACCTTAATTCTGGCTCATTCATCTAGTTTGTGTACTGAATGAGGTAAGGATCATGAGAAAATAGTAGTATGTGGCATTCAATTAAAGACTATCATAGTACATAGTCACAAAGGGGACCAAATCGCATGGACAACCTTAATTTAAATATTTTTAACTTTTAGTACTTCACTTGGCTATCTAGAAAATGCATGAATAATGTTATTTAGCAATTTCCTATTTTGTAAAAGAAAAAGTAAATTATGTGCAACTGAAAGAGTCCCCTTATCATGTGCTATCAGCTGAATTTAAACTTGGCTTCAGCACCACAACTGGAATTCCAACCACTTGAGCTTCACAACGAATTACATTGCAGAGTCAAAGAATGGGTGGGTGAGGTTCTGTGGCCTGCACTGTGCAGGTGGTCAGACTAAATGATTATATTGCTCCTTTCTGACCTTAGAGTCTATGAGTCTATAACTGAAGGCCAGAACATCTAGTCAGACCTCCTACATATCATGGGCCAGAAACACGTCTCAGCACCTTCTTGGCAAAGACAACAACTGAAATTAGACCAAAGTATTACAGCCATCTGGTGGCTAAACAATTGCATATAACAGGCAGGAAAAGGAAGGATAAAGGTGCACCAGTTCCTCTGAAAGGGGCAGAGGGAAACCCCAAAGCCATTTCCAGTTTCACTTGGAGGAAAATTCCTTTCCAACCCCGTATATTGTGACCATTTATACCTTGACCAGATGAGGAAGTATCAGTGAGCCAAGCACACAAGAGACTGATCTATATCATTTCAGAGAACTGATCACCATTTAGAGTCTCGGCTCCAGCTGAGGACATCTTCAGTGCTACAGAGGAAGGAGATAAAAAGAAACCCAGAATATACTGGAGTGGTAAGAACTCCTTCTGATCCCTGATTGGCTGAAGCCCTGAAACATGATTAGGAACACCTGGCATGAACTAGACAGACACTCAGGGCTACCAAGCTCCGCCCCCCACCTTCACAAGTCATCTCACTCATATGTATGTCCAGCTCTCTTAAAACAAATTAAGTTGTTTGGGATTTTGTTTGCAATTAAATTGTTGGTCAATTCTTATTGAGAGGCTACTCCAGAACCTCACTCCTGTTATGGTTAGAAACAGTCTTCCTATTTACAGCCTGAATTTGCTCATTG
This sequence comes from Podocnemis expansa, assembly GCA_007922195.1. Taxonomy (NCBI): domain Eukaryota; kingdom Metazoa; phylum Chordata; order Testudines; family Podocnemididae; genus Podocnemis; species Podocnemis expansa. Next base: position 25,220,774 of record ML681984.1, read on the forward strand.
GGGAATTTTTAGACATTCTTGTGCCAGCATTATTCTTTAGCTTCTTAAATAACTCCTCACCATACCTGCTGACATATTTATAGAGAGCAATTACAACTGCTCTCACTCATCATGTTGGTAGATTAAACACACCAAGCTTCTTTAGTCTTGTCTCCTAAAACAGGCCCTCCATTCTTCTGATAATTCTTGTAGTTCTCTGCACATGTTCTAGGTTGAAGTTCTCTTCCTTGAAGATGGGCGACCAAAATTACACTCTACATTCCAAATGAGGTCTTGTATTGGCTTGTATAATAGCATTACTGTCTCTCTCTACTAGAAATGACTGATACATCCTAGAATTACATTTGACTTATTTGAAAGGATTGCATTTAACTTATTCATCACATTGGTGACTCATTTTCATAATGCAACTGACAAACACACACTTTCTCCATCACGTCCATGCTTCCAACTGCTTAGCCCCAATTTATAATAGACATTCTTGTAAGTACATACCTTGCACTGTATTGTATTAATACTCCAATATTCAAAGTCATCCAATTCTTCCTGTTGAATATTCCAAACCTCTTCTGTACTGGCAATACCTTCTGATTTTGTATCATCAACAATTTTATTATCAATTTCCTATTTTTTGTGCTAAGGTCACTAATAGCAAATATTGAGTAAGATTGGTTCCAGGATTTAGCCTTAAGAAATCCTGCTACTAAATATCCCTTCAGCCCTACAGTTCACCTTTTAACACTAGCTGTTGCCTTCTGCCCTTTAGTCAGTACCTGACCTGCTTTATGATTCTTGTACTAAAGCCCTCTATGGTCTTAAATTTAACTAATAATTTTGGATCTGGTAGTGAATCAAAGATTTTAATGAAGTCCATATATATTAGATCAACTGCATTTTCCTTACCTAAAAAATCTATTATTGCCTCAAAGAAGGATATTGTATTCTCTTTTCCTTTGTATTTTCTCTTCCAGGTACCTCCATGTATTTAAATTATTTTTCCTTTAGAATTTGTTGCAAAGTCTTCCATGTTACAGAGATCAGACTAAACAGTTCCAATTGCCTGGATCATTTTTTCCTTTTCTTTTCTTTTTTTTTTTTTTAATACATGCATGCCATTCACTTTTCTCCAGTTATACAGTACAATTCCTGAACAGATGAATTATTAAAAATCCTTGATACTAAACTAGCAGTGACAACTTGATACCAAACTTGTGCCAGTTCTTTCAGTATTCTGGGATGGAAGCCATCCAATCCCACCAATTTGAGCACATTAAGATCTAAGTTTCTCTGCTGCTCTGCATGTGGTAATTTCCAGTCTTATACATTCATTTCCACCAGCCATCCTGCCTTTATCAGGATGATAAGATAGGACAATGAAGAAAAGCATTCTTTTTTTTTTTGTTTTGGACCATACTTAGATTATTATTTATGTCCTCTCCATTCACATGGCATAGTGACCCAACATCATCCATACTTATTCTCTTTATTGATAGAACTAAAAATATATATTTGTTTTAAATGCCAGGCAAGATCTAAATGTGCTTCACTTTTAGCAGTCTTTCCCAGTCACGCAGTTTCCCAGGAATGTAGTAATCTCCCTCTGTGGCTGTCCCAGCTTTAAAGCTTGTCGTAAAATTCCCCTCATACACAGAAGCAAAACTGCGTCCTGCTTCTTTACCAGTCAGGCCTGAGCTAAGACAGGCTGTCCCACGTTCTTCCTCCTCTAGGCCCAGCACTTGCTGCAGGTGTAGCAAGGAGGGACTAACTGGGCCAATAAGTTCCCTAGAACCCCTTCTCTGCTGGTGTAGGGTTTCTCTACACCAGGGGTGGCCAAACTTACAGAACTCAAGAGCCGCACAATTCGATTATTAAAACTTCGAGAGCCGCACTGAGACATATAACCACATATTTTTACCTACTCCAAAATTACTAAGCTTAAAATTCATTGCACACTTTAATTTTATCATAAAAATAAGGTAAATATTTATCCACTAATGTCAGATGATAATAATTATTTAAGATTACCATGAAACTAGGCCTATAAAGTAAAAATTTAGCTGTTGCTAGATGTAGAACACTACAGGCTTGTGGCAAGTTTTTGGTTTTTTTTTAAATCTGGGCAGTAACTTGTCAATGAAGCAGGTAAAAGCTCTGAGATGCTGATCTCTAAATATTACACAATGTTTTAAATTTCATTGTGGAATATGATGCTTCACAGCAGTAAGTTGTGCCAAAAATTGAAAGTAATCTACCTTCAGTTTTAAACTTTTCTCCTTTGTATTTTCATTTCTTAGTATTCCACATCATGTTTAGGACTTGTAAAACATGATTTTATTTTAACAACAAGCAAGTTGCATTAGGGCCTATGAGAAAATCTAAATATGCTATGGCTTCTCTGACCATGTCACGCTTCTCTCCCCCACCCCCTGTTGCCGCTTCCCTGCCGTCTCTTACCACGCTGCTGCTTCTCTGCTCTCCCCAACCATGCTGCAATTCTGCCTCCCACCCCATCCCGGCATCTACCATACCCCCGCTTCCCTGCCAATATTTCTGCCAGTAAACTTGTTCACTAAAATACTCATGGACAGTGAAGACAAAAGGTCTGAGGACTCAGACACAATTAATTTTAAAATGAGAGTAATAGTAAGGGAAAATACTGCTTTCATCTTAATCCTGTGAAGAGATGCACCCAGGGACACCTTTTCAACTGTTCAGAATCACAACAGATCAATGAGAATTTATGGGGACAGAAGGTGCAAGATCAGAGCCTGTTTCAGTAAGTGCTTTGGAGTCCATGCACAGAAGATATTATGGAAAAAAATCCCATTGAGTTTATTCATTTTGGGGTCAGGCCCTGTATAAATTCTAAATATCAATATTTGGTTTTTATAATACAAAGTAAAATCTTTATTGGTGAGATTTTTTTTCAGAAAGTTTACAACACAATTTTGCGTCCTCAGCCCTTCACAACAAGTACTCTTGTTTAATAGGCTCAGATACCCATAAAGCCATTCATGAAGACTGCACTGAAATATAAATAGATTTTGACTACTGGTATACAACAAAGGAGAATTAATTAATACATGTTGAATGCTATTTAATCAGTAGAAGTATAGTGCTGCTATTGAACTTTGCAGTGAATGTAAATTATCTTGGTAGGTGACAGTTATATCAATTAAAATTTTCTTATAAAATAAATGTGCTAGCAGTTCCTTCTGCAAACAGATGATGTACCTATGTCTCAGGCACACTTGTTCAATGGACTTAAGGAATTTTTCTTCTAAAGCCAGTTTTCTGTAGTGGTGGTCTATCTTCAGTCTAAATCATTTTGCATGCTGAAAATGAACCATGATCCATAATAAGTACTTGTAAGTTTCTTTAAATAGAGGGTTTTTTTAATAGCCTTTTGACAGTAGTCAGTGGTTTTGGATGCAACACTTGTGCCAATTTTCAGTCATTTCTGATTATTCTTATTTAATTCTCAAAATAGAAATACAAGAGAAATAATTCTGCATTATATGACAATATCTGGAAATGTCAGGTGATTTTTGAAAATGAAAATTAATTTACAATCGCTTTTCAGGTTTAAATTGCTAATTATCATCCCTTATCTGTAGTTCATTGTAGACTTGTTCTTGATCAATTTATGTTGCCAGTTTTAAAAATATTTACTCAGAAAACAATATCAAAAAAGACAAGTATTTAAAAAATCTGGCACTGATGTAATTAAAGACTATATCATTATGGACACAGACAAGGAGGGTAAAATTAATAATTGTGGGGGTAAACTGTAGAATCTGGCAATTACTTGTTCTGAGTGCTTCTCTTTCCACCTAACTGAGGAGTTTGCTTTTCGCTGCGGGCTCTGTCAATGCGGCCCCTCCCCTCCTTTTCCCACTCTTCCCAGGCTGCTTTTTCCCTGCCCACTCTCCCAGGGCTGCCCCTCCCCCAGCTCTGACCATGCTGCTGTTCCCGCAGCTCTCACAAAGCTGATCCTCGGCTGCCGGCTCTCACCCTGTCACCACCTCTCTGCTGTCCCCAGCCACTGCAAATTTCTCGCCCCTGGCTCCCACCATGCCGCCTTTCCCCTCCTGCTCTCTCCCAGGAGCCGCAATTTTTCTTTAAAGAGCCGCATGCGGCTCACAAGCCGCAGTTTGGCCACGTCTGCTCTACACCATCACAGCTACTTATAAAGAAAGGATACTTTGGGGGATAAAAAGCACATACAGATGAAACATGTATTTTGCCCAGATTCTTTTGGGGACATTAAAAGATGAAGTTATTTCTCTTCCCATAAGATCTTCATACATTGTTTGATATTATCTACACATAACCAAGGCACAATGTTCTCAACCAAAGGTTAAGCCCAGACCTTTTCTGGTTTACCTAAAAATCAGGGTAAGCTTATCACACTAACAAAACAGGTCTTTCAGCACAGCAAATTATTGGTGCCATTCAAGTTTGTTTCAGCTTTAATCATTTCCATTAGAATTTTTGTGCACATGATTAAAAAATAGATTATATTTTACTGAAAAACTTATACCTTCCAAGATCAAGTCGGAGAGGAAATGGTCAACAAATGAGTGAAGGAAAACTTTCACCAAAATATGTGAAGAAGTGCTGGGATTCTGGCAGAAATATCCAAATAAATCATTATACGGGGAGACATGGCAGAAAATAGAAGAAACTTGCCAAATTAAACTGAAACAACAAAAGCAATTTAACAAAAAAAGACATCAGAAAAATTAAATACATGGAGGCAATACTTAGCTGTGTACTAAATGATAAGCCAGTGTACAGTCTCCAGATACAGAAAAAGAAAAAGATCTGGCCATTAAACTTAGGACCTGAAAAAGGAGAATGAGGAATCAATCAGTTAAAATATACAAAGTAACTGGATCTGGAGAATATTCCAACACAGGCTTCTAAGACTGACTTGAAGAACACAGTCAACATTTTGACATGCCTCTTACGGAAGAATTAAAAGATATGGGAAGAATTTCAAAACACCAAACAAATGGAAGAACGGTCATATAGCAATACTGCCAAAGATCTCAGTCACTGTCAAACTCAAAACTGAAGGGAATTAAACTGCTGTCTATCCTAAATAAGGTATTCTTGTAGAATAAGAATACCTATAGAATAAGGTATTATTTTAGCCAGAATAAAGAAAAAGAGTCAAGGTTACAGTATTGGGAGAATGGTTGAGCCTAAATATGAGCTAACTAAAATGAAACTCCAGGAGGTAGCTGTGTTACTCAATTTCAGCAATTCTGTCTCACTGCTTGTAAGACTCCATGGCTATGTCTACACTGGAGGCTTAAGTCAACTTAGGCAACTCCATAGTCACATTTGGCATTTATTAAGTCCACTTAAGGGCTTCCTTACATTGACTTAATAACTCTCACCCTTAAAGTTGACTTTAAGGGTTATTAAGTTGACTTAACGAAATGTGGCCATGTAAGTCAAGTTAATAAAGTTGACTTAAGCCAGCATAGCCAATTAAGTCAATTTAATAAAGTAAATCTGAGCCATGGGACCCACTTAAAGGTGACTTTATTAAGCCAACTTTAAATTGATCTCCTGGCTTCTGTCAACTTAATAAAGTCAACTTAGAAATATGGGGATTCTCTAAATCAGCTTAATAAAGTCAACTTTAAGTCAACATTGTTAAGTCAACTTGACTGAGCCCTCTAGTGTAGACATGACCCATGAGCCCAGAGCTGAAACTGGAGAATGTCTCAAATGCTACCAACACCCCAGCACTCTATTCAAATGGCTCACTTATTATTTCAATTTGCATATGCAACTGTATCACTTTACAAGAGAATGGCAAAAAAGTGAAGCACATGTCCATCTACCTAATACTTAGCATTAAATAGGAAACCATTCCACATGTCCACAAGTCCATAGGAATACACAATATACTTCTTATCAAAGGTTTCATTTTCTTCCTTTCATTTTTTTAACTGAAATGATCTCCTATATTTAGCTTTAAAAAGTTGGACACAGAGCAGGCAAGTATCAAACTCAGAGTGTCCCACATAGCTGCATCTTAGATGCTTATCTGAATCAAACCTTTGAATCATATAAGGTTGGCATTAATCACAGGTATGAAATACTGGAAAGCAGTGGCAATCCCAGGCTATTTCTTCATCCCACACTCTGAACTGTATTTAAGAAATGGATCAAGGCTTTCCATGCCTTGCTCTTATGCAAAGAACACACACAATCCAATACCATATCACAGAAAAAATAGTCCAAGACTTGACTACACTAACCTCCTCATCTGGATTCCTAAACACAACTCCTCGTTTCCCTTCTCCAGTCTCTCACCATAAAGGGAGGCACTAAACTAAAGTTCCTTATCCACTGATTTCATCCCGTCACTCCCCTCAGAGTTTCCATTGGCTCTCTCCATTTGCTAATACATCAAATTTAAACTTCTTGTCAGTCTTTCAGATCTCTACCTCACTCTGCCTCCTTCCCTGTCAAGTTGCACATCACCTGTACTTCATTCTCTCTGCTCTACCAATCTCCCCAGTCACTGATGCCTGCTTGCCAGTTCCTCATCCTATCAATAGACGTGACACAATTTCCCTTTACTCATCAACAAGTCCCCAGCCATGTCCATATCATCTGTTATTCACTGTTTGCAATCAAGATGAAATACACACATTAGTTATCTATATTGCAAGTAGCTTAGCTTACCCTAACTACTCTATTCTAGTAAAGAGTGCTATCTGAACAGCAGAGACTTCTTCAGTAGGTGAAATGTGCCTAGCACACAGTGAGGATTAAAAATAATAATGATGGTGCACAAAGACAATTGCCATTTCTTTAAAAAAAAAAAAAAACATGTCTCATGGACTTAATTTACTTACATTTTACATGCTATACACTAGTGCTTAACTCTCTGAAAACAGGTGACTAGTTAACTATCTAATATGGGGATACAACTCTCACATGCAGCTTTTGTTTATTTTGCCCATATAAAGCACAGAGTTTAATCGTTGATCAAAGCATGAATGAGTGAAAAAACTCTACTCTAATTCATACACTTATGTTATATAAAAAATTACTTAGTGGATGCTTCTATTCATCTACATTTGCCTAGCAATAAATTAAGCTGCCTACACAATTTTCCATTAACAATTACACATGCATGACTGCAATTATGGCTTCACCCACACACTCTTCACCAGTGTTGCATAGTGCCAAAATAGTCACATACATATCCATGCATTTTAAAACATGCGATAGAATGCTTTCACTGTATGATTGAAACGAACTTTTTAAAAAGAAACCGATTAGGATTATCTAATCCATTCACTTGCCAAGGCAGGATTGTACTGTGGAGTTTATTTTTTAGTACTTTGTCTGGTCTTGCTTAAAGTGGCTTAGCCTAATCTCACTGTCAGAAATCTTTTTCCCAGTTTCATCCAGCTATTTAGTTGTACTTTGCCCACCCCTACCAGGCCTTTGACATTTAGGCCTAATTTTCAGAAATGTGTGCCTAACATTAGGCTCCCAGACTCAGAACTGGATGCCTGAAATAAATGGCCAGATTTTCAAAACTACTGAGTACTCATTAGTCCCCACTGAAATTCAAGTTTAGCATATTTGATGTTTACTCCAGTAGTTTGGGTGTCTAAATATAGAATTAGGAGCCAGACTTTAGGCACACAGTTTTGAAAATCCTGACCTAATGCAAGGCCTTTAGATAAGAGATGAGAGGAAATTATATAAAGAAAATACCTTTAGGGAACACTAGAGAGACATTTTTTAACCCCTCTGCATGAGGACTATGTATTTTTTTCTAAATGAAAATAATGGCACTCTCACAAAACAATATAAACCCAGAGCAAGAGATTATTAAAAACAAACATACATAATATAGATTTGGCAATGCTGTTCATGTTTCAGGGCCTAATCCAAGTGTTAACAGCGATTAGGAGAAACTTCTCTTATGATTAGGCTATTCAATAATTGCCAACAAAAAGGTTTCTTGAGCCTTCCAGCAGTTGCCTCTCTCAGGTCTGATCATGCACCCCTGAAGTCTATGAGAGACTTGCCATGGATTTCATCTGACACAGAATAAGACTGAGAGGCAAAATATTTGAGTGGATAGACTCCTGGTTTGATCCAATACTGATCCTATTTTCAAATAATTTTCTACTGAAGCACGTTGTTCAATTATCTAATCCAGGGGTGTCAAAATCATTCAGTCTGAGGGGCCACATTGGAGGACAGGACAACTAACACAGACCACGTGTCTGCACAGGCTCCCCAACCCTTTCCCCTGCCACATTCAGAGCTGCTTGGACTCCCTTTTCCCCTCCCCCAACCCACAGGCTTACTTAGACACCTTTTCTTTTTCCCTACCCTGTGGACTCTCCTTTGCCACGCTGGCTCCAAGACCCTCTCCTGCTGGGCAGCTCCCATGGCCTTCCCTTTCCACTTCCCATGTGGTGGTAGGCAATCAGTCTCAGTCACAGGCAGGCTGGGCTCCTGCCTCTTGCCCTCCTCTCTTGCCCTCCTCCTGCAGCAACTCACCGTCAGTCATTCAGAATGCCATCCTTTGGTTGACTCAGTCCCGGCTAGCCTTTGATTGGCTTGTTCCGATGTGGGCCCCAGCTATGCTTTCCCTTCTTATTTGTGATTCATGAAAGGTGCTGTCAATCAAATTAGCATGCTGACTGACTGACAGTGAATAGTTGGGGTGGGAGGGAGGGCGGTGCTATAGCTAGCCAGAAGCCCAGCCCAGCCTGCTGTGATTGAGATTCTGATTGGTTGGCAGACTACAGCAGAGATGAGCCAGGACTGGCTGAAGTGCTTCCTTTGTTCCCCTGGCACTGTGACTCCAATCATGTGAGTGAGTCAGAAGCAGGTCTAGCCCTGCTGTGCAGGCAGGCTATCTTTGCTGTTCACTGCTATTGCAGAGAGCTTCCAGATGTAGCCTGGGCAGCAGCTCTGCAGGTCGGATCAGCGCTCTTGATGGGCCGGATTCCACCCACAGGCCTTGAGTTTGACACCCCTGATCTAATCCAAAGCATGAATAGAAGATTAGATAGAGAGAGAGAGACAGACAGAGACAGACAGACACAGATAATTTTATCCATTAGAATTCAGAGGAGGCAAGAATATCAAGAAAAAGGGACATATCAAATAGAGAAAAATATACTGATCTAATTTTAAGCAGAGAAAATTATAAACTCATGGTGTCCTTTTTTAGAAATCATGTCATATTTTACATGAATATCTAGGAGTAAATGACACACCAGTGTTGTTGGAAAACCATATGAACACCGAAGTGTCAACACCAAAGGGATTGGTTAACATTCCCTGACAGTTACTCCAGGGGTAAATCAGAGCTAAGTGCTTCCACAATAAAATAATAATTACAAAAATTAAAAATTAAGAGCAAACCCCTAAGATTATACTGAAGACAGAAACGATTGTGCTTGCTTTACTGTTTGCATAGGTCGGCAGAATTTACACAGCTTTAACATCAATCCATCAGAAACCGAAACAATAACAAGATTAGAAAGATATGAAGTATTGAAGTCCAAAAGGAAATGAAAATACATCCAGGAATTTTATATGCAATTCTTAATAATAGTTATTTTTTGGGATTGCTGCATATTTAGTACAGAAAATATTTCGGCTTGAGCTCTGAGCAGCTGCATTTGAATCTAAATCAACTTATTTAAAAAAAAATGAGAAGTTCTACTGAGACACTACATAGGAGAAAAGCTTCGGGCCAAATCACCTGCTTGTGTAAACCCTCAGATCTCCATTGCTTTCAGGGAAGTCTTGGCAATTCATGTCAAGAAAGAATTTGACTCATAGATCTTAATCCACAAAATTATCAACTCTGTTGACAGCAATGCTAAAACATCTATGGCATTGGCTTTTACAAGATATGTAAGGAAATTGGCCATTATCTTGTCTTACATGGCACTAGAAGTGGGGAAGAAAAGAATCTGAAGATTCAGTGGTACGCACCTATTTAAAATGGGCAGAAGTTCCAAAGGGGCAGCCGTTAGTCTAGTTCAGCAAAACAAACAAGAAGTGCTGATCAGGTGACTTAGTTTTTTCAAGAGTATGTGGCACACTCTCTCACTCTGGTTTTTATTTAAAATGGAAATACTATTAGGCACGATAAAATGGTTCAATAAGTAAGGAAGTTCCCAAATGAAATCAAATCATGAGTGAGTTTGGTTTTTTTTGTTTTTTTTCCGTGCAAACACATAATACAGTGAAATTCAAAGACCATCTCCACCATAGAGCCAATAAGGTCCAGGTAATAGGGCAACGGAGTCAGGAAATCTGTGCTCTAGTCCTAGCAATACTGTCATCCAGCTGTGTAGCCTTGGGGAAGTCACTTCATCTCCCTCTCTCTGGACTGTGAGATCTTAGGTTAACACCACCTTGCACAACAGGCACTACTAAGTTCTTACTACTAAGGTAAGGCAAGTAACAACAAGCCCTTATCTTAAACCTTCCTTAAAGATCCCAAAGGTTTCAATCCAAATATATTATTGCTTGACCTTACCTTAAAAGTTACTTCTATCACACAACTAAATTCTGCTGCTCCTCTAAGCAAGCACTGAAGACATTTAGGTTTATTTTATGACTTCAATAAATTTCCTTCAGAATACATTGGTTAAAATATAAAAAACAAAATCCCAAAACACAGATGCCATGAATCACACATTTCTAATTCAATTCATTTAGTATGTCTAAAAGCAATCTTTTCCCAGTAATTTCAATATATCAAATGTTGCAGAAAGGCCAACTGACAGATTGCTGAGCTTCATTCAGAACAGTCAACCTACTAAAATGTGTTCACTGTTAGGATTTCATTCTACAATGTACTGTACAATATTTAGTTGTGTAGGCTTCCGCTGCCATCACTTTTATTTTTTTTACATTCCAGACTAAGAAGCAAACTGAAGAAACAAATTGGACTCCAGCATATACCAAAGGAGGTTTACAAGGAGAGGTTGCCTAGGGCTATGATACATGGATTTTAGACTCAGATCCAGATGTCACACCCTCAATACAAAATTCAGGGGTATTGAGATTCTGATTTCCAGTTCAGATTCCATTCTAGATACAAAACACATGACCACAATTACACTGCTGGTGCACAGAGAATGCCCTTACCATACTGACCAATATCTTCTCATCGTACTCCTGTCTCTATCTGTCTTCTCTTAAACTACAAAATCTTTAGGGCAGGAGACATCTTTATTTGTTCTCTCAGTGCAACACAGCACTGTGGAGTGAGCAGGAGTCTAGATACTACGAACTAACTGATCAACCACACACTTCATTTGGAAAAAGTAGAAGATTATCAAGCAGCAGGACGCGCGCGCACGCACGCGCGACAACAAATGTATTAAATATAAATTACTAAAAAGAAAGGATATTAGAAAAAGATTTGACAAGGTACGGAAATTGTTTCTGAGCTTGTTTCATTTAAATTAAGATGGTCAAAAGAAGCATTTTTCTTCTGCATACTAAAGTTTCAAAGCTGAATTAAGTTAATGTTCAATTGTCAACTTTTAAAAAAGAAACCATAATGTTTTGTTAAGAGTTACAAACCTTTCCATTCCTGAGGTGTCTGTAACTCAAGTTCTACTGTAGTACTGTACTAACTAATAATATGCAGCTGTACTGGCAACAAATTACAAACCTTGACAATGGTTCCATTTTTATATTCTATATTTTTGATTACACCTGCTTTCAAACTAACATTATTAAGTAGCTAATTGATGAGATTCTTTCTGATGTACAGTAAATATATGTTCCCTCTTCTATATAGCCAGTTGGTTCATTTACCAGCATGCTATTTGGTGTTCTGGTCAAGTCATATGCTATTTCATATATAAACAATATATGCTAAATAGATTTCACAAGCTGTAGGAGTATAGAAGTGTAAGACTGATAAAAATTTGGGAGTTACCTGTATTCAGCATATAAGTAAAGCATTGCTAGAATGTAAGACCTATAGATTGAGACCTACAGGATTTTAGTTAAGCCACAGTAGACTGTAGATTTAAGAATGCTTAACATAAGTGGGTGATCTAGAAATAATCCTATGTCAGTAAGGCTACAAGATGACTGTAAAAAATCCGCCAATAGATGATATTATGGAAAAAGAGTCTGCAGGAGACAAAGTACTGTATAAAACCACAAGACATCAGATTGTAACATTTTGGAATGCCATGCTTTGACTATTGGTTATCAGGGACACGTGTTGTCTGTAGATGAGAATAAGGGGAACCAAGAAACAGCCTATGAAAAATGGGGCAACCCAATATTTTTGGGCTGCAGAAATACAGATGAGGAAAGGAAGTCTGAAACTCTTATGCATACGTATCATGGGTTAAGTGTGATGTGACCAATGCTATAACAATAGGTTCCAGGTTAGGTAGAAGTGGAAGACCCACAAGAAACCCCAGCAGGAATCACCTCACTGTTGATGATAGTCTGTTGAGATCCATCAGACCCTAGAATATATTTGAGGATGTGAGTATGACTATAGTTTTAGTCATTTCTCATGGGGTTTTGTAAGATTTATATATGCATGGGTAATTGTAATTTTACTTATTGGTTTAATAAACCTCATAAAACAGATAAGTCTTTCACAGAATCCTAGAACTCGACAGGAACATGAGGGGTCATTGTGTCCAATCCCCTGCACTCATGGCAGGACCAAGTACCCTCTTAATTTGACCTAGTTTCCACTTTTTGTAGGACTCTTTCTTTATTTTTACATTATTTTGTACTGGTAATTGTGTCTGTGGTCACTATGTTTTGGCCTCATGTGTTCTTGGAGTCTCCCACTTTGAAAAATGCACTAGAGGAGATTTTTACTCCATTAAGCTTAAAACTGTAGCAATAGGAGCTGAACCCTGCTTACTATAAAAATCAATAAATACTATTAAAATATAAAAGGTTACATCTGAAAATGATTTCATGGTCTTGCAGTGTTCCATAGCTATATGATACTGTGCAATATACTGCACAGTTCATGTTTTTACTACTCCATTTGATATTTCATGAGTATTTATTTTTCCCCACACCCAAGCTTATAGATTCAGCATTGTTATAGTTGCCAAATTTCAGGCATAGGAGTGGGTGAGCTATCTGAATAGATAGGCTTTTCAATTGTCAGACAGCAATTGACTGAAATTGGGGGAAAGTTATTATGCTGTCATGTCTTTGATATGTCATTGGTTGAAAAAAAAACACTCTCTGTTCATCTTCTTCCATGCCTACCAGAACTCATTGAAGGCATATAACAGCTCCCTAACAGACTGACATTTGATGCCCATTATTGATGTTGATGGTAATCTTTATATTCTTGAACAATACACTAATAATTCATACTGTAAAAATTATGCATGTACTGCATAATCTGTGCTGAAGAGCTTATTCCTATAGCTACAACACACACTCAGATATGCAATACATATGGCCTTCATAGATTGCTATATACTCATTAATACTTTTAATTGTATATGTAATACCTTAGGCATGCATGGAATTTAACAAATAAAAATGACCTTTATTTTTTATCAAGGACACACCAATCCAATGTAAACAACACTAAATAAGTAAAAAAAAAAAAAAAAAGAGAAAGAGACAGAAAAGAACAATAAGATCTAGGCATATTTTGTTTTTGTTTTCTTTTACAAACAAACAGTCTCATAGACTATAAGGTCAGAAGAGACCATTATGACAATCTAATCTGACTTCCTGCACAACGCAGGCAGGCCACAGAACTTCATTCACCCACTCCTGTAGTAATCCTTAACCTAAGACTGATTTACTGAAGTCTTCAAACGATTTAAAGACTTCAAGCTACAGAAGATCCAACAGCAAATAACTTATGCCCCGTGCTGAAGAGGAAGGTGAAAAAATCCCACAGCCTATGCAAATCTGCCCTGGGAGAAGATTCCTTCTCAACATCAAATATGGCAAATCAGCAAAACACTGAGTATATGGACAAGAGTCACCAGCCAAACATCCTAAAAGAATTCTCTGTAGTAACTCAGAACTCATCCCATCACAGGCCATTGGGCACATTTACTTCTAGTAGTCAAAGATAAATCATCAAATTGCCAGTTCATAGACATTCTGTGGTCAACAAATACAATCAGCTCCTTCTCTTCCTCCGATAATTCCAACTGATGTGTCCACCTAGTCTACAGAAGAGGGGGTAGGAGAGGGCCTTGCACCTGGGCACCAGCCTAAAGAGGGGCACCAGCTGGACCCACATTTGGAGAGGGATGGCGCCAGGAGAAGGGGGCCACCACCACGCTGCCTGAGGCAGGCCTACATGGGAGTCAGGCAGGGGAAGACACAAGACAAGGAGGGGGGTTGGCCACCATGCTGCTTGATACTGGGGATCATGGGCCAGACCCTTAAGGAGATAGGGACCTGGACAACCAGTGCCAGAAGTGAATGCAGGCTCAGGCTGGCACAAAACAAGGTTAGGCCCCAACCCCCAGCAGTGCTGCACCCTTTCTGTATGCTTCTTGACTGTGTCTGCCTACCTGTCTGCCCAACACTGCAGCTCACCCACCTGTCCCCACCCAAGTACTGCAACCCTCCTTCCCTTCATGCCTCTCCTCACGTAGTGCACCCTCCAGCAAATCTCCCCAGCCAAGCAGCATGCTCCTCCCAGCCATGTAAACCACTCCCAGATGTGTGTCACGCAACAGCAGCCTACTTATGGACATGTATCTCCTCTCCATGACCAGCAGTGTGGGCCCCTAGACCAATGGTTCCCAACATTTTCTCTGCAGTGTAACACCTTGCTACCTTTAATCAATTCAAGGCACACCACCATACAGTTTCCAAATGAAATCATGAATATTCATGAGCCAGTTATCCAATCCTGAGGTCTTTGAGTAGTTCTTCAAAAAATTTTGTGGCCCACTTGCTCAGACCTGCTGGCACACCTGTGTGCCACGGCACATTAGTTGGGAAACACTACCCTAGGCCACCCAGCAGCACAGTCCTCCTACCTTACATGAGAAGGAGGGCAAGTATGCAAATACAAGCATTGGCCCTGGGCACTGGATACGCTCAGTATGTCACTGATGCATCCTAGCTTATAGCAAAAGTTCTTGTTATTAGTCAGTGAACAACCTTGCACTTTCCACTATTAATTATTACTCCAGTTTACAAGATCATTGAGATCTTGTTGTACGATATCCCCATCATCTTCTGTATTAGCAATATCCCTAATTTTGTGTCATCTGCAAACTTTATTAGCACACAAACTTTTTGTCCCAAGGTCAGTAATAAAAAGCTTAAATAAGACTGGTCCTAAGACTGATCCCTGATTAACTCCACTAGTAACCTCCCTCCAGCCTGGACAGCTCACCTTTCAGTATGACTTGTTGTAGTCACCCCTTTACGCAGTTCCTTTTCTACCTTCCAATTTTCACATTAATCCCCATCTTTTTCCAATGTAACTAATAATTGCTCATGTGGAACTGTATCAAATCCAACACTGAAATATAGGGAAATTAAATCTACTGCATTCCCTTTGTCTAAAAAGTCTGATATCAATCTCTGATATCTTCATCATTTTGGTCTAGCCAGATCTACTTTTCATAAAACCATGATGGGCTATGTCTACACATGCATCATTATTTCAAAATAAGGATTTTGAAATGAGTTATTTTGAAATAAAATCCTTATTTTGAAATAAGTTAATTCGAATTAACAAAATGTTAATTCGAATTAAGGGAAAGCCTGCAATCCAAATGGCTGTTATTTCAAAATGGTTATTTTGAAATAAAGCCATTTTTGACCTGTTGTTTCAAACAGTTCTTTCGAAACAACAGGTCTACACAGTGTTGTTTCAAAAGAACAGGTCTAAACGGCATTATTTCGAAATATCCCTTCTGAAATAATGGCCGTTTCGGGGGTTTCAAAATGACTATTCTTATTTCGAAAGGACAGGATCCGTCCTTTCAAAATAAGAAAACGTCGTGTAGACCTAATTTCTTTTATTTCAAAATAATGAGTGTTATTTCGAAATAAAAGTGCCGTGTAGACATAGCCTTGTATATTGCCCAAATTACCATTAAACTCAATGTCCTCAACTACTTTCCCTTCCAATTTTTTTCCCCAATACCTTGCATACTACTGAGGTCAGACTAACAGGCCTGTAATTACCAAGATCACTTTTTTTTTTCCTTTCTTAAAAATAGAAATAATGTTAGCAATTCTCCAAGTCCTATGGTACAACTGCTGAGTTTACAGGTTCATTTAAAATAGTTGCTAACAGACTTGCAATTTTATGTGCCAGTTCCTTAAATATCCTTAGATGGAGATTATCTGGGCACCCTCATTTAGTCCTATTAAATGGTTCAAGTTTGAATTCTACCTTGGATGAGATCATTTCTACCTCCATATTCTCAATCCCTTTTATACCCCTGCCACTATCTCTAAAATCTTCATTAGCCTCATTAAACACTGAAGCAAAGTATTTATCTAGATATTGGGCAATCCCTAGATTATCCTTAACCTCTACCCTGTCCTCAGTGCATCCACAGTTCCACATTTTTTTGTTTCTTCCTTTGTTCTCTTCCTATTTATATGACTATGGAACCTTTTACTATTGGTTTTAATTCCCTGTCCAACTCTATTTGGCTTTCGGCCTTCTCACTTTGTCTCTACATGTTATGACCTCCAAGAAATAGCTTTCCATGTGAATCCTTCCCATCTTGTGCTCCTTGTAGGTTTTCTGCTTTCTCTTAATCACCTGACTGAGAAGCTTGCACATCCAGGTTGGTCTACAACTAATTTTTTTCCCCTTTCCTTGAGTTGCAGGCTTTGGATAGTTCTTGCAACTTTGACTTTAAGTAATTCCAAGCCTCCTCCACCTTTGGATCCATGAGTTCTTCATTCCAGTCTATGTTCCTAACTAATTTCCTTAATTTTTTTAAAGACAGCCATTTTAAAATCAAAGTTCCTAGTCACAGATCTATTTTTGATTATCCTTCTATTAGTTTGAACTGAATTAGCTTGTGGTCACTTCAACCAAGGTTGTCCCATACAACCAGCTCTTCTGCGATGGCCTTATGATCCACCAATACCAAATCTAAAGTGGCACCCCCTTTTGCCGGTTCAGCAACTATATAGTGAAGGAATCTGTCAGCTATCACATCCAGGAAAATCTGGACCCTATTATTATTATTAGCACAGTTCCTAGTAGAATTTACTTCATTAAAAGCATTAAGGAGGTCTCTATCCATACCTAGATCAGATCCCAATGGTCTGTAGCACACCCTGAGCACCCCAAAAGAGGAAGCTCTAGCAGCTTTCTTCCCAATGTAACTGTTGTCCAGACAGACTCTGTCTTATCCGTTGCATCACTTCTAATTTCTTTACAGCCTACTTCATGATTGATAAACAATGTTACTCTACTACCTTTGCCTTTTTTCCATCTTCTATCAACAGCATATACCAATCAACACCTGAAAATAAATTCAAGCTTTTCAGCTTCTCTTTGAAGCCGTGATCTGGTATTCATCTCTCTGAGGACCACAATTAGTAAATCATCAATGGAGTGATCAGAAAGATTGAAATGCTGACCCACAGGTTTTAGAATGTTGTGATTTCTGATGTCAGATAATTATTCGCAAATTTGACTGCATTGCTTGAGGGCTCAGTAGGGATTTTGGATTTTTCTTTGACTGCAAGAAGTGATTTGACCTCACCTTCCCCTCTATGCTGTCCCCCAGTGTTTGAATCTTTAGAACTGCCTTGATTTGTTGCTACAGTGTGACCTGATCCCACGATCACACTTCCATGCATTTATTTCCTCCTACTCTATAAGATTCCCCATCTTCAAAGCATGTGACAAAGTGGGATTTTCTCCCACAAAAGCTCATGCAATAAATTAATTTGTTAGGCTAAGTGCCACAAGACTCCTGTTTGTTTTAATGAACTAGACTAAGACAGTTGCCCCTTTGGAATTTTCTGTTGATGGTTTAACACATAAGCTTGGCAATGTCATAATGGGGGATCACTAATTCCCAGGGAAACAGAAGCTGCAGGAGCCAATTGCATTTTAAGTAATAAAATGATCTGATTTTATTTAAATTTATGTTTTTTGGGAAAAAGAACCAGGAGATGTGGGGAAATAGAAAAACACATAAAAATGGTAGTGGAAACATTTTCAAAGTGCCTAAGTCCCTTAAGAGCTTAAGCACCTCAAAAAGCAGGAAAAATTGTTTCTAATCAGAATATCAACTAAGAGATGCAGCAGATTTACATCTATATTAAACATTTTGTAGCTGTTTTCCATGGATACAAAGAAGTAAAGTTTGAAGTTTCTAAAAACCTTTTGTTCATTAAACAAACCTTAAGGGGGAAGGATAAATTAGAAGTGCTATATATTCAGTGTCATCAAATCAGCTAAAACACGTTTCGTACCACTCCATAAAATAAACTCTTTTTATAGTACCTTTTCTGTAAACATTGCCTTGTGTACATAATAAAATTAATCATACAAGTAACACCAGTTCTGGAGCCAATTGCTAACACAAAGTTCCACAGAAACAATAAGATAAAATTCCAAACAATAAAAGAAACCCATTTATGAAAAATAGGTACACTTTCAGTCTATAGAGCAGAAGAGAGGGCAAATGTAATCATTCCATGGGACAGGTGGAGAAGGGAAAGTGTTTTGCAAAAGAAGATCTGCACTGGGTGTTCTGGGACATGCCCCTTGGAAACAGTCTTACTCCCTCTGTCCCAATAGGGGTAATTTTGGAATGAGAGTTATAGATGTCTCCCTTCCTGCAGCATTGGCAGCTGCCCTGTAGACCAGACTGGATTGTAATGTACAGATGTATTAGAAAGTGGTTTAGCCATAGAAAATGGTCAACATGGAACTAATTTGAAATTGAAGCCCATGTGGCCACACTGGGAATATTTAAATAGGTGGTTGGCTTCCATCCAGGCTGACTTCCAAGTTAGGCTAAGAGCCAGGTAGGCCACCGAGAGGGCTCTGTTGGGCACATGAAAGTCCATGTGACAGGGAACACACTATTAAACACAATAACAATTTCTAATATGGACAAGGCCTCTATGTTTCAGTTCACTTGCTAAATCTGATAAGGTTAGCCACTGTGTTCACTTCCATACAGACTTTACATTTATTCTTGTTTTTCTATTCTGTACTCTGAAAAAGACGTAATTGAAGCAGCAAATAAATGTTACTCTCTGTGTATCAGAAATGTCTAACACCTCCTACTTTCCAAACCATCATTCTCCACAAAAGGAGAGAACATTCTTCACTTATGCAACAGCGGGCAGCTCGGGGGTCGGCGCAGTTCAGCATGAATTGGGGGGGGCTGGTCTGGTACTCAGCCAGCGCCACCACCTGAGGTTCAGCCCAGCCCAGCCAAGCTTGGCCGTGCCACCTCTGGCTAGAACCTTGGGTGGTGGCACCGGCCAAGCCCCAGACTGGCCCCCCAATTCACACTGTGCCAGAACAACCCCGAGCCACCCACCATGCCACGCCTGCAGCCTAGCTGAGCTGAACCATGCCAGCCCCTGAGCCACCCACCACCCAGGCTGCCAAGCTGTACTGGCTGCTGAGCCCCCCAGTCAGGCCGTGCTGCAAGTCATGTCCACCCCTGCCCAACTCCTGACCTAAGGCTCCCCCACACCACTTACACTTGTGGAGTTAGGACTGGAGCCTCCACTCTGGAAGGTGGGAGCGAGGAAGTGCAGCCTGCAGGAGCCTAGAGCCACTGCACGTGGTTGCTACAGTCCCAACCTCCAGGCCACGCCTGTGGGGGGGCGGGGGTTGGTGGGGGAGCCTAAGCAGCACTGGGTGCTGTGAGGGATTGACCTGCATACCAAGTTTGGCACACATGCCAGGGGTTGCCAACCCCTGACACATAGGAAGGAGGCACTAGAGACACACGCTAATACAATATTCCTCCTCAAACTCTGCAGGGAGGCCACAAGAAAATTAATTCAGGTTGATGAATGTACTAACCTTTCTCAGCTCTTCTGGATTAGGGAACCAATTAAAGGAGACACATTTGAAGGGAGGACAGAGCCTGTGTACCATCTGTCTCATCCCTCTACATAGCTCAGTTCAACTCCCTGCTCACACAGAGTCCCTCACCTGAAACAACTTCAGAAATCATTTCAAAGGGAATCCTGCAGTTCTGTCTACCTCCAGCTTGCCTCCATCATGTTCTTCCAAAGGATAGGGCATCCTGGGCCACCACAGTTACTTTAAACAATGATTTCAAAGGCTATAATAGGATTTTGAGGCATTCCATCCATGATATAGTTGAGAAGAATTCTACATTTGAAAATTAACACTTGGCAGCAGGGGAACCTATTCATGTAACCACTTAATTCAAGAAAGCAGATCTGCAAAGAAAATTTTAAAATCACCTTGTAGTAGTTAAAGTTTATGCTCTGATTTTAGCAGAAAAAAAGTCATCTCTGAAAAGTGCACGTTTATAAATGCAACTAATAAATCAACAGAAAAACATTTTTCAGCAATGAATTCTCTTATATATTGACTTAAATGTATCCACAGTCAGTTTTCTATCTTGTATTCATTAAGTTATGAAATCAGAATTCTTTGGACAATAGAAAATAACTTTTCTGTCTTCATAATACTTCATAAGTGAGAGATCAGCACAGATTGAGGGCTGTTTGGGTCATTGTTCCCTGCTCACCTTCGATCACCAGCTTCCATCAGCCTTGTGATCACTCTTCCCCTGTGTGTTTAATGAGGGGCAAGGGCTGACCTAAGCAGGGAAGGTCTTAAAAGCCAGTGGCTGAGCGACCAGAGGGAGCTTGTGAACAGGGGGACTGCTAACAGGGGAGTTTGGGAAGGAGTTTGGTGAGGCCATAATCGTGAAGAGGAGTCACACTGCTTGTGCCAGCACCCCTTCTGTCTCCTCCACCTGTGCCTGTAGCCAGACAGACATCCTGAGCATGGATATCTCTACCCAGATCCTGGTGTGGACTTGCAGGGACTGCAGCCTGCAGTTCCCTGTCTCCGATGATTAGGCTGGGGAGATGAATCAATGTGACAGATGTCTTCTGGTGGAATCTCTCAGGAGGCAGGTGGGAGAGTTACAGGAGGAGGTGTCTAGGCTAAGGAGTATCCACGCCCTGGAGAAGTTCCTCGATAGCATCCATGAGGAGAGATGCAAGGAGGAGGATACTCTCCAGGTGCCAGAGACTACTGCCGCACCACTGGAGGAGGAGGAGGGGATGCCTATGGCAGAGGGAGGACACTGGCAGCTGGTTACCTCTGGCAGCAGACAGTGCTCCACCCTGGCTCCCATACCTCCCTCCATTGTGGTGAAGAACCATTACACAGCGCTAGAGACGATGGATAAGGTGGAACAGGAGATGCCATGCACCCCTGAAGCTGGGAGGATCACAGCCACCACAGCTAGGAGGAAACAGAGTTGTGCTGTCTGCCAGGTGCCCACATCCGAGACGTTACAGAGGGATTGTCGAGAATCATCCGCTCCTCTGAGTACTACCCCATGCTTCTCATCCATGTGGGAACCAACAATACTGCAAGAGGTGATCCTTGGCAGATCAGAGGTGACTACAGGGCTCTGGGAGCGTGGGTGAAGGAGTTCAGAGCACAGGTGGTGTTCTCCTCGATCCTTCCAGTCAAGGGTAGAGGCCTGCGTAAAGACAGATGCCTCCTAGAGGTGAATGCCTGGCTGTGAAGATGATGTCGTCAGGAGGGCTTTGGTTTCCTTGACCATGGAATGCTGTTCCAGGAGGAAGGACTGCTTGGCAGAGATGGACTCCATCTGTCGAGGAAGGGGAAGAACGTATTCGGACGTTGACTGGCTGACCTAGTGAGGAGGGCTTTAAACTAGGTTTGAAGGGGGAAGGAGACCAAAGCCCACAGGTAAGTGACAATGTGGGAGACCTGGGGGAAGGGATGGAACTTAGGGGGAATAGGGACTGTAACACCAGGGATAAAAGAGAAGGTAGTTGGAACATGGGGGGGGGAATCGAATAATTGTTACATGTTCTAATGAACCTTTAATACCTGAGGCAGGTGCAGGAGGACAATTCCAGGAGAAAATACAAGGAGGTAGATGTAATAGAACTGAAAATCAACTTGGGAAAGTAGGGCAATCAGCCTGGTATCTGAGGTGCCTGTACACAAATGCGAAGAGCCTGGGAAACAAGCAGGAAGAATTGGTAGTACTGGCGCAGAAAAGGAACTATGATATAATTGGAATAACAGAGACATGGTGGGATAGCTTGCATGACTGGAGCTCTGCCATGAATGGGTACAAGTTGTTCAGGAAGAACAGGCAGGGAAGAAGAGGGGGAGGAACAGCACTATATGTAGAAGAGCTCTATGACTGCTCAGAGCTCCATTATGGAAATGGAACCGAGCCAATTGAAAATCTGTGGGTTAAGCTTAGAGGAGAGAGCAACAAGGGGGATGTTGTGGTGGGTGTCTGCTATAGACCTCCAGACCAGAAGGAGGAGGTGGATGAGGCACTCTGTGGACAACTGGCAGAAGTTTCCAGATCACAGGCCCTGGTTCTCATGAGGGACTTCAATTACCCTGACATCTGCTAGGAGGCCAATACAGCAGTGCACAGGAAATCCAGGAAGTTTTTGGAGAGTGTTGAGGACAACTTCCTGGTACAAATGCTGGAGGAACCAAATAGGGGCCTTGCACCTCTTGACTTGCTGCTCACAAACAGAGAAGAATTGATTGGGGACATAGAAGTTAATGGCAACCTGGGCAGCAGTGACCATGAGATGGTAGAATTCAAGAAGCTGATTAATGGAAAAAAGGAAAGATGCAAAACGCAGACCCTGGACTTCAGAAAAGCAGATTTTGGCTCTCTCAGGGAACTGATGGGCAGGATCCCTTGGGAGGCTGACCTGAAGGGGAAAGGTGTCAAGAGAGCTGGTTGCATTTTAAAGAAACCCTGCTAAGGGCACAGGAAGATACCATTCTGATGGGCAGGAAGAACACCAAATGTTGAAGGCACCCAGTGTAGCTTAACAGAGAACTCTGCGCTGACTAAAGCATAAAAAGGAAGCTTGGACAGATGACTAAGGAGGCATATAAAGATATTGCTCAGGACTGCAGGAATAAAATCAGAAAGGCCAAAGGACAATTGGAGTTGTGGCTAGCAAGGGATGTGCAGGATAACAGGAAGGGGTTCTACAAGTATGTCAACAACAAGACGAGGATCAGGGCTGGTGTAGGTCCCTTACTGAATAGCGCAAGTATCCTCATGATGAAGGATGAGGAAAAGGCTGAAGTGCTCAATGCTTTTTTTTCACATCAGTTTTCACAGTGAGGGCCAGCTCCCAGCCCACTACACTGGGTATGGCAGATTGAAGAGAAGAAGAGAGGTCCTTGGTGACAGAAGGTCAGGTTAGGAACTATCTAAAGAAGCTGGATGTCCACAAGTCTATGGGGCCAGACAACCTGCATCAAAGGGTGCTGAGGGAGTTGGCCGATGAGATAGCAGTACCACTGACCATTATCTTTGAAAACTCATGGTGAACAGGAGAGGTGCCGGAGAACTGGAAAAAAGCAAATATAATGCCTGTCTTCAAGGAAGGCAAAAAGGAGAATCTGGGGAATTACAGACCTGTCAGCCTCACCTCAATCCCTGGAAAAATCATGGAGCAGATTCTGAAAGAATCCATCCTGAAACACTTGGAGGAAAATAGAGTGATCAGGAACAGTCAGCATGGATTCACCAAGGGTAAATCGTGCCTGACCAACCTCATCGCCTTCTATGATGAGATGACTGGATTTGTGGATGCGGGAACAGCTGCTGATGTGGTATACCTCGACGTTAGCAAGGCTTTTGATACGCTTTCCCACAGCATTCTGATCAGCAAGTTAAGGAAGTATGGGTTGGATGTGTGGACTGTAAGCTGGATGGAAAACTGGCTACATCAATGATTTCAGCGTGTAGGAATCAATGGCTCCGTATCTAGCTGGCAACCAGTAACGAGTGGTGTGCCCCAGGGGTCGGTCCTGGGGCCAGTGCTGTTCAATATTTTCATTAATCATCTGGATGATGGGATTTATTGCACACTCAGTAAGTTTGTGGATGACATAAAGCTGGGGGGAATGGTAGAGACGCTGGAGGGCAGGGAAAAGATTCAGGAAGACTGTGACAAATTGGAGCAGTGGGCCAATAGAAATCTCATGAGGTTCAACAAGGACAAGTGCAAAGTCCTGTACTTGGGACAGAAAAACCCATGCACTACTACAGGCTGGGGAGCGATCAGCTAAATAGCAGCACTTGTAGAAAGGGACCTGGGGGTTCTGGTGGATGGGAAGCTGGACATGAGTCAGCAGTGTGCTCTTGCTGCCAAAAAGGCCAATGATGTACTGGGCTGCATCACAAGAAGCACTGCCAGCAGATCGAGGAATGGGATCATTCCCCTCTATTCTGCACTGGTGAGGCTGCATCTGGAATACTGTGTCCAGTTTTGGGCTCCCCACTACAAAAAGGACATGGACAAATTAGAAGAGTCCAGTGGAGGGCAACAAAAATGATCAAGGGGCTGGAGCACAAGACCTATGAAGAAAGACTGAAGGAACTAGGCTTATTTAGCCTGCAGAAGAGAAGGCTAAGGGGGGATTTGATAGCAACCTTCAACTACCTGAAGGGATGCTCCAAGGAGGATGGAGCTCAGCTGTTCTCAGTAGTAACAGAGGATAGAACAAGGAGCAATGGTTTCAAGTTGCAGCAGGGGAGGTCGAGGCTGGATATTAGGAAAAACTTTCTTACTAGGAGGGTGGTAAAGCATTGGAATGGGCTACCTAGGGAGGTGGTGGAATCTCCATCTTTGGAGATGTTTAAGGCCCAGCTGAATAAAACTCTAGCTGGAATACTTTAGTGGGAGTGGTCCTGATTTTTTTTGGCAGGGGGTTGGACTAGATGACCTCATGAGGTCCCTTCCAACCCTATGATTCTAGATTGGGAAGAGGAGAAGTCAAGGATATGAGGAGTGTTGACCAGGTATCTAACATGAAAAATCAGAAGCAATCATGAGGGGGTTGAGAAAGGAGAGGCATCGAGGGGGTGGATTTGATGGGAATACAGGGAACTGTGAAGGTAGAAAGAGTGCTCAGTTGTTCCTCTTTTCCTGCTTACTTAGAAATGTTAGTCCTCTTTCACAATCACCTCATGGACTTGACTTTGCATATGGGAATAGGCATGTTTGAAAACTCAGGAGACAGGGCTCACTAAGACCATTAAATGTCATATTGGGGAAGGACCAGGGAAAGATGGCAACACGTAACACATACCCGGAAAAGTCTATGGTCATTGAAGTAAGCATTGTCAGGACATCAGTAGCATCCAGTTAGATGGCCAGAATTTCCTTCCAATCACCACCTTACAGGGGTTACAAAACACCAACTTCTGTAAAACTCACAGGAACATTGGAACAGGTCTTGAAAAGGACACATTTTCTCTATTCAGGGCCATATGATCTATGGGGCATCAATGCCTGTATTTTCTGTTCATTGTAGCTGTCACTTAACCTTTTCCTGACTTTATTTTCCATAACAGTCCAGACTGATTTGCCAAAACATTGATGAAAGAATGTTAAAAATAAAAAGGGTGGGAAAACCATAACAATCTATGCATGCACATATTAGAGATGATGAACCTCTACATCATCTGAAATCACATATAGTCTGAGTAGAAAGGAGAGTAAGAGACAAGACCATGTTCTTTATCGGATTGTTGTGGGGTAAGCCCTCCTTAGCGCCCCCTGGTGAGGAAAGGATGAGGGACGCAAGCAGGGAGGGTGCCGCTGCCATACTGTTAAATATCAGTAGAAGGGCAGTACAGCTTAGTGGCTAGACAGTACAAATTCAATAATGGAGCCACTATGTACCCCTTGGGTCAGGGCAGTGCAGCCTGGTGGCTACAAAGGCAGTACAATGCCCTTGGGTTCAGTGCAGCATGGCCTAATGGCCAGAGTCAGTAGATGGCCCTTGGATTAGGGCTGTCCATAGGGGATGGGGGGCCCAGGTAGGGGTGCTCAGGCCCTCCCACATCACTGAGCCCCAGCCCAGGGCCATATAGATGCTTGGGGGTGGTGGTGGAGTAGACCTATGCCAGTGGGGATCCAGGCCGAAACATGCTGACTCAGTTCTTATACCACCCCTGGTTCTCCCTGCCATGCCGCTTTGGCTAATTCCTACCTGGCTTGTTGGGACGGTCCTCTCACAGGTCTCTGGCAGTCATGGGCTCCTCAGCATCTGTCTCCAAGTATTGCCTCGGTCACATCAGCTCCTTGCTGAGACCTCTGGGGTCATCCTGCTTGCAGGCAGGGGCTGAAGTGGCTCTTGGTCAGGAGCCTCCAGTGGGTGTCCTTCCTCCTTGCTGGTCAGCCCTCAAAGAGCTGTGCTGCTCTCTTTTATGCTGGGGCAGCATCTGCAGCATGCCCATCACAGTTTAGGGGGCAGGGTTTCCATTGCCCATAAAGTGTGCTGCCCCTTTGGAGTGCAGGGTAGGCCTACCACATCATGCGGACTTTAAATTATAATTTCCCAGCAGCGGGACAGCCCCATAAAATAAGCCACCATGCATTTCTCTTAGGACCACAGCCCTATAGACATCGACTGGATATTATACTACACAGCTATATATTACAATTCCACTAGCAGTGTTCTGTCAGAGGCAG
Source organism: Podocnemis expansa (assembly GCA_007922195.1). Classification (NCBI taxonomy): domain Eukaryota; kingdom Metazoa; phylum Chordata; order Testudines; family Podocnemididae; genus Podocnemis; species Podocnemis expansa. The sequence goes on from ML681984.1 coordinate 25,247,519, forward strand.
TGGTGTTCAGTCCCTCAGACATCTCTCTTACTACCAATATTATTCAATATTGTAGTTAACAAGTTGAAGAAGAGACACAAGCCTTTATAACAAACCACAAAAGAGATACAACTACACAGGACTCTAAAAACCTCCTAGGACAGGATTATACTACAGCATGATCTTGATAAAATGGAGAAATCTACTGAAATCAATTAAATTGGAAACTAAGACAAATTTTTGAAAAAACAAGAGTCCTGTGGCACCTTAAAGACTAACAGATTTGTTCGGGCATAAGCTTTTGTGAGCTCCAACCCACTTCATCAGATGCACAAAGTAGAAACTACAGTACAGAGGTATATATACATATGCCAGGATGGAAGAGGACAAGTGTTAGCAAAGTCAGTTCAGAGGGCAGATGGGGCTTATTCACACCAGTTAAACTGGCCTCATCTGCCCCATGAGGATTGTGGCTGCAGAGCACTGAGTGACACCACCAAACATATGAAACAGACTCTTTAGAGTCAGAAGAAAACACAGGAAGTTGTCAGAGCAATGGAGAGCCTTTCAGACTGGCTGCTGCACCTGGCCTAACTCTTGTTTTTCCACAGTTTCTGATTCTAGCTCTGCTCACTGCCTTGGTTCTGAGACTCTGATTCTGGCTGCAACTCCTGCCACTGGGCACTGGCCACTAGACCTGACCACCCCTCTGCAGTCAAACTCCCCAGGTCCTCATCTTAACAGCTTGCTCAGAGCCACTAACTCCTTGGAATGATTGGTGCTGCCCACCATGGATCCAGTGACACTCCTCGTGCCCCAAGGCGGGCCAGCACTACACAAGCAGCTAGCCAACCTTCTGACAGATGACCAAGCAATGAAGGCACAGGCTACAGTTTGCTGCTGAAAACCAGACATTGGGGGAAAAAATATTCCAATTTAGCACTGAGAATGCTGTGCTTTGGACCTGCTCCCATTGTCCTGACCAGCTCCCATCATTTCCCTGCCAGAGTGCTTTCACAGGGATCCGAAAAGTTTATGACTCAGTGCCACCTTCAGTTCATGCTTTGGCCATAAAGATACACCTCCAGGATAGGCCTGGAGAAGCACAGAACTGGTTTTGCCCTTTGCTTGAGACTGACAGTCCGGCGCTATCTAACAGGACACCTCCTAGTGAGCAATCTCAAGCATCTTTGATTATCCTGATGATGCCCACAGCAAAAAGCTGCCCTGTGTGACATCACCAGCAGGGTCAAGGCACGGTCACCTCCTACACAGGACATTTCGACCAGCTCAGATCAGATACGGCCTGGAATGAGGTCAACCAGTTTTGGTGGGACCTATAAAAAGAAATCAAATATGAACTGACCCAGATTGAGACCCCAGAAAACCTGGATACTTCTATTGATCTCACCATCCAGATTAACAATCATTTGCAGGAAAAGCAAGAGGAGAAAAGTGGAATGATACAGCCACATCCCTCTTTATTGAATCCAGGCCCACAGGGGAGCTGATATGGCCTGTTGGCAACTCACACCTGCAAAAAAGGAGCATCCTGTGTTTTTACTTTGTGGAGATGGTCTGTGCCATCTCTGCCAGCCCCACACAAAGCCCAGCTGGAGAAGAGTTGAAATGATCCAGTCCATACCTAGTAAGAAGGATCAGCTTTGGTGCTCTGTCAAAGCCTCCTGGTCCCAAACCACAAGGCAGACCAACTGAAATGCATGCCAATTCCCAGTTAGTAGCACCATCCCTACAACTTCTAGTCAAGTACCATATACCTGGGCACCCATCAACTAAGTTACTACACATAATCTCATCAATGTGGATGCATCTGAATCCTGAAGATCCCCTTACAGCTGAAATCCATCCCAGATCTGGCATGGAAACTGTTCCCTTAAAGGCTACCATCCAAGGCCATGAGTAGATCCTGAAATTCAGTGAAATCTACTCTCCATGCTTTCCTCTGATCCTAGGCATCTCCCAGTTGGTCCACCACAACCTATACATCCAGTGGAAGGAACTGAACATTGTCTTCATCAGAACTACTGGACCCCAAGGGGTGGAAAACAACTTATATAAAACTGGCCCTTCCTTTTTGCAAAAATATCCAGATACAATTTTTTCATCCAGCCTCAAAAGTGGTTATTTGTACATAGTACATTTCCCCCATTCATTAAACAAATTAACACAAGACAATTTAAAATCCATATTTGTTATGTTTGTGACCTGCTACACACATTTCTGAAATCACCAGAGGGTTATAAGCACTCATAAAGCAGATCATTCAAGGGGAAAAACAAAACACTTTTATCCACTGCACAAGTGACTCACTTGTGACCAAGGCCTCCCAGACTTCACGAGTCGTTTAATTCACTCACAAGGAACCTGTCTGAGGGGTTAACTATCAGATATTACCACAGTCATTTCATATTAATATTACATCCCCTCATTAGCATAAGTATTCCCATACTAGTCAAATGTTACCACTCCTTACATGTTCTATTCAACAGATATACATTTAGTACATGACTAGGAGAAGAGTAACAGATGTCCAGGAAGCCAACATTGAATCTTCATCAACAAATCTTCGCTCTGTATCATAACCTACAGTAGGTAGATATTGCCTTGACAACTCAAATTGCCTTGAAATGTTAGTTTTGTTGTCTTTTTAAAAATTCACTTAAAAGTGAAATTTGCTTTCTTTCACCCCATGAGATGAACCCTCTGGACAGTCATAGCCTCTCAGAGAGGCTGAGGATGTTACTGTATAAAGCCAGGTCCAGATGACCTTTGATCAGTATTTTTGCATGGCTTACTATCTTATTCAGTCATGTATTTAGTACATAGTTTTTTCCAAGTTCTTTTGATTGTAACTTCCCCACCCACTTCCGCTGCACTCACTCATCAGACCAGTTTCCATACATTCAAAGTCTTTGAACTCTTTTTCAAGTAGCTTGAGAAATCACAATGTCAATCCATGAAATAGTGCATGAATAAGTCGTTTCCTGCTTCAGATACATGATCCAAGAGGCTTTCAAGAACCATTTGAGAAGTGCTCACTGATAATATGAGTCTTCACATCAATCCTGAAATGGCATTTTAAATCACTCAGCTTTCATAAATGCTCAGAGAATTTTAAACACAGATTTGTCAGTTTCAAGAGCTTTTCTTTGAATAACTAGTTTTAAAATTTGGCATTCCTCTTTTTGTATCAGCTAGGAATAGTATAAAAATCCTGCACATGTTGTTGCATGTATGTTATACATTTAATGAGCCATACGGGTACTACTTCAAATAAGGTACCTGTCCACTCATGTCCATACACACTGGAGTGATTAATTTTGTGTATATTTCAATTAATTGTCAAACTCTTTTGGTATTCTGCAGCTTTGAAACTACAAACCGGGGAGATTATTCTAGACGCCAATAACTACTCCTTCAGCATGAGTAAACAGCAGTGTAAAAGTTACCAGATACTCAAGATGCAAAGATACAATCTAGTATCCAGAGATTACTCACTGATAAATGAAGAGTGGTTGTGTTCTCCAACGCTCAGAGCAGAATTCAGGATTCCTAGGTTCTGCTCCCGCCACCTCTACTGACTCAGCATATGACCTTTAAAGGGGGAAAAACAGCAGGATTTAGCAAAAAGCAGGGAGGGTGTGTAATCAAAGATAAAAACAAGACTGAAAGCCTGATGAATGGGGAAAAAAAAGGAAGAGAGTTTGGGAGGAATGATGAACTCATCTTTTGCCATATTAAGTTTAAATTGTCAGCAAGATAACCAGAATGAGCTGTCAGAGATGATCTAAGATGCAAATTGGAATGAAAAGGCACAAAGTCCAACCATATGAGTGACACCAATTCTGTTATTCATGTTATTCCAGGAAATACACTGAGAGGGAAAACACCAACTTCATGGAGAGGCAGGCATGCTGCTGTCCAGGTTCCCCCTTAATTTTGGCAGCATGTATCCCTGAAGTGCCATCATGCCATGTGGCCATGTCTTTGTAACTTGTGCCACATTCCCCCCGAGGCAGCATTTTTCTGGAATTATACAGTCTCAGAATCTAAACCATTTATCTGGTGCTGTCACAGTAATATCAGCAGTGCCTCTTTGAGTGCATGCATTGATGTGTGAAAATTTCAACAGAACTAATGATCTCTGCTCTGTTGCCAGATTAACACTGGAGAAAAGTGTTTGGGGGCATGTATGATCTTAGTTACACAATATGTTGTGGATGCGCACTCCTTACCAGGGAAACAATCCAAACATTCCAGTTTAATTAAGTCCAGCAGCCCAAAGGCTGAAAAGGAGAAAGAAGTCTCTCTCCTCCAAAACTGAGATATTTTCAGAAATATAAAGTGTTCATGATCATTTCACATTCTGTTTGTGCCTACTATTGGCAAGAGCAACCATGCTAAAGAGGTAGTGCAGAAGTCTTTGTATAACAAATTAGAAATTGATTTCCAACTGTTTCAAATCCTGTTTTGACAGTCAACAGGAAATCTTCAATGACAGATAAGTTAACAAATGTCCCTCTATCCTCACTTGTGCTAGAATAACTTGTCATTAATACTTATAATTATATCTCCCCTAGATGTTTCCTACACAAAATGGATACATGACAGAAAGAGGAAAGGAAAACCCCAGAAGCCATGAAAGGGAAGCAGAACCAAAACAACATAATGCCCCTAAAAGGAGCCAAGTAGAAGCCCTTCACTCTTGTTAATGCCCGCTCTGCATAACTGAAGATCTGAGATTCTGGAGGTATGGGGAGAGGACAGCTTATTGAGATGAGTAGGAAGTGGATGATTTGCACAGAATGCTTCCTTCTGAAAGCAGCAGAAATGTCACCAAAAAAGTAATGAAGATTAACTTGACTAGAAGCAGCATAAAATTAAACTCACCATTTACCCATAGTGGATGCTGTGGGATTAGCACTTTCTTTCCCTAGAACCTCAGTAATAATCATGTCTAGAAAAATTAACTTTGCCCATTCAATGGCAGCCCCAAATTCCTCCCACAAAAGAAGAATTAATTAAAAATATTACCAAGTATTCTTGTCCATACTGTCCTTTGGGAGAGGAAGGGCACCTACCTTACCAGATACAGTGAAATATAATCACAGGATTTCTTTCCCCCTCATACTGTAAGGATTCCCACCCCCCCATTACAAATTTTTCCACTTTCTAGCATCTGATGAAGTGCCACTTCACCCATGAAAGCTCATCCAAAAATAAAGTTGCTGGTCTTTAAAAGTGCTGCAGGACTCCTTTTTCATTTTACCTCACCAGAGTGCAATATAGCTATGTTGTTATGTATACTATATTAAGATCTGATCTTGAACAATAACAATAAAAAAGTACAGAGACTCTGCACAGAGGCCCTTTAACTTCAATCATGTGTCCAGAAGGAATCAGTTGCAGGATCAGGCCCTTATTCAGTATAGATTAGCCTTCATTACCAATTCATGTAGATGTCCTTGGAAAGAAAAGACCCTTTTGTAAAAGAGAATGTTAAAATGGAAAAAAAGAATGTTTACAACAGATATTTCAATTGTATTATAGTTCTTAATCAGAATGGCAAGCTCTTTGAAACTCTTTCAATTAAGCCTGGCAAACTCTTCAAAAACCTTCAGAACTCCTGTTTCATCTGACTGAATCTCTAAGTTATATATTTTCATGTAAGAAAAGGTTTTTACTTTGAAAATCTACATAATTAAAAACTGCAGAGAGCTTTCTGATTGATAAAGTTTTAAGTGACAGCTCTGCAGCAAACTGCCTCCCACACAGAAGCAATTTGAAAAGTCTTTCAGAATTTTGCATAAGTGAAGAATCTTAGCAGTTTTTTATTGGGTTTTAAGTTCTTCTTAAGAAGTGGCAGGCTGCCCATGCCAGATTGATATGGTTGGTGCGGATTTAAGATTTTTTTAAATACCAATAAATGGCTATTCACAAAGCATCTAATGCAAATAAATATTTTCTGTACTTAGCAATGCTTTAGGACCAATTTCATACTCAAAGCCTAGCTCAGTCCCACTTCTCCCCATCCATACAAATATCTGCCATCACCTTCAGTGAGATAGACTTGTTCCATAAAGTACAGCCTATACAGATAATTTTCAAATGGGGTAGCCATGTTAGTCTAGTTCAGTAAAACAAACAAACGTGACATTTTTAAAGGCTAACAAATTTATTTATTGCAATAAATTATAGATGTAATCCTATCAAAACTGAAACAGGAAGCAAAAGCTCATACAAACAAGTCACATTCTTCCCTGGGTTAAAAATGGACTCAAATCAGAACCTAATATCTAAACCCTGTCAAGTTGCATGTGTTTAATTCGAATCCCTGGATCTAAACAAGCACCAAGAGTTTTAGATGCAAGTAGAAAAAAACCAAATTTTCCAGGGGCTGTTTGAATGCAGCCAGTTTCCTTTGAGAATCCTAGTTCTGAGTGGGCAAGGACCCAAAATGCTAACTACTAACCAATCTGAATATAGGTATCAAAGTTACCCTTTTCAGTCCTTCTTTAACTTTTAAATTTAAGGAGAACTGTGCATGTACAGGCAACTGACACACAAGGGGGGGTAATCTAAAGAGTCATTGGTCATATTCAGTCTATAATTCAGGTTTTATAAAAAAAGACTTTTTTTGTTTCCATTCTGGTTGCTATTTTAACAAAATGGCCATTCTCTTGTGGTATCTATCATCCAATCACTGATGCATTGCTCAAGAACAAGTGAAGACAAAAGTTAAATTGTTTAGAAAGAAAAATAAAGTGACTAATCTTTGTCACTCTCAAATAAGTATCCAGTATTAAAAAGAGTGAAAAACTAATACTTTAAAATAATTCTTTCCATTTTAACAGCCAAAGGTGTTTTGGTAAAATAGTTAAGGGAAACTTTTGTTTTAAAATAATATACTTAACTATTTTGAGTTCAAAGTATATTCTGAGATGCCTAACAAATTTCCTATGCATGCAAATCATCATGAAAGTCACATTTAATTTACTATGTGTTTTCCTTATTCAACAAGGACAAGCTAAAATAAGTGGAGAAAAAGAAAGATTTTCACACTTTTAATTAGGTGAGAGTCACTATCATGACTAAAAACCAAGTCAGAAACAGAGCTCCGTCATTATTGTCTATACTCACACTATATTCTGCTTCACACTTTTTTTTGATGAAGAAGCAAAACATAGTAAATGAAGTCTGAATTCCATGGAGGTGACAGTCATGATAATGATACAAAGATATGTTAGGGGGGGGGAAAAAAGAACATTGTAATCATTTTATACTGAACAAGAACTATGGGCCATCTTAACTTATTTTTCTGACCTCAAAAATTGAAATTGTTTTGCACTTTTGTACAGAACAGGCATCTCCAAAATATTTTAATAAGTGCCTTATTACAGATGAAATGTATAACCAAAATATAGTAGGATTCCTGTTTGTCTTATGTGGGTGGGGTTGTTTATGTTTGGAGATTGTTTGTTTGTTTCTACCACCTGATAAAGTAAGGATGTTCCTAATCTGCTAGCTATATTTGCAAGCTAAATGTTTGCATTAAATATAATCTCTGGCTAATCGGGTGGATAACGGGGTGTGATGTTTCCCTTCCCACAATCTGGACTGATGAATAAATGCACCATCTCGATACCTCACTCATGGGCTCCAACCTCTTTTGCTGTGTGAACAACTCACTCTGAAGTCAGCTCACTCCCAGGCTCCTACATGTTACCTCACATAGTGAAGGAGCACAGTGGCCAGCCACTCGTGGGACGGATGCGCAGCGAACACTCCCAGGAACAGCCATCTTGCAGGGTTCAGTGCTGTACACTGCACCCTGCAAGCTTCTTTACACTTGTCTTTCAGTTTATCAAAGAAATTGACATGAACCAGCTCTGTTGCTCTACACGAGAGTTCTTCACGCACTGCAAACACATGCATTGGTCTAGATCAGGCATGGCCAAACTGCGGCTCATGAGTCGCATGCAGCTCTTCCAAAAAAAAAAAACAAACAAACTGCAGCTCCCTGAAGAGCACAGCAGGGAAGGGTGGCATGGTGGGAGACAGGGCCAAGACATGTGCAATGGTCTGGGACCACAGAGAGGTGGTGGCATGGTAAGAGCTGCCAGGGAAGTGGGGGATGATCTCTGCTGGCAGGGAAAGGCAGCGTGGTGAGAGCCACCAGGGAAAAGCAGCATGGTCAGGGACTGCAGGGAAGGGACAGTGTGGTGAGAGCCAGCAGAGAAGCGGGGGATGGTCACTGCCGGCAGGGAAGGGCAGTGTGGTCAGAGACTGCAGGGAAGGAGCAGCATGGTCAGGGTCGGGGTGGGCAGAAGCATGGCAATGTCAGGGAGAGCAGAGAAGGAGCAGCATGGTAAGAGACTGCAGGGAAGTGGCAACAGGGGTGCGGGAGGGAAGCACAGCATGGTTGGAGAAGCCCTGGCATGTTTAGGCTTTCTCATAGGGCCTAATGCAGCTTATTCGTAAAACATGAGTTTATTTTAACAAGTCCTAAACATGATCTGGAATACTGAGAAATGAAAATACAAAGGAGAAAAGTTTAAAATTCAATGTAGATTACTTTCAATTTTTGGCACAACTTACTGCTGTGAAGCATTGTATTCCACAATGATATTCAAAACATTGTGCAATACTTAGAGATCAGCATCTGAGAGAGCTTTTACCTACTGCATTGGCAAGTTACTGCCCAGATTTTAAAAAACCTGTCACAAGCCTGCAGTGTTCTACATACAGTTTTCATGGTAACCTTAAGTAATTATTAGAATCTGATGTTAGTAGGGTCAATATTTGTCCTGTTTCTATGATACAGTTAAAGTACACAATGAATTGTAAGCTTAGTAGTTTTGGAGTAGGTAAAAATATGTGGTTATATGCCTCAGTGTGGCTCTCAAAGGTTTAATAAGCAATTTGTGCGGCTCTTGAGTTCCATAAATTTGGCCACCCTTGCTCTAGATAAATAAGTTTATTGACTATGGCAAGATTTTAAGTGAATAAAAAATCAGATTATTAATAAATCAAGGGATTAATAATAAGTCAAGGGGTTAATCACAATTAAGTAAAAGATACCTCATATTAAAAACTAAGGTTAATATTCCCACTCTGTTTCAATCCACGAACCTTCATGCTTACCACACAGGCCAGCTGCAATACATCTTGCAACCCAGCTCCCCCTCACTGTGAGAAGGCTCCAGTACTTGATGTTGCTTGGAAGCCAGATTCCAGGGAAGAGTCCCAAAACAAAAGATGTCTCATCTTTTAACAAGGCTCCCCCAAACCTCCGAAGTTGAGGTGATCATCCTTATTCAGCACTGGGTACGACTCCTTCCACTGGAGCCAAAGTACTCACAGATGCTTAGCCAAGTCCATTGTTCCTATATGTATGCCTCTGCTGGATGTGGAAACACAGGTTTGTGTTGGTCTGCACCTAGTCAAGCCATGTGAGGCACACATATGGGGACATGACTCAGCAGAGCTTCATACCTGTACATAAGTATGACATTGGAGAAAACCTAGTACCATAACAATAACGTTCAGTGTGTCACAAGCACTCCAAAAACAGCTAATAGGACATACTTTGCATCAGATAATATGCAGTTACACTGTAAGGGTGAATATAGGTGATACACAGCTCATACTAAAAGGATGTATGTGGGTGCAGCATGTCACATGGGGTAGAAATGTTCATAATAGCAAACACAAGGCACTGATTGCAAGTATATGTGGATAGTTTGATTTTTACAAGCAATTTTTTTTCCTTGAGCCACTGATAAATTGTGGAGTGAATCTTAAAACATAAAAGTGTTAACTTAACTGGGGAATACATTGGATAAAAGATAGTTTTAAAAAGGAACTTCTGAGTTTAGGAATAGTTTGTTCTTCCTAAGGAAATGTTATTCATCAGAAGAGTATGAAAAATTGTAATATTATATAATCTAGAGTTGTAAACACTCTCTGTCTGGTTGCTTACAATTGGGTTTCTGTTTAACATCATCATCAAAGAGATAGGAAGCCACTATTCACTTTCAGTCTCTTCATTGCAATCTGGAGCTTTCTATAATAGGAAACAGAGATTCATAGCTGTATTGATGGTTTCTGATTCTCCCAAAATCTACCATTGCAACAATAGTCATAGGAGCAGCACTGTAATTCACAAAGTCCAAGTTAGGCACCTAGACTCCCTATACCATGAATGGCAGAGAGAAGTACCTTAGAATGTCACCACAGCAGCCAACATGCTAGGCAGCTGCCCAAGCAAGCCAGTAGAAGATACAGATGGGAGGAGCGTGTGCCAAGCCCACTCCTCTCACAAAAAGAGGCACCTATTGTAAGTCCAGCCTGCATCCAGCTGCCTTTCTCTGCTAGTTATTCCCAGCTGTGAACCCTTTCTTGGAGTTAGATACCTTAGAAAATTTTTGTAAGAACACAGGAGAAGAAGGATAATCTCCCTCATAACTTCTAGCCCAGAGTCCTTGATACGTCTCTGAGATGTGAGTGACCCCCATTAATGCCCCCCTCCACCTGATAAGTAAAAAGGCTCTTGGACCTTTCTTCCTAATTATTGAGCTATGGGATATCTTGATGAAGATCACTCTCACCATCTTCTGTTAAAGATGTTCCACTATAGATTAAATAAAGAAATAAAGAACAATTAGGCCAGGAAGAGAGAGCACCAAGAATGAGATTGACTCTATGGCCTGGTGATTCACCCAGCATGAGAGAGACTTGGGGTCCAGTTCCCCTGCTGTAATGAGTCTTTAAATTATGCTCTAGCTCAAAGAGGAATTAATTCATAGAAATTCTATGGCCTGTTTTATCGGGAAAGTCAGACTAGATGATCACAATGATCCCTTTGGGCCTTAGAATCTGTGTGTCCTCTGTCCCAATGTCCCCCATCTAGTGTGCCCTTCGTCGCCTAACAACCCGCTCTGCCACCCTTTTGTCCATAACTTTAGCCTCCTCCCCATCACATGGTCTGTCCCCCATGTGTTCACTGTTGCCAAGTGTGCTCTTCCACCAGGTCTGAGATGTGGCACTGGAGTGGATGGAAGAAGTGAGTCAGCTTCTTCCATCAGCCTGCACTGTAGGAGAAACCAGTCTGGGCAAGAGGTTTGGCAATTCCTCTGCAGCCTCTGTATTCCTTCTACTTGACTCTTAGGCTATATCTACACGGGGGGGGGGAGGGGGCAGACCCTGGGAAGTCACCATAACAAGGTTGACTTAAAGTCAACCTCGTTAAGTCGATGGCCCACCCCCTGCCTCACCCCCAACCCAGTTGGGCACCTGGAGGCCAGTCTGGCTCTGGGGCCACTGCCTAGCAGCTGGGAGTTGAATCTGGGTCTCGGCCCCTTGCAGCAGGCAGTGTGGGCTGGAAGATGGCTCCTGCCTCCCATGGCAAGGGATTGGGAGCCTGATCTGGTCCTCAGCCCCTCTCTGCAGGCTGTGGGGCCTAGGAGCCAGCTTGGACCCCAGTCTGGCTGAGAGCTGCTTGTGGCCTAGGAAGGGACCGGAAACAGCCACCGTCACCGCTTCGGGTGGCCGGGCCCCGGATCTCCAGCCAAATACAGCCGGAGACCAGGAGAGCCTGAGGCCCTGCCAGGACCCGGGGCACTAGCACCAGGATTTGGAGCACGGGCCCCGTGTGTCAGGCCCCAGCACCTGATCCCTATAATGGGAGATTCCAGCCACTCTTAGACTGGATCTCTGGGGTGTAATCCTCAAGATTCCCAACCATATTAACATGATAGACTCACCCATGTTTTGCACCTGTAAGCCTTTCCATTCTATGGATCTCTGACCAGGGAGGTAGTTAACGTGACTCAGGGAAACTCTTTAACCCAATGTATTAATTATTCATTAACCCAAAGGTGAAGAGAAAAGGATTAACACAACAAAGATTCCTGTATTCGTAACTTCCCCTTACCTAAACTTTAATCTTTCCTTGATTGCATTTATAAATTTTCCTGAGCACAGCTAGTCCTTATCAAAATACAACCTTTAATTTGCTCATTCCCCACACTTCCATAGTCTTTTCTTGAGCCTTGCCTTTGAAAGAGTTTAGCCCCCTTAGAATATCCATTTAGCTTTGTTGACCAGCACATGGCTCCTCTCCACCCATTTAATCCCTTAGTAAGATAATATGTTTCAGAAGTTAGGTGCACTGGACAAAAAGTACAGATGCCTGACTTCTGTTCCTGGTTCTGCCATTAACCTACTGTGTGACCTTCAGCTAGTCACTTCACCTCTATGTACCCGTTTCCCTTCCCAAATTGGTCTGTTTTTGAGGGATTTTCAAAAGTCACTTATGTGACTGACTTCAGATTATAAATCCCCTTCACTTTCCATAGGACTTGGGATTCTCAATGGCTTTGGAAAAAATCCCACCCATTGTTTACTCACTTTGTATGCTCCTATTGTAATGTATACAATTAGAAGGACAAAATAATACAAAAAAAGAAGAGCAGTAGAAGAAAGAACTGTGAAATGGGCAATAATATTCACAAAATATGCAGATATAAACTTGTCCCTCTCTTTTCATTTCTGTTGTTACACAACTTTTTCTACTACAATGTTAAAAAATCTTTATTAAATCAGGACTGCAAAACCATGTTATTTCAGCATAACTACTATTGTCTATCCTAGTTGTCAGTCAACTGATAGATAACTTAAAGTAAAAATGGTTGATTATTTAATATCTCGGCACATTTTCTCCTTCATAGTAATTTTCCATCCTTTAGATTTTATTTCACAAGTCATATAGAACTGTCTGCAGACACTATTTATCTTTCACACTGTTATACTTTTGAGTTTATAACAGTGCACACTGATATAAATTCTTAATATCTCTATTAATTTGTCACTTGTCTGAAAACTGCATGTGAGATGAGTTTACATAAGCTGTTCTACATATGCATTTTGTTTTAATTTAACTACTTTTTTCACAGGAAAGCTAGTTTACTTTGACTTTCCATAAGTAAGATTACATTTATTACATAATTTTTTGTACCTAAAACTGAATGTACTTTGGGGAAAATATTCAGAAGCCAGCATCCTTTCTCAAGAAAAAGAAAACAGTGCCTAAAACCAATGATAAGCATTTAGCAAATATTTAGGTGACTTGATTGCTTAGGGGGATGACTAGCAAGGATACTGAGCTTTTTATCTCTACAGAGTCATCTTCAAGGGACCAGCAAAACTGTCAGACACTGTGAACCTCCCATCTATAACAGTTATGTGGCTTTCCGTAAACACAGATAGATGGATTCTGTTCTTACATGAGTATAAATCAGGAGGCACTCCACTTCTGCAAACAAATATGAAATTTGAAGCAGGCCTACCTGGTATGTGAATAGAAAAGTCTACAAGACCACCTTTCAAGTATTAAGTCCAGTTTTGGGCCCACCACTACTGGAAGGATGTAGATTAATTGTAGGGGGTGCTGTAGAGGGCAACAAAAATTATGATGGGGCTAGAGCACATGACTTCTAAGAAGAGGCTGAGGAAACTCTGCTTGTTCAATCCACAGAAAAGGAGACCAATGGGGGATTTCATAGCTGTCTTCAACTACCTGAAGGAGAGCTCCAGGTAGGATGGCGCTTGGCTGTTCTCAGTGGTCTCAGGTTGCAATCGGAGAGGCCCAGGTTAAATATTAGGAAAAACTTTTTCACTAGGAGGATCGTGAAGCACTCAAATGAGTTATTGAGGGAAGTGGTGACAGGTCCCAAGCGGATAGCTGTGTTAGTCTAGTTCAGTAAAACAAACAAGGAATCCTGTGGCACTTTGAAAGACTAACAAATTTATTTATTACATGAGCTTTCATGGGTAAAATTCCACTTCATCAAACACTCCTCTGTACATTGGATAAATTTCATGTGTCTGATGAAGTGGGATTTTACCCATGAAAGCTACTGTGATGAATAAATTGTTTGTTATAGGGAGATGGCATAATCTCCATCCTTAGCAGATTTTAAAATGCAGTTTGACAAACTCTGGCTGGGATGATTTAGCTGGGGTCATTTCTGTTTTGAGCAGCAGGTTGGACTAGATGACCACCTGCAGTCCCTTTGAACCCTAGTCTTTTATAAGTCTATCGTAAGTAATTACACATGAAAGCATCTGACTAGAGCTAGAAATTCAGTCCTGCAATAAACATATGTAAACTCCCATTAAATTAAATGGAAGTAGCATCCACTCCAGAACTATGTTTTATCCTTTGGAGTGTTGGTAAGAATGACTGTATGTTAAAGCACTGCGGACTATTGATTTATTTTAAATACCCCTGCTAAGAAAGCTGCTTGTTTGTATCACTCAGGATTAGTCTCAGAACAACTTTCCCCATATATAGCCTTTTCATCCTGCCAAGGATGCTCCCTATTCTTGTTTCTCTGTACTTCCATCCCACACTCTGAAAACCACAGTTTTGAACACTCACAGAAATCAAATTAGGATTAGGCTTCTTACCACATTTACTAATCATTTCACATCTGACAATTAGCATACACCACCTCTGAATTTTGCCATGCCATCATCATACAGACCTAAACTTACTAATAGCTAAAGTGAGCACAATTCCAGTGATGTTAATGGACTTGCATTTCTCTAGGCCAGTAGTGAATTTAGCTCATTAGACCTGCATTTATGTACATGCAACATCCACTACATTTAAAGAGCCACATTTTCACCCCCAGCTCAAGCCATTGTGCTACTAAGGCAGTGTCAAAAGCATCTAGAAAACTGTCTTATAGAGACACTGGCAGATTCTCACTGACAGAGAGCAAACAAGGACTATGCCTACACTAAAGGGCTCAGTTAAGTCAACTTAAGTCAGTGAACAAAGTCTACTTAAAAGCTACATCCATGTTGGAGGGCTCTGTTAAGTTGACTTTTAAGTTGATTTAAGAAAGCCTATAGCGTAGACAACCCTATCTACAATGTGTTAAGTTGACTTAATAAAGTTGACTTTAATGCTTAAGTTGACTTTTAAGGGCTGGAGTTATTAAGTCAACTTAAGCAAGTGCTTAAGTTGACCTAACAAAAGTCCAATGTGGACATCTTTCCTTAAGTCGACTTAAGGGAGGTTAAGTCAACTTAAGGCTCCAGTGTAGACGTACCCACAGAGAGGAATCTTAGGGTGGTGCAGAGCAGGCATATCTGACTCTATGCCAGCCACTCCGCCCCCTCCCTCAGCACACAGAGGCATCCTAGAGCAGTGGTTTTTAAACCTGGTTCATGACCCAGTACTGGATCACAGAGCCCCCTACTGCTACTGCTGAAAGACTGCGATACATTGCTCAAAGATGCAATTGTTGAGTCACAAGCACAAATATTTTTTTAATTCAGTCCTGAGGGGAAAAGTTTGAAATCTACTGCCCTGAAGCTGAGCAGGAAAGAACATATTAGAGGTGAGGCTGAGATGCAGACATAGCGCTCCACTGGAACCTTGGCCATTGTCGTGGTCCTAATATAATTTTGCATCCGACACAATTTAGAACAGTAATTTTGGCCCCCAGGGCAAGATCAGGGAAGCAGAGCAACCACCTTTCCTCCCCTTCCCAAACTGAATCCCTGGCTCAGTTTTTAATGAACTAATTCAAAACTGTTAAAGAAAATACAGAAACCTTTTGTGGCACCTTTGCCATTTATACTCTTCTATACATTGCACAAGTTTCACAGTTTCTGATTTTTCATATCATTGTCCCACTCATACACTGTAACCTTGAAAAGAATTGTTCTGAAAACAGTTACTTAGGGCAACATAGCCATTTACTGCTGAGTCTGGTCAAAGACAAGTTATGTGTGCAGAATATCTCTTAAGACTTACAAGGAGAAAAGCACCTAAGTAATTACACTTCACAGAATTTAAAAATCACTGATATGCAGTAGCACCTTTTTAAATTTTCACTAACAATTAGATTAGAAAATATAGCAGTTTAGGAAATTTATTTCCACAGGCACTGCTGACATCCAGTTAGACCAACTCATTTTTATAGAATGAGTCACAGAAATCTTTCTTACAGGTACTTTGGAACAATCTCTCCATCCTGTCTGCATCATCAGAGCAGCTTTTGAAATCTAAGTGCAACAACGTAGCAGGTGATGCATAAAAGAAATGACAGCAAAGCTATTCACAGGCTCAGTCAGCTTGAAATAATAAAGTAAAGAAGGAGCATGTTATGCCTGTTATGTCTGGGATTGCAGTTCAAGATATTTAGCTAAGTGTCCATGTTACAGTCTTCCACTGATAAGGGCTCTGAATAGCAGAACAAGCCTTTAAGGCCTCAGAAATAAACCAACAGACAGTGATTAAAATTCACCCTTTAAGTCATCTAAATAAGGTTTAAGGAGTGCCCAGACTTTTTTTCTGCATGTGGCTGAACTTCACGTTTAACAAGGTGTTTGCTAGTTAGTCTCTACTTACTTTGATGATTAGCTGAGTTGTTTAGCCATGGATCAAGAATACAGAATTCTGTAGCCTATGGGAAGTTTTTAAAAAGAAAACAATCCAGAAAACTAATTTTACAGATATGTGGCTGTCAACCTAGATCTGAGTGACATAGTTAGCAGACAGACACCAAAAATGGGTATTTGAGCACCTTGGGGTAGATGACTGGAGCTGCCACAGATAGAAATGATCACTCAAACTTTGCTCATAAGGTTTGAAAATTGACCTTAGTATACATACTACTAATAAAGGTACTTCAGCTGCAATCTTCCCTGGATCAGGGCTGCAGGATGTAGTGCATATAGGATGCTCCCTTAAGTGATATTGGTTCCTGAGCATTAACTTCTAGTAGGAAAAAAGCCCTCCTGAATTTTAGTTCACCAAATACAGCGCAATCTGTTTGAAATTATTAAATCCACATTCATTACATCAACATTCTCAAAATGTCAACATCCTGGCCAAAAGGCTTTTTTCAAAGTGTGTTCTAGAAATAACAAGCAGAGTTGTTCAGCAGAAATGTGAAAGAAGGTTTGGGGTTGTTTGTTTAAAAGGGTATTCTAATTAAGTCCCAAACAGACACCAGAAAGTGACTTGGATATAACTGTGAATTTCATCAAGGACTCCCTCTGATGCACCTATACTAGGACAATTGCAGTTTTACTTCTGGGCTGTGCTTTCAAAAGGTCTCTTGGACAGAGCAGTGACATTTTGTGAAATGTTCTTAATTGAATGTTTAATCTCACAAACTGAAGGCAGGCTTGTATTTTAAAGTGCAATTGAAATTGGGACTATTTATTTTATAAGCAAATGTAATGCTTAGGAAAGTGAGTGAATCAGAGTGAAAGCCCTCAAAAATCATTGGTTTACCTACATAGTCAATTGAGGATCTAAATCCCACTTTTGTAGCCTCCAAAGCGCTTGGAGGACCTAACAGGAAGCGGCTTCAGCTCAGTTCCAGATTGTCCCTGTTGGTGCTGCCACCTACAGACAGCCTTCCTCCACAAGAAGCTGCTGCCAGCACAGCTGAAAAAGAGACTAATGTCTCCTCTCCCTTCGATTATGGCTGCTGTCAGACGTGGCAGTATTGGACCAACTCCTTTGCCTGGCCTAACAGAGAGAATGAAGATGACACAGGTTCAGATGACAGACAGGAGAACAGAGAACATGAGAGGGAAAGAGTAAAACCCCAAAGTAAAAGAGGACAAAGGGAGAAACAAAGGCAAGCAGAGAGAAGCACAAATGTAGAGAAAGAAGAGAGACCAACACAAATGAGGGATGAGTTGACAGGCAAATAGACACATACACATCTGGTGGCATTTGTGGGGAGAGAAACATGAGGGTGACAGAAGTCAAGTCTCTATTGACTGAAAGGAAGGAGAAAGAAGTAAAAGATGGGGCAAGAAGGAAGGCATGAGTACAAACTTAGGAGAAGCAAAAACCCAGCCGGAGAAGGCTAACAGAAGAGGAGTGAGATATAGGTACTATGGGACTCAGAATCACAATTGGAAAGACATGGTTTGATTGGCAGTCAGCAAGAAAGGGGGTTGGCAGTGAGTCAAGCACAGTTTTCTCCCTCCCTTTACCTTACAACATGATTCACCTTCCCTCTTCCTTCCCCACCCCATTAATTCCCAGTACCTGGTCTCTGCTTTTCCCTGTTGCTAAAGTGTTGCTTCCTGTACTGAGGTTTGTAGCACTTTCCAGAGTGCTCTGCAGTAAACTGGTAGGAACTGTCAGAGAAAATATCCCTACCTCTTCCTTCACCACTTCCCCCCAAAATAGCTTCACCCAGGACTAGATGAAGAGCCTCCAATCCCTCTAACTGGTCTAATACAGTGGTTTTCAAACTTAGGTTTGGGACCCAATACTGGGTCACAGACTCTCAGGCACTGGGCTACAGTGCCCTCACTGACAGTGTCAAAAGACTGCAATGCATTGCTCAAAGATGTAAGTGTTGGATCACGGGCACAAATGATTTTTCTCAACTTGGTCCCGAGGAAAAAAGTTTGAAAACTACTGGTCTAATATATCATCAGGCACCAGGCCCAAACATTCAAACACCTTGAGAAAGGCTACCCACAAAAAAGCCATAGGATTGGCTTGAAAAAGCATAACAATTTTGGGGTTTATGTATTGATTATTGTCCTTCTAGTTTTTGAGCTGTTACGTGTTCATATTTGCAAGTTTTTGCTTAGCACATGAGGGCTAGTGACCGCCTTTTCTTTAAAATGAAGGTTGAGATTCTCAAAAAGTAATATGGGTCCAGGGGCTAAGGCTTTAAGCAAAACATTAAATACTGTGAGACTCGTGATAAAAAAATCACACTCATTGGAAACACTGGAGCCTCTGCCACATGCCAGGAAAAAAGGAGTTGGAATCCCAGATCCAGGGAAGTACTTTATAAACTGGGCTGAGAACTACAGAACCATGAAGCTGGGGAGCAAATCACATGCAGCATGACTGAGAGACAAAGTTATTGAGCTCCTCTGGGAGTAGAAAGGCAATGGGGACCAGGATATGAAAATCATGTGTCTGAACATGCTTCAGTCAGGTGTTCAGATGTATGAACATTTTTGTATATGTAATTACTGGCCTATAAAAAAAAAAATCAGGCCTTTTTGAGTTCAATAGCTTCACAAACAGAGATGGCTTTCTTGTAGTTTAAAGACACTTAGATTCCAAAAGACATTTGTCAAAAAATCATTATAATTCAAAGTAGGTCAAATGTGGAGGATAAATTTACTGATTATCACTTCTAGTTTCTCTGACTTTTTTGTAGTATTTAAAAAGGAAAACCCACAAGTTTATTTGCAACTTTTTTTTTGTTTTAATAAGGTAGTATTTGATCTTTTTTATGTCTTCATCTTGGCAGAAGCCCAACACTTCCAACTTGTATATTTAGCACATTACTAATGATCAGTAAGATGCAGTTATCAGGTTATAACTCAACGATAGTATTGAATGCTGTCAATGTTATATTTTTACTATATTTATGAAAGAATAACACTTACTCTAGTTATTTTTCTACCTGCTAGGAGTAGTAGCAGCGCCTAAGGCTACATCTACATTATTTATACCACTCTGATAGATTAAAATCTTAACCACAATGATGAGCTTTTAAAGACAAGCCTGTAAATGTTTGAGGATTCCACAGGTGCTCTTCCTGAGTGCAAACAAAGGTTTCTTTTTGTAGTTTGAAAACAAAATTAAAACGTAACAAAGTACTGCAAGCTACGGTTTCTGCTTAAAACAAATCCTTGACTGGACACGTTGGCTATATTTGTTTTACTGACATGTCTCTGGAGCTCAGCAAAACAATGTGCATAGATTGAAAGCTCTCTATAATTCAGATACTTGAACTAATTTCGCTGGTGTCCTGCTTTTCTGCCAGCATGACAATGTCTTTGAGGACATAGGTCCTAATGCTGCAAACATTTATATAGGCTTACAGGCATTGAGATAATTCATATGCTTGAAGTTAAGCACATGCTTCAGTATTTGTAGGATTGGGACTTTTATCTATGAAACTCACCTAAACAGCAAATATTCTTTAAAAATATTTCATTATTTAACAAGGTGTTTCTATCATCCATCTTTAAAAGTTCTTTTATAAAATAGTGATGTCATCGACCCTCCTATCTCCATTTATTCCAGAAGAGTTGCCACCAACTCAACTGCTCAGAGTTTGGTCCATTACATTTTGTACAGCAGAAGATATTCCTAATTTAATTTGTTTTCAGCTATGTAAAAGGGAAAGAAAATAATTCAAAGTCCCCTTTCACCTAAATAAAAAATGTGATAGCTAAAATGTCTAAAATTATTGGTAATTCATGCTACAGTACTATATTCACAAACAAAAAAATAGTTTATTGTTAGTTATGATTGCTCGCATAAGAAAACTAAATCAGAAACAAATTGGGAAACAGAAATTTAAGGAACATGCAGAGTTACATACAATCAAATTAGGAAATGCCAGAATGAACTGTTGTCCTGGTAACCTTAATTTGCCCCTCTTGTGGGAATGCATTATTACACAGTCTTGAATACCATGATTCCATTTTTTTAAAAATGAGCATGTGTGCACATGCACACACACACACACGACCGCTAGTTCATTCAGCGCACAAGATGAATCTGTTCTGGGAATGAATCAAGGATATATTGTAAACTGAGTCATCCCTGGGGGGGAGGGAAGGGGTGACTGCTTCAGGACCCACTGTTCCATAGGCCCCGCTGCCCCCCACCCATTGCTGTGTCCCCTGCCCTGCTGCCTTCTGCAGGAAGCCAAAGACAGCAGGGCTAGGTGGTAGTGCAGAACCCAGCCTCAAAGCCGGCCTGCCCTACCTCCAGTGGCGGGGTGGCTGCCCCAGCGGAGGCACGGGGCCCAGCCTCTGGGCCAGCCTGCCCTATGGCCCCCCACAGACTGAATGTCCCTGGCTTCACACCCCCCTGGGGACAGCCCTGATTGTAAAGGAGTCTGTTGGAACCCTGTCTTATTTGTTGCAGAAGCTGTATGATTTGCAATGAATGGGGCAGGTGATATCCAAAAAGATATAGGATGATGTGTTTAGGGCCAAGACCAAAAGACTTGGATTTTATCCCTTCTTCTACCATTGAGCTCTTATATGATACCAAGCAGTTTACTTGCACTGATTTTTTCCCCAGGTATTCGCTTTTACATGTAATGAAAGGCTGTGTCATAATGCATACACACAAGGCAGCTGAATTAAGGTTGCACAAGCAATATTCATTCTGGTATTTCTAACTTGAAAGTACTTAATTTTACAAACTTTTAATCCTTAACTTTGCTTTTCCTATTTTTTAAGCATTTTATGTTTTTCTCCCCTAATTTTCTAAATGGCTTAGTTTATTCATGACAGCAATATTCTTCTAGTGAAGTTTTTGCTGAAGGTTTTTGTATATGTATTTCCTTTGGCTTCCAGTAGAAAATCTTTCCTATGTGTTAATAAGTAAGAAAGCCCTTCTAATATGTATTTTGTTCCCATTGTTATCTTCTGTGAAGCTCTATACTTCACCATTCAGTGCTGGGTTGACCAATATATCAAAAGTGATTAAATTAAATTTTATTTAAACAAAATATTTTTAATGCCACCTCAATTTTATTGCAAATCTTTCGTGCAAATCCTTAGTTGTTTAAAAAAAACAAAACAATTAGGGGATTTCACACTCTTCTTAAAGATAAATATTCAGAAGCTATAGCTCCTAGTTTGTAAGAAACAAACTATATGCATAAATGAATTGGAGTTTCGTGTCTCATTTTCATGTAAGCCTTTCTGAGAAAAGTCAACAGTCTATAAAGAAGCAGTGTAACATACCCCAAGACAAACCTGAAGGAGCAGAGCTGAAGCTGATCCAAACCCAGTCTGCTTTCACAGCAGCTCTTCCAGAGACCCTTCTTTGTAATAAGGTCATGGCTATCTGAGGTAAATCTGGTAGCACAGCAGCTATTGTCATGACAACCAGGGCAAGTCAACCCAAGTAGGCAAATGAAGGGGAAAGAGAGTGCTGAGTGCCTGATTATCTTTGGTGTCACAATGTTGCCATTCAGCAGCAGACAATTTGGGGCCATAGGCAGTGGTGTTGCTGCCACTGAGTACAGAGGGTGTGGGCCCTGAATATGCCAGGCAGTGCCCCCAAATGTGCTGGGGAGCTGGGGCCAGCACGGCCATTTTAAATCTCTTGGCCTGCTGCATTCCCAGTCACATGGCCCAGGGTAGAGCAGGGCAGTAAATGTGAAACATGGCAGCTGCTCCTGTGCCAGCAAAGGTTAAGAACTTTGCTGGGCCAGTGTAAGACAGAGTGCCCGAGCCTCCTAGTAGGGCGCCTCAGCACTGTTGTCGACCGCCTTGCTTACTGAATGAGGTGGTGTCCAAGTATTACTGGCGCTGCCCCGGCAGTAGGGCAGGCAGTTAATTATTAGAGTCTGTAGGAGGTAACAACAAAGGGGGAAAACAAGCAGGTTCCTAGGGGTCACTGGGAGAAGCTTCCAACAGGCACTCAGAAGCGGGCAGATGGGAGGTCACCGACCGATCCAACTCCACTGTATCCCAGCCCAGGTCCCGATGCTGGGCAGCATAGTTGGGCAGGGGACCGTAGGGGTCCCGTGTGCAACATGCCATTCATTCCCTTGCTCAGCCTCTGCGTCACTAAGGCTCTGAGCCCCTGGTTCACCCATGGCCCCTGCAACCTGAGGTATCTGATTCTCCTTAGCCTCCTCCAGATAGCGGGCAGGGGTAGGTTCCGGAACTCCTCATTGTCCTCATCAGGGTGCCACAGGGCCAACAAGCCAGGTAAGTATTTCCACCGAGGGTAGCTCCTCCAAGTCACACCCGGCCTCCTCAGGGCAGTCCCCACTGGCCAGGGGAAGCTTGTCTAAGTCACAGGAGACTGACGGGTCAACAGGGACTGCTGGTTCCCCCGGTGGCGGTAGCAGTGGCATAAGTATCTCCAGGAACTCTGCTGGAGTGGTCCCCTGAGGCAGTGTCCCTGGCCTTTTCATGGCTGATAGGTCCAAGTGGCCATCTGGTCCCCAAGAATTTACCAGCGCCTTGACGGGCCAGGTGTCTGGCTGAGATGTTGCTGGTGGATCTAGGCAGCTGTCTGAGCCCTAAGGCCGAGGTAAGTTCTCAGCTGGCCAGGTCTCCTGCTGGGCCTCTGGAGAAAGCAGAGGGAGCTCCTTCCCCTTCAGCTGCCAAGCCCTAACTGAGCTCCAGGGCCTGCCTTTAATATTCCCTGCCCCCGGCTCCGCCCCCTTAGGGCAGGGCAGTCCCAGCTGCCTGTCTCTGAGGGAGGTCATCTTGCCTCCTTATATAAATGAGCCCCTCTTGCCTTCTTACAGCCAGATAGGGCCTCCTGAGCTGGGTGCAGGGGCGGGAGGACAGGGAAGGGGATTGGGTGTGTGGGGAGGGGGTATGCCTCTGGGAGCCAGTCATTCAGGGATAACTCTGGGGGGCCATCTTGGGAATCCCCAGAAAGCCTGCTAGGAGCCACTCGCACATGGTATGGGGCCAAGTGGAAGAGCCCCAGGGAGCCTGCTGGGAGCAACCCTCGGCACTCTAGGGCATGCAGAGAGCTGGAACTGTGCCTGGAAGGAGGTTGAGGGTTATGCCCCAAATTTTTTTTTTTTTTTTTTTTTTTTTAAAGGAGCAACACTCCTGGGCATAGGGATATCAAGCTTTTTCCAAATTTTGCTGGAAAAAAAAAAGAGCTCAAAATACCTATTAGAGATCATTATACACACATATTAATTAGAGGCTGAACTTCCATTCAAACTCCGCTTGGCTTGTTTACAAAAAACAAAAACACGTCCTGAAGAAAAAGGTGAGATACTGAGGGACAGGTCCTGTAAATCAGAAATTCTGATGCAACCTTAACCATGGTCAGACCATAGTAATACATACCTGCCATTTTAAGTCACTTCCAGATATAACAGAAATAGTGATAATTGTTCATAACATAACATACAACATAGGGGTAGTAGAAAATGACATCAGTCAATGTTATTTACAATGAATTGCAGGTGATGCATATTGTCTTTATCATGTAGTGCTGGAAGGCTCTAAGGGTATGTGCATACACACTGTTTAAATCGAAATAACACTGGTTATTTCAATTTAAAAAATGGTAGGTCCATATCACGTTCCCTTGTTTCAAAATGAGGAGCTCCCTCATTTTGATATAAGGAAAGTCATATCAATACAATAAAACCTAGTATTATATTGATATGATGGTTAAATCTAAATTGTTATGTTGAAATTACGCAGTGTGGACATGTTATTTCAATTTAACTGTTAAATCAATTTAAAAATTTTTGTCCTTCTCCTTCCCAGGTGCTTTTCTTTTTCTATATATTGGGGGGGGGAGGGCACGGCCCTTCTAGGGGGCCATGTTGCCACACCTCCCATGGTGCCTCTCTCCTAAATTGAAATAGCAAGTCCTGTTCATGGACAAGCTATTTCCATTTGAATTTCTAGTAGGGACCTGTTGAATCGATTTAACTTAAAATTGATTTAATGATTTTTATATCAATTTTATTAAATCGATACAAGTTAAATCAATGCAACTGTATAAATGTGTACATAGTCTAAATATTAAAGATCATCAGCAAGGGAAGAACCTAAGGTGATTTGGTGCTTTTGTCATTATGCATATAAAACTTAAGGTTCTGATAATGCACTGATCTATGTTTAGCTAACCTTTTTATCTAAGAATTGAAAAAAAAAAATCTTAGAAATCTCATGTTTATTGCTTCTGTTAACTTCATTTCCAGATCAAAGTTGAACCAGGATATGGAAGTGTCACAGCTGAGGGCAACCTGTGTTCCTCCTCTCCAGTCTATCAAGGAAAGTAACTCTTAGGCTTCTATCTCCACAGGTGTCTCCTTGTCTTGCAACAAGAAACATGACTCTACTTCTCCTGACTTGGGTAGATGCACAGTTCCCAGCATATGCTGTAAATTTCCCAGAAATTAAACAGCCTCAGCAGGCCTGCTCTGCCTTCCTCTCTCAGAAACTATAAACAGCATAATTGCCAACAGTTAACTTACTACATGGCCCTTTCTAAACAAGCACATTTATTCTGAAGATAAATACATATATAACATCAACAAAAGAACCTACATACTTGTTAATAAGCTTACCAAGAAATGACCTCCCACAATCTCCACAAAGCTCTGGTCACTGTCAGCCCTTTGAACTCTTTCCTAAGAACGGGGTCCTCTCTTTGGGCAGATGGTCCTGTCGGTTTGCCTGATCAGAAAGAAAGCCCTGACCCAATTTAAACTCAGGTTATTTGTTCAGAAGTACTTTCTTTGTGTGTTGGCCTCTGGCAAACTGAGTTTCAACTTATTTAGGTAAATGTCTCTAGGAGATGGTTCCCCTCTGGAGGTGTTACAACCTGAGTTAATGGGCCTAATCACCGTCCACTGTTCTCAGTTCCTGGAGTGGTGTGGTCACACTCCCCTATGATATTTCACATAATCCTTTGCCTACACTGATACACAAACTTGATACAGTAAAACAAGCAATGAGTCCTGTGGCACTTAAAGACTAACATTTATTTACTGCATGAGCTTTCATAGGAGAAAATCCCACTTCAGCAGATGTTTTGAAGATGGGGGGAACTTAGAGAATGGGAGGAAAATATATGTAGGAAAAGGTTCTTCATAGGATCAGGTCACCCTGTAACAGCAAATCAAAGCAGTTGGGTATTTGAATCTTAGCCAACTGTTTTGATTTGCTGAGTGTAATCTGATCCTATAAATTACACCCTCTGCATTGATTTTCCTCCCATTTTGTAAGTTCTCTCATCTTCAAAGAGTCTGGTGAAGTGGGATTTTCTCCCACAAAAGCTCATGAGATACATAAATTCATTAGTCTTTAAGTGACACTAGACTCCTTATTTGTTTGCTTACCTAGACTAACATAGCTGCCTCTTTGAAACTTGATGTAAGATCTGCCAAGGATTTTGGAAGAAATTCTCATACCTATCACAGGAAGCCCATGGGTATTACTATATATTAAGAAAACATCCTAAAAGCATGCTGGGTTGATGTTTTTATGTTAGCTTATTTGCCCAGCACATCACTGTTTCAAACCGAAGAATTCAGTAGCCTGCTTTTCACAAAATCTGCTCACCTGCAGCTCCACTAACTTAATTAACTTGTGAAAATGAAGCTGGTACCCTAACTCTTTTTTAACCAGAAGTATAATCTGACTGTTACTCTTGTCACGGATGTATGCGAGGTCTACCATGGACATAGTAGGCCCTGAAAAAGATCTGTACATTTTAAGACAGATGCAAATGTGAAGACAAACAAGGAGTCTGGTATCACTTTTAAAGAATACAAATTTATTTATCACATGAACTTTCCTGGGAGAGAATCCCACTCCTGTGAAAGCTCATGCAATAAATAAATTTGTTGGTCTTTGAAAGTCCCACCAGACTCCTTGTTTGTTTTGCTCAACTAGACTAACATGGCTTGAAAATGTGAAGATGTTATCCTGAAGACACAGAGTGCAAAATACTTTGTATTCATTGGTCCCTGCACTCACTGAATACTACCATCAAGAACAGCTGAGCATCAGCCTATATATAGTAAGATGTAATGTCTGCATATTTACACAAGTTGTAAATTTCCTCAAGAAGAAATCGTTCAAGGAAAAAAATAGACGAATCGTCAGTCACAATATCAATCTTTCTTCCATAAAATACCATTCCAAAATATCTCTAGTATTATAGCTAAGTACATTTATAGGCTTCATCACACTAGTATTCAGCATTCATATGGATATTACAAATCTGAGTGACATGAGAGTTAGTTCTATCCCTACTGCCTCACATCCGATTTTCCAAGAGTACTCTAACCTTCTATATTATACGACTCTGAATACTAACACACTTTGCTGGTCATTCATTCCATTTAAGAAATTGCAAGTAGATCTGGCCAAATGATTTTTTTTTCACTTAATTTACCATTCTTTTCAAATAAGACATTCGGTGAATGCATTTTTTTCATTAGTCACCCATTTTATAAGGCTGGATGAATATATTTACTGAATAATTTGGTCAATGCATTCCATTACGTTTTTCAAATGAAATATTCCACAGATAACTTATTTGGAATCACTCACTCTGCTTGATCATGAGATGGTCTGAAAAATAAAGGTTTTATTTAAATAGTTATTTTTAAACCTTTTGTTCATGACAGGAATCAAGACTTAGAAATGGAGAGACTGACTGGCTAGATAGCAGTTCTTCAGAAAAGGGGCTTGTGGTTGAAGTGGACAAGAAGCTGGATGTGAGTCAACAGTGTGCCCTTATTGTTAACATGGGTAATGGCATATTGGACTACATTAGCAGAAGCATTGCCAGTAGATTGAAGGAAGTGATTATTCCTCTCTGTTTGGGACTGATAAGGCCACATTTGGAATATTTGTCCAGTTTGAGGCCCTCCACTAGAGCAAAGATGTGGAAAAACTGGAAAAAAATCCAGCAGAGGGCAACAAAAATGATTAGGGGGCAGGAGCACATGACTTGTGAGCTATGTTCCTTCTAAGCTGTGCGCGCGTGCACACTCACACAGGTCATGAAACTTGCGCACAACAAAATCCAGCATTCACAAAAAAATTCAACGGGGCTAATATTTTTATACTACTTTTAGAAGGCGGATTCAAGTAGCATGTTTCAAATACGGTTTTGTAATTTATAAAATCATTTCCATCGCCATATATAAATAAAATTTAGATATTATTTGCATCATACACACTTGCTTCATTGTGCTCACAAGTCTGACCACACTCACTGGAGTGAGCACAAATTTGGGCTCTGATTCCAAAAATTTGCACAGAAGAAATTTTTTGCACACACAGCCTATTAAAAATTAGAGGGAACATTGCTTGTGAGGAGAGACTGAAGAAACTAGGCTTCTTTAGTCTGCAGAAGAGAAGATTGAGGGGGAATTTGATAGTAGCCTTTAACTACTTGAAAGGGGGTTTCAGCGAGGATGGAGCTAAGCTGTTCTCAGTGATAGCTGATGACAAAACAAGGAGCAATGGTCTCAAGTTGAAGTGGGAGAGGTCTAGGCTGAATATTAGGAAAAAACCTTTTCACAAGGCAGGTGGTAAAGCACTGAAATGGATTACCTAGGAAGGTGATATAATCTCCACCCTTAGAGATTTTAAAGGTGTGGCCTGACAAAACCCTCATTGAGATTATTTATTTGGGCCTGGGTCTACTTTGATCAGGGGGTTGATCTAGATGTCTTCCTGGCATCCCTTCCAACCCTAATCTTCTATGACTATGAAATGCCATCATTTGGGGTGCCAGCAATAGGAAGTGAAGATTCCAACTAGGTAATTGACTCATGATGGGCAAACTCCCCATACCCATGAGGATCGCCACTGAAATCTATCAATCAGAAGATGTGTTTTATGTCAACAACCTTGTTACCTTACACAACATATATTCTCTCTGTTTTGGTCATTGTGCCTTGATCAGAATAAGAATTAAACTGGCTTACAATATGTGAGAGTGACTGAGACCCTAGTCTTTTAGCTGACTCTTCATGGAGAGATCCTGGCATTCAGAGAACCCTTCAGGTTTTAGGGGGTTCTCTGAGTGCCAGGATCTGTCCATGAAGAGCCAACTGGAGCCTCAGTGAGGGTCAGATATTGTAAACAAGTTTAATTATTATTCTGGACATGGCATGATGATGGTTTACACCATGTAAGGTAATAAAGATTGATATAAAATTCATCTGATTGACAGATAATTAGTATGACAGGCAGAAAACAGCTGAAAATTTCCAATACTAGATATCTATAGTGCTGGGGCTTAAGTATTGAGTCCAATTCTGTTTCCAATGAAGTCAGTGAGATTTTGTCCCTTTAATTTCAGTTGAAGAAGAAGGAGGAGGATCAGATTCATATTTCATCAAAACCTTCAGCAATGCTTATTTTAATTGTGAACTTCACTTTTTAGGACAATTCAGTCCCCAGATTAAATAGGACAAGAAGTGTTTTCCCCAAGCATTTTTGCAGTTGCATGTATCTGAGCAACACAGCATAGCTTTCTTTAAAGCTATCAACACATATATGAGTAGAAAATAATATTTTATATAGCATACAATTTCATGGTAAATAATAAGCAACAGGCAGCCTGTGTGTATATTTAAAGCATCAAGCAGTTTTTAGTGTGCATGACTAAGCATTTTCAGATTAAAATTTCTGCCATGTTTTGAAGGATACAAATTGATTTCCAGAGGAAAGACTTTATTGTAGAGTTTTCCATTGTTAATTTGCCCTTTTAAATTTGTGATTAAGGCCTCAGAAGATTCCCCTAAACTCTAGAAATCACCATCACTCCAAACACTGTCTGTCATATTTTAATGATATACATCCCCACGTCACCAAGCTTCAGTGTTCCATAGCTGAGAATGACAAATTCAGGACAAACAGCTAAGAAATAAGGTAGGCTCTCTCCCAAAGTGTTGGTTATTATATCACTAGATTATACCACACCCATAACACATGTGCACATCAGTTTCATCATACTAGTTAATAAGGAGTTCAGAATGCAGTTTTCCCTAGACATGTTTGTCTTCGTCTTATCACCAAGACACTAAACTTTAAAATGAGTGGTCACTGAAAACCAGTTTAATCATATAAAGGTCCTTCTAATTACTTGAGATTGTCCACTCAGTCATGGTTCAAAATGCTCCTTTTAGCTATAAATCTGCAGCTCATAGAATCAGGGAAGGAAAGAGACCAAATGAAGATGTTTCAGGGGTTATGTGCTTGAAAATTTACTGTTTTAAACACAGCTTATAGCCTCTATTTCTGGAAAGTTACTGGCCCAAACAAGAGTCCAGGGTCACACGACCACATCAAGTGTCCTTACCTGTTGTAATGACTCTCAGGGGCAACAACTGCAGACATCCTTGCTAAGGTGTCCAAAAGAAGAGCAATTTGGGCAGGCTGAGTTCCATGGTCCATTGTTAGAGTGAAGTATCTTTCATGAGAAGTTCCAAAGGGGTAGCCATGTTAATCTGGTTCAGCAAAACAAACAAGGAGTCTGGTGACACTTCTAAAGACTAACAAATTTATTTATCATATGAACTTCTGTGGGAGAAAAATCCCACTTCATGAGGTGCTTGAAGATGGGGCAAGCATCTGACGAAGTGAGATTTTTCTGTCATAAAAGCGCATGTGATAAATGAATTTGTTAGTCTTTAAAAAGTGCCCCCAGACTCCTTGTTTGTGTCTTTAATGGCCATATTGTAAATTTTATCTGGGAGATGGCACCCAGGAACCAACACATTTGGGATTAAATACTGAGCCAATATTCATAACTGTAGAGATAAAATAATAAATGGATTTAACCAGAATAATTACATTTAGCAAATCATAATTTTTCTATTCACACCTCATGTCATCCTTGGTACAAGATTTGTTTTAATTGTATAACAGTGGGAATATCAATTATATAAATGGTCATATTCAATCATACAGCGTCACACTCTGTCACAGCTTTAGTCACTCATGAAGAGTCACCTACAGATAGGTCTCTTGCACTGTATCTAAAAAACAAATTAAATCAGTTAATAAGAAGTGCCAGGACATTTCATATGTGGTAAAATATATTAAAATTATAAATTAAGTGATGACAATGAATTACTTTACAAAGTTCCTGATCCAGGGTTGTGAAGTTAATAGAAAAATAAAAATGAATCACCCTGAATACTGATTTATTCAGACCTATTTGTTAAATTGAAATACTGTGCTGACACTATTTGTATGTATCAGAGGTGTCAGTCAGTATGGCGTAAAAATGGTTATCATTATACATAATTATTCAGTGTAATTAGTAAGAATGCAATTCCTAGCAGTTTCTTGCTCTTCGCTGTAATTTGCAACAAAATGGAATAGTGTAACCCAATGAACAGAGATTCCTTAACTTGAACTTCTTTCTCAAAATGATGAAAACTTTTTCAAAGGATCCCCAAAACCTCACTAACCCTTCATGGGAGAATCTCTTACAATAGCAAAAATAGATCTCTCAGTGCCATACAAAAATAGGCAAGCATTATTATCCCTATTTTACAGATAGGGAAAATGAAGTTCAGGGAGATAGATGAGTGACATCCCCAAGAGCACACAAAAAGTTAGTGGTAGCACAGGAACTGAACTTAGGTTTTCTGATTTCTGAGGCGATGACCTATCTCCTAGATGAGATTGCCTCCCATAAAATTTTTTATTCTCAGATAGAATAACTCATAAGGTTGATGTCATCTATAACATAGCAGATTGACGATCCTGCAATATTAGAAACCCACCACAATTTTGACATTAATTAGCTTACTTTGAGTAGTCTACAATTTTGCATACCTTTTGAGGTTTGCAAACACTACTCTCCCCTCCCCATGAATACTCCCCTCCTTAGCTATGTTTGTTTTGGCAATATTTGTTCAATTTGTCATGTGCATTCGAACGCAAATGAACTCGTCCAATCTCACAATATCTGCATGTTGCTAGGAGACAAACAGTTATTTACGTACACTACACTACTTCCACAAGTTTTAGCAAATGGGGAATCCTATTGAAGACTCAAAAACAAAAAAAAAAATCAGTGTTTTAGCTCATGCAAAGCAGTATCGCCAACAATTTTATGCTGACAATGGCAAGTTGTTTTGTAAAACTGCAATGTCACATCAGAATACACACAAGTCCAGTTTTGATGTTCACTTCAATTATGATCATCATCATAATGCCAAATGCAAAGAGACAGATCTGACATCAGAAGCAAAATGTCAGACAACTGTCGTATCTACATTTAATTGCAGTTATCGAGACATAGTGCTCAAAATGTGGCGTATTTTGAACTTGTCCAGGTGTTCTCAATTGCAAATATACCGACGGAGAAACTTGATCCCCCAGTGCAATGGGAGTACATTGAGAAACAAATGCCAAACACAGGTGCTCTTCCTTCTGCTAGCAAGCTTCGCCAAGATTACTTAGTAAAAGTCTTTGAAGTACATGGAAAGAGCTTATGAAAAAATCTGCTTCTGTGTGCATTGTGTATTTGAGAAGTCAACAGGTGACAAAGATAACTTTGTACTGCATATTGTTGTTGTACACCAAATGAGTGTCTCAGAAAAGCTACTTTCATTCCTTTTGGACAGTCCTGTTCTTAACCTGGTAAATTACTTAATTGTGTTATAAGCTGTGATAAAGCACCTGATCAATTTTGATTCAGACTTTAATAAGGTATCCAAGATAGTGACAGACAATGCATCATATTATACTCAAACATGTAATTGGGTTCTAAAGGTGCTACTTCCTAATTCAGTACAAGTAAAATGTGATGTGCATATTGTAAGTCTGGCTACCAATCAAAGGCCCATTCCTTTTTCTAAAGCTGATAAATTCACTGCTGTGATGAAAAAAGTTAACACATTGTTGAGCTTGCAAACTGTGTTTTAGTGCTTTTTCTCATCAAAAAAGAACCCCCCATCTTAATCCTGATGAAGTGCCTCTGTGTCTAGAGCCAATAGTGATATAATAGAATTCATGATTTGAAGTAGTTCTTTATCATGCTGAGCATGTAAATGACTACCATGAATTCATTGAAAGTGAAATGGAGATTTCACCTGATACTCAAGTAGCGGACAGACTGACTTCACTTCTAAACTACATGAACTTGCCATAGAATTCATTGCTCAGAATGCCAAACCATTGATAGAAACCATTACAGTAAATCGTTTGAGATGTGTTCTGCTTCTATCCACACGCCAATGCTGCAGAAAAGCACAGCAAAGAAGAAGAGCTGAACGTGTTTTTACAAAAAGAGTTCAAAACACCAGTAGACAAACTGAAGGAATGCTACTGCAAAACAGATCAGCATGTTGCCAGACCTGCTTGATGAGGCCCAAGGTTCATGCAGTTCAGCCTGTCATTTATTAAAGCTGTTCAAGTATTTGATGTCAAACAAGTAAATATGTTATCAGAGTGGACATTCCCTTTGGAGGCAATCTTTATGTTTGGCCAAAAAACTAAAGAACAGTTTGCCCCCATTGAATTTTTTTTTTGCAAGTGAACAAGCATTAAATTATCTTGGAGAGTTTTAGGATTATCTGCAGTTCTACAGCATTTTCCAGAATTAGCAGATATAGTAAAGTGATCCCTATTAATCTTGTCTGATTGTGTGGATGGAGAGCATGCAGCATCTCTGTATGTCGTTGTCTTCACAAAGAAAAGACAGGGCATGGAGACCAGTAGCAAGACATACTGCGTTAAAATTCAATGCCTGTAAAATGTAAAAGCCTAAAGTGACTGGATGCAATTTTACACAGTTGTGTTAAGACTTCTAGGCTACGTCCACAGACAGGCAGTTAAATTGATTTAACTTAAATTGATTTAATAAAATCCCTATAAAATTCATGAAATTGATTTAAGCTAAATTGATTAAACAGGTCCACACCAGAAAGTCAAATCGAACTAGCACGTCCAGGGACAGGACTTGCTAGTTCAATTTAGGAGAGGGGCACCACGGAAGGCATAGCAAGATGGCCCCCTAGAAGGGACATGCCCCCACCCAATATGAATAGAGGAAGGCACCCTGAGAAGGAGAAGGGCAAAAGTGTTAAATTGAAACAACCATTACATTGAAATAACTCCTCCACACAGTGTTATTTTGATACAATGGTTGTAATTTAAGTGTCATTCCAATTTTAAATGATGTTTTATTGAATCAGTTTAACTTTCCTTGTTTTGAAATGACAAAACATTGTGTGGACCAAAACTTTTTAAAATTGAAATAACCACTCTTATTTCAATTTAAACCTTGTGTGTGGACATACCCCTAGGCTTCTGAAGTTTGTATTGTATCAGTTGCTTTTTCACTTTTTTGATGACTGTAGTTGCACCAGTATGTCTGGTTATCAGAAAAATTAGCAGGCCTAGTAAAATAATTGATTGTTAATCTCACTCCAGCAAATTATTCTTAAATAGGCCTATTCTGGCTTTTCCAAATTACTTCTATTTACAAACATACATTACTTTCCCACATTTTTTCATATCTTGTCCACAAATCAACCTCAATTAGTTGAAGATCATCCCATGATTCAAGTAGGGCCTTAAAAGTCTACCATTAGTTTGGAAATCTTCAAAATGTATAAATTATAAGATTTACCCAACTCCTGTGTTATGTTAAAGAAGGGAGTAGTGGGTATTATCAAATGATTCTTTGATCCAAAGATAATCACAGACCTTATTGAAGACAATGAGCACGATTAGCAAAGCAGAACCTTCTCTAGATGTGGAGTTTCTTAACAGAACCAAATCTGTAAATAATCTCTTTCCAAAAGGTGAAATCTTCCGAATGCGAATAGCAAGAAGCAGTAAAAAAGTACAAGAAATATTCTTAGACTTAGTGACACAATCCAGAAGTCATAAATGTCTCTTGTGACATTTTTCTTGCTTCAGAAAATGAAGTTGTTTTGGTTTGGTTTGGTTTTTTTAGGCCCATGATTTATGGGAACACTGCAGAGTACTCTTTAAATCTGTTTTTGCCTAGTGGTCTCATTAAGGCAAGGTGACCCTTAAATCTTTCAGACTATACATTTTGAATTATTTTGTATGTCTACAGTGAATGGGTTTAAAAGGTATTAAGTTTAATTCAGTTAACTTTGGCCTGTGGCCTTTTAAACATCAAGAAACTTTTAAACCAGTTCTTGAACATTCTGAAGGTAAAAAAAAAAACACTCATTCTAGAACCTTACAGCACTGATGAAAAATGGTTCTGGGTTTCTCTTGCCAAAGCTCAAGTAGCCCTTTACCACAGTTTTCAAGAATAAAATATACTTGACTGTATTAGGTTTCCTATTAAGTGTAGTTATGGTCTTTCTGAATTAATTTCATTTCTTATTTTTAGACTCTTTCATCACTCCTAAATTTGGAGACAAAGAGGAATTAAAATATTCAGAAATATAATAATATATTTCACCTTTAAAACTGGATTTAATATATTCTGGTACAAATTATCTGCTGGTATAAATCTATTGACTTTAATGAAGTTCCAGTAGCAGAAGATTTGGACCTTTAATTTTTAAAAAACAAATTATTTTAGTTCCATTTGGAAATGTAGCTAGAAAAAAGACCAGACAGGGCTCTGTATTCTAATTACTCTAGCCTGAGAAGGATCAGGGAAATCTTTGTCTTCAAGAAACAAAAGGCCCAGAATTCACTTTAGAAAAAAACCTTTAGAGCTCTATTCCTGACAAAGATATGAAAAAGTGTGCTTTTTCAAAGAGTCATCTTCTTTTCTAATGCTCCAAGAAAATCATATCAATAGTTTAGAGTGCTAAACTGGAATTTAATTAATATTTTGCAAAAATACTGTTTTCTTGCTTTCATGTGTTTGCAGATAGTAAACTGGCCATTAATTGCAGGTGGTTCTAATTTTGGTGTACTGAAAAATGAGGATCACCCAAATTATTCTGCCCTTCAAAATCTGGATCAAATACTGATGACTCTTCTGTAGGTACCTGAAGAAAATATCCCTATACAGAAAGGGAGAAATTAATGCTAGCTGTGTCAAATTTGTTTTTGAAACCTGTTAATCCAATTTAGTAACAGCCAATATGCATTATAATGTTACAGTACATTACAACAGTGATTTCAGTTAGGAGTAGGGGAGAAATCCATGCAAACTTAATTTCTGAGGCATGTAAGAACTCCAAACTAAATCTAGAGAGATGCATGTTGTTGCATTCAGACTGGGATCCTCATTAAAGGATCTCAAAATGCTATACAAAATATTACTTCCCTTACATGTGCCCTTTTGACAGATGGTTAAAGTATATAAAGAGGTTGCGACATGTCTAATGATGCGGTGAGCTAGTGGAAGCCTACGCTGTCCAGTTCATATAGACAATTTTTTTAAAAGCTAGTGCTCTCTTGAATGCTTTCCTGTCTTTTTCTCATTTTCAGTCTGTTCTCATCTACCCTGAAGTTTGATGGTTGCATTCTAGCTGTTGGCAGAGTTCTTCTTCAGCTCTGGGAAAGGGACTCAGTGTCACAGCTAAATACAAAGTAGTACAGATTGTTAAGGATGAGGAGTTAATACATGTTGGGAGAGACATGAAGTGGGTAATTATCACCTCACTAATAGTAGGACAAATGAGGGCTCACAGATTACAGACTGTTATAAAGAGACATAAATCCAGTGTTTTGATTAAGTTCATGATCTGTAGTAAAGTGATGAATGTAAATTTCAGGGTTCGTCTTTTGAATATTTTGTGCAGGTTTCCTTTGAGGATGAGGGCTTACAGGTCATATAGGAAGTGATCATTTGGTGAAAAGGGTTCACCCACAGATGAAATGGTGTTCTTGTCTTTTATCATTTTCTTGTGTGAGTTCATTCAAGAGCATAGTGATTTTCAGGTTTCACCTACTTAGTTGTTACAGGGGGAAATTAGTGCACTGTAGGAAGTGCACCACCTGTTGTGATAAGCATATGCATGACACACAGATATTTGAAAGGTGTGGTGGGGAGAGGGATGGGATGGATTATTGTAGCAGTGGATATATGCCTGCAGCTTTTGCATCTGTTGTTGCAGCATTTATGTAGTTTTGCACCTGTTATGGCAGCATCTATTTCCATTTTAAGCTGGTGTGCCCCAGTCCAGTGGTTTTCAACCACTGTATCAGGATACATTAGTGTGTTACCACACAGTGGTATGTTGTAGAGAGCCAGGGAAATGGCTGGATTGGCCTGGAGGGAGTGGGCCAGTGTGTTCTGTAGAGTAGCAATATGCTGCCAAGTGTGTTGCAACTCACAAAAAACTGCGAACCATTGTTCTGGTCTATGGAGAACTTATTTCTGTTAAGAGGTTAGTGAGTCTGTGTGGTTGTTTAAAAGCTTGAAAAGGAGGGTCAGGAAAGATTTCTTTTAGGATGTGGTCTATACTGAGTATGGACTGTAACTGTTTAATGATTTCCTATGTGGATTCCAGTGTGGTTTTGTAGATGACAAGTAAAGGGTACACTGTCCTGCACACAGCATCCGGTGTACCTTACTTCTCCCAACACCACAGACATGTGGGCAACAAAACAATAACTACAATCAAAGGACAAAATCACTATATCACATGGGGGTGAACACATTTGATAAAATGATCACTACATATATGACTTCTCAGTCCTTGTCTTCAGAGGAAAGATGTACAATACACTCAGAAGATAACCCTGGGAGCTGAAATTTACAATGTCTTTTGACATGAAGAATCATTGACTCAGTTGAAGACACAGGATTTATGGCTTATTAGAACAATGTGTCACCTCAATAAACCACCTTTGTCCTTATGACTGCAGAGGTGTTAACAGCCCATTTCACCTTGAATGGTCTTTTGAAATATGTTAAGCACATTCCCTTACAATATGTTCCATGTTATATTTAGCTGTGACTTTTCCCAGACCAGAAAAAGAACATTGTGTAATCTTGAAAGCTTGTCTTTCACCATCAGAAGTTGGTCCACTGAAAGATATTACCTCATCCACCTTTTCTGCAGTTTGAAGGCAAAGTAGTTTTGCTATCTACCTATATTACATATAAAAAGTCCACAAGGAAGACCCCGTGTCTTCTATTATTTCTGCATGGGACATTTTGCAATGTTGGCAGTGTAAATAATGTAAACTAAAGAGTTCAGAATTAAATCTCTGCTGTTTAAGGAGACTGTTCTGGCCATATTGAGTAAGTAAAACAATGTGAAGGCATTATGGAGTCCTTTGCTGGAAAAGGAGGCGCAAGAACTCTATATAATAGAAGAATGGAAGCAATGAAGGCATGTAAAAAGAGGTGACACACAGTCATGAAAGTGAAAGAAAGATAACTCAGGCTCTTGCACTCTGAATTACCTGGATGGGAGAAAGACAGACAGGGAGAAGAGAAGGTTACAACAGTAGAGGCAGTAGGTATCCAAAATGTGCTAGAGTTTCAGCAGAGGAGAAGATGGGACTTCTTTTGGAGATGAGCTACAGAAAGGACATCAGAATTGTTTGGAAATGTCTCAGTGCCAGCTAAGATATATTTTATTTTCTTTTAATGAGCTAATTTCCCCAAATCTTAACATGACCCTAAATTTAAAGCTTGGGATGATGAATTGCTGTAGAAAACCAGCATCTTTTTAAAGAAAGATTCAGGAATCTGACTAGATGCAAGAACCTGGTTTAGAAAATTTGATCTGGTTCTCTCTCTCTCAAGGCCACTCTTTAATTTAAGACAACTTTATAGATAATTCAAAGGACTGTGGTTTTTTGTTTGTTTTGCTTTGTTTTATGTTGAAGGATTCTCAAGACTTCGTTGTTTGCCAGCGAGAACTAGACAATAAAGGATTAATGCAAGTGAGATGACAGATAAATTTATTTTGACAGGCTGATGACATGGTTTAAAATATTTAGAACACTGAGAATATGTGAAAAGAAAAACAATGTGGAACTGGCTTTTGCATGATAATACAATACAGTTTCTCTTTATCTTTCTGAGCTGCATCCAAATTATACAGGACTGATAAAAATGCTGCATTTCAAGTTACTTATCATGTCAATATCAACTGTGAAAAATGCATCCTTTTTCTATTTTGTTTTTCCACTTTCCTTAGTGCAATCAATAAACAAGTTGTGCTATCAATCTCCGGTGTGAGTATCTAGCAATATTTTGTTTTGCTGAAAGATTTTAAAAATGAATTATAATAATTAAGTTGCACAATAGTGCTACCGTAAATTCAAACCCTCAAGCTGCTGACTCGATAAAGTGAGAGGGTTTAATTCTTACTAATTTCTGCATCCGAAACTTAAATATCAAGGATGTTTCCGTGACAACCCACCAGTATAAAAAGTTAAACTTTCCCCAACATCTGACACTGAATTTCACTATGAAATGTTGGTTAATGTTGAAATGTTTGGTGATGTAGTTACTTGTTATGTTAGCAGAATGTTAAAAATCTGCAATATTTATCTGCTATCCAAGTATATCAGCAGGTACAAACCATAAAGTCAAGTTCCTCACTGTCATATGAGTGCTTAGTCAACCTAATGCTTAGAAACTAGCTGAGGCATATTATTTGTAGACAATTATGCATAAAATGAAAAAAGCAGACAACTCAATGCCATCAAATGGTGATGCAGGAGATAATAGGTTAGCAATCTAATAGGTGATCAGATTGTATGAGCATGGCTGACCCTATCTGACAGCACAGTAGAGCAGTTTTATTAAT
This sequence comes from Podocnemis expansa, assembly GCA_007922195.1. Classification (NCBI taxonomy): domain Eukaryota; kingdom Metazoa; phylum Chordata; order Testudines; family Podocnemididae; genus Podocnemis; species Podocnemis expansa. The sequence goes on from ML681984.1 coordinate 25,286,764, forward strand.
TCTGAAGGCTGCTCTCTAAGACCCAGATCTTTAAAAATGCTTAGGCACCTAACTCCTATTGATTTCAATGAGAGTTAGATGTTTTAATGCCTTTGAAGATCTAGGCCTAAATCCCATCTATCTAATTCTAAAAGCTGCTGGAGCAGCCAGCATGAGATCAAGACATGGACACATGGATTTAGGGAGAGGCCATTAGAGACAATAAAAAACATCAAAACACTATGCCAAGGAACATACCTGAAGCCCAGATATTTGTAGGTGGGAATTAGAACCGACAGTTGAAGAATTCTTGAGCAGGTGCCCATCCCCCATGATAGAGAGAGGAAATTAGCAGCCAGGACTGTTTTTCAAAGAAACTGGAAAATGCATGCCTAGGCTCACACACCTGGAAAAGCTGGCTGAGCTGGATTGGCCATAAAGAAACTAAAACTCACAGTACAAGAAAATGGGGGAAAACTTGTAACAAGATATATTGTATCCCTTTTTTATTCAATCCAATTAAGGTATCAAGCTACATTTGGATATAAAATAGGTACAGAGCCTAGCATATCTTGCTCTGACCCATGGTTGGGGCCCCTAGGTGCTACTGTGGTACAAATAAATAATTATTAATAATGCAATGATTGTCACAAAGATAACATCATTTGTTCTATACAGGACACTTCACAGGAAAAATGTGGGAAAGAATGTGCAAGACTAAGTGATACATCACTGAGTATCAGTAAAGAAGATGCTATCATTCTTCGCCAATAGCAATTTTAAAGAACATTTTCTATAAAGAAAATTTAATTCCAGGATAACTTCCCTGAAGGTAATGGGTTAGTTGGGATTTATGTCAGTGGCAAAGAGCAGAATTATTTAGAAAATGTTAGTGAACTTCAGATACTTGGAAAAAAAATATAAAAATCTCAGTACACTAGCAACACCTCCATAATATTAAAGAAAGGTACTCATTTCTGTAAAGATAGCTGCACATAATTAACAGTACATATAGCTACTACTCAAGCATTTATGGAGTATCTTAAATGTTCATAACCATGAGAGAGGGGTAGATAAACTGGTTTGTGAACATTTTTCATTATTCCCTATCATATAGGCAACTACTACATGTCTGTAAAAAATTGGGAGGTCCTGAAAGGTTAATAAATTTCAACACAAAACTCTGTTCATGCAAAAATTTATTCTTCATCACTGCTCTCAAGTTATGAAAGATTCAATTAATTGAACCAGAGAGCAGAAACATTTTCTGACTGCTCGTATAATACAGGTAATGAATAACAAAAGCAAATACTTGGCAAACAACTCATATACTAAAAAAGTTAATAATGCCAATTTTTCAGTAATTACCTAAATATATGAGCAGAAAATATACTGGTTTTTGAATGATTCACAAAAAAAGAGGGGCTAAAAAATCATAAGAAACAATAGTTTGAGCAACTTGGTGTTAACACATGTACAACTAAACATGAAGGATCTTATAATAACGCAAGAATATGAGGGAGCAGAAGCAAAGCTGCTTTAGGTGCAAAGTCAATACCAGGTTTGTCATTCAGTTCAAAAGAAACCAGGATTTCACTGCTTAACTTTACATTGCTTGAATTTAAAAATTTCATGTTGCGTCTCCTTGTATTAAGTGTCCCTTTAAACAACTGGTTAATGCTTTGGCCCATTGTTTTTGTCTGTAAAATACATTGTTCTGAGATCATGTTGGGGATGTCTTCAGCTACTTTTACTCTGACCATCTTCAAATATCTGTGTAAACAATCAAGTCAAAAAAAGAACATAGCACTAGTTGCCTGAAATATTTTGAAAATATCAGGCTAAGAGCTAAATGTTCCTCAAATTTGAGTGTCCTGGAGTGAAAATTAAACTACTGACATTTTAAATTCCTAGTGGGGTAGATTCTAGATAAAAGCACTATGGCAATGACATCCAGTTAAGCATTCAGGCTTTTAGTATTCTTTATTATAACCTCCTGTAGTTAGGCAATCAAAAATGTCAAATTTTGCAGTACAATGAGCAGCAGAATTTTCAAAGTGTGCTATTTAGGTTCTTACACAAGAAAAATGCTATGTGAATACATACATTCAAAAGGCACAAAGTGATGGCTTTGCCTCAGTGGTTTAAAACAAAGTTTACTCCATTCATGTCTAAAGTTTTCTTCTTAATATGTATACATCCCATCCACACCGGTTACAACAAATTGGGATTTTCTTCCATGAAATCTCAAGGGATGAATAAATTTATTAGTCTTTAAAAGTGCCACAGAACTCCTTGTTTGTTTATCCCATTTAGAAAAGGTATAAATCTAAACACAACCCCCAGAAAGATATAAATGGCTCACCCCAGGACTGCCCCACCCCAATATTTTTGCATATTTTCCAGTCAGCTGTAATGATCCTGCTGTTTATCCCTACGCTATAGTTATGAGCGGGTAGCAAAGCATTCTTTGTAGAAGCGCCTCAGGACTGGAATTCACTGACACATCAAAGGCTAGAGATGGGTTTTGTTCTTTGAAAAAAAAAGTTTGAGTAGACATCAACACTGACATTTTCCTAAAGTTGTCTTGTACCCACACTATTTTTTTCAATGGAAGTCGGGAGCCTCACTCCCTTTGAAAATCTGGGCCAAAGCTCAGAAATAAGTACTGGAAATACTGAGAGGTAAAACTACCTCACACAACTATCAGATGCATGATTCTTACAATTTGTTGCAGTGAAAATTCAACTATTTTCTCAAAGCAGATGGTGGAGAGATTATTTGGTTTCAAGTTGGTATGCCCAGTTGTCCACTAGTTGATATGCACATCTGTCCAATAGTTACCTTTTTTGAGCAAGTATGCTTTCTTAGAAAGAATTCTGATGATACATTTTATAAGTCACAAGTAAATAAGCTACCTGTGCCTAATATGCAGCTAATCTCTGAAGGTGCATCTCCTTCACCCCAAGTAGGACTAATGCCACACAACTCAAACTCTTCCTTTAGGGCACAGTTTATTCTTTAAACACAATAAGACAGTTCAACATAACTTCCACATATAAACCCATTCATTTCAGATGACCCAAAGATGTTTTCCTTTACATATCTGTCTTTCCCACTCTTCCTACAAAGTCTACCACTTCCTGGTTTTTATAAACCCTTAGAATCATACAATCATTGGGTTGGAAGGGAACTCATGATGTCATGTAGTCCAGCCCCCTGCTAAAAAACAGGACCAGTCCCACTAAATTATCCCAGCCAGGGTTTATCTAACTGGGCCTTAAATATTCCCAAAGATGGAAATTCCACCACATCCCTAGGTAACCCATTCCAATGCTCCACCACCTTCCTAATGAGAAAGTTTTCCTAACATCCACCCTCGACCACCCCAGCAGCAGCTTGAAACCACTGTTCCTTGTTCTGTCTTCTGTTGCTAGTGTGAACAGCCTAGCTCCTTCCTCTTTGGAGCACCTCTTCAAGCAGTTGAATGCTGCTATCAAATGCTCCATCACTTTTCTCTTCTGCAGACTAAATAAGCCTAGTTCCTTCAGTCTCTCCTTGTAAGTCACATGTCCCAATCCCCTAATCATCTTTGTTGTCCTCCTCTGGACTCTTTCAATTTGTCCACATGCTATCTGTAGTGTGGATCCCAAAACTGGACACAGTATTCTAGACGTGGCCTCACCAGCTCCAAATAGATAAATAATCACATCCCTTGACTGCTAGCAACACTCCTACTGATGCAGCCTAATATGTCATTGGCCTTTTTGGCAACAAAAGCACATTGCTGACCTATATCGAACCTCCCATCCACCATAACACCCAGGTCCTTTTCTACAGTGCTGCTTCTTAGCTGATTAATCCCCAGCCTGTAGCAGTACATGGGATTTTTCCATCCTAAGTGCAGGACTTTGCACTTGTCCTTGCTGAACCTCATGAGATTTCATTCAGCCCAGTGCTCCAATTTGTCTAGGTCTCCCTGAATCCCATTCCTGCCTTCCAGGGTGTTTACCATTCCCCCCAGCTTGGTATCATCTGCAAATTTACTAAGTGTGCAATCTATCCCATTACCCAGATCATTAATGAAGATGTTGAATAGAACTGGCCCCAGGACCAACCCCTGGGGCACTCCTCTCATTACTGGCTGCCAACTAGACATGGGGTCATTGATCCCTACCTGCTGAGCCCAATGATTTAGGCAACTTTCTATCCACCTTACGGTCCATTCATCCAAACCATACTTCCTTAACTTTCTGACAAGAATGCTGTGGAAAACTGTACCAAAAGTTTTGCTAAAGTCGAGGCATATCACATCGACGGCTATTCCTGCATCCACATATTCCGTCATCTCACCATAGACAGCAGTCAGGTTGGCCAGGCACAATTTGCCCCTGGTGAATCCATGCTGACTGCTCCTGATCACTCTATTTTCCTCCAAGTGTTTCAGAATGGATTCTTTGAGGACCTGCTCCATGATTTTTCCAGGGATGGAGGTAAGGGTGATTGGTCTGTAGCTCCCTGGCTCCTCCCTTTTCCTTTCTTGAAGATAGGCACTATATTTGCCTTATCTCCCCCGTTCACCACGAGTTTTCAAAGATAATGGCTAGGGGCTCTGCCCTCACATCAGCCAACTTCCTTAGCACCCTCGGACACAGTTCATCCAGCCCCATAGACTTGTGCACATCCAATTTCTCTAAGTAGTCCCTAACCTGACCTCTCATCACTGACTGCCAGTCTTCTTCTCACCATTCTGTGTTACTCAGTGCAGTAGCCTGAGAGCTGACCCCACCTGTGAAGACTGACGCAAAAGAAGCATTGAGTACTTCAGCTTTTTCTGCATCATCCACCTTGAGGATACCTGCCTCATTCAGTAAGGGACCTACATCATCCCTGATCCTCTTCTTGTTACTCATATACTTGAAGAACCCCTTTCTATTATCTTTCACATCCTTTGCTAGCTGCAAGTCCAGTTGCTCTTTGGCCTTTCTGATTTTATCCCTGCATGCCCAAACAATATCTTTATATACCTACCTAGTCATCTGTCCAAGCTTCCACTTCCTGTAAGCTTCACTGTTGTGCTTCAGCTCCCCATAGAGTTCTCTGCTAAGCCACCCTGGGCATCTTCCATGTTTGATGTTCCTTCTGCATATTGGAATGGTATCTTCCTGTGATCTTAGTTGGGTTTCTGTAAAATACAGCCAGCTATCTTGGATGCCTTTCCCCTTCAGATTAACTTCCCAGGGAATCCTGCCCATCAGTTCCCTGAAGGAGCCAAAATCTGCTTTTCTGAAGTCCAAGGTCTGTATTCTGCTTCTTTCCTTTCTTCCTTTGATCAAGATCCTGAACTCTACGGTCTCACGGTCAGTGCTACCCAAGTTGCCATTCACTTCTACTTCCCCGATCAAGTCTTCTCTGTTTGTAAGCAGCAGGTCAAGAGGTGCAAGGCCATTAATCAGTTACAGCTGACAGATCAGGCAAAGTTGAGGCGAAATCTAACTTCCCTTTAAAGGAGCTGTCCACTCTTAGGAATTTGTTAAGGAACTAGTGATAAATAGTTTGAACATTAAAATAAGAATGGACAAAATTTTTTGCTCCAATTATTCTAGTCAAAGGATAATGAAGGAAAGCACAGGAGACACGAGACAACTGTGCTCTCCCATATGATTAGTAGGCAAATTATCCATTAACGATAAGCCCCAACATTCAAAAATATTTTTGGCTACCTCTATGGTAATGTATCTTAATATGCTGAGTAGGAACCAATCCTTGCACAGTCTCCCTCTGAAGGATTAAATTTGGTCAAAATATTGTTATATGAAAAATGAACTTCAGTGGCTAATTAATGTGTTGATTTTTTATTCAGTCTGAAAAACTGTGCAAGGAAATCAAGAAGTAGGGGATCGGGTCAAGATAAAAATGTACATGCATTGACATAAAGATGGCTATGAGGTCACAAAAGGACAGATTTATAGAATAGATTTCAGAGGTGTTTGCACCCTTTTGTAGTTCAACAGTTACATTCTCTTCCTCATTGTTTTTCTTTTGTTTATTTTGGTTTGAATTGAGTCTAGGTATTAGGAGACAAAAGAAAACACTATAGAAGAAACACTTAGTCCTGCTCTAATGGGTTATAGATGTAATTATGGGAGGCAGAGGGGACAGGAGAAATGACTCGGGGGCTAGGAACCATGATGTAATGAGTTCCACTCATAACTCTTCCACTGACTCACTGTGTTACCTGAGCAACTCACTACACCTTCCTGCATTAGCATCTCTCAGCTGAAATGTAGGGATTGGGATGTTTATTAACATATATCACATGGGCCTTGAACAGGTTAAGTAGTTCATTTTTGTACACTGCTTTCAACTCAAGAGTGTCATTATTATGTTCTCAGATTCTATGGTAATGGGTGCTGTAGAAATACTTAAATGTGTTTAGTCCTTGAGGTACATACTGCCATCAAATGTTTAAAATTATAATGTGCTTTTTTTGATTTAGTGCCTACAGTTCATATTATCAAGAAGCCAGGACTAGGAACTTAAATGTTCAGGGTGAATGCTCAGGTCTCCTGTCCAAATTCATACCAACGTCTAGTTCCCAGCCTGCCTAGACTCCTTTCAGGAGAATAAAGGAAGATATTCCTAGTCAAAATTAATCAGATAATAGTTGTTAAGCTATCACCTTGATCATTTTTGCTTTTGTATTTAGATGCCTGCCCTGTTCTTGTAAGGATTTAGCTGCAAATAAATTACCAGAGTTGCACTTAAGACGTATTTTGATCTGTAAATGCCATCTTTCTTTTTAAAGCCTACTTTTACAGGCTTATTTTCATGGTGACAGTTTCATTGCATTTCTTGTGTTGTAAACCATGTAAAGCTCAGCAATAAAATGTCGGCAATCTGTAGAAGTAATAGCAGGCACGTCTCATAAACAAGATAAGTTGTTTCTTGCCAATATTGCTACACTTCATAAATATAAACTCATCTGTTTTGTGTTTTCCAGATCAGTAGCAGAGTTTTATTTTAATTAAACACAAAATATAAAAGATTCATTTGTGAAACAAACATGATATTTAAAAAAAACATATTAAACTATAGTGCTTTTGCCATAAAGTTCTTTCACAAAAGAATGCTTTTGAATTTTAAGTGGATTGATACATTGCAAGTGTCCATCAATAAAACCTGTATTAGGAACATTGCAACACTTCTATGAATAAATGAACTATTTATATTTCCTGATATTGTAAGTGCTTCCGTGAACTCAATCCAATTTCCAAATACTAAACATTTCAGCTGTGGCTGTAATTAAGAAACTATGACATCCAGAACAGAAAGGAGGATAATGCCGATGCCATTTCACAGAACACAATTTCTAAGTGTTTCACTCCATAAACAACATAATTTATTGTCTTATTATATTGATCTTGCATCAGATAACTAATGGAGCCATGTGGTGGTGGTTGTCTCTTAAAATAGTTTAGTTCTTGAAATTCACACGTCAGTTTAGTTTCTATAGGCCTCCGGAATGTGACTACAATATGCCTCAGTTCTGACCCAGGTCAGTAAAAATGCTGCTGTTATTTTTAAATTCAGTTCAGCATAACCACGGAAAAATTATCTTTGAGTCAAGCATAAAATCTGAACACATTTGCTGATACATGAGGCTCTCTAGCCTGCTATACAGGTTCTTGATCACTACAACAATGAAAAAGCAGGTTTATGATTGTCATTAAGCAGGGAGTTGGGAAAATATTCAGAGACAATATCGTTTCATGGCTTATACATAGGACTCATCAAGAACTTCTGACTACTAATTTCTGTTGTGCCTACTGACTTCTTGTATGGTTACAGGCTAGTCATTTAACTCAATTGTGTCTAAGTTTCCTCATCTGTAAAATGGAGATAATTATAGCTTTGTAAAGGTGCTGTGACAATTAATGTTTGTACTGAAGACAAATCACTACTTCAGTGCTATATTAACTTGTTTATCAATAAATAATGTATAAATAAAGTTTACCATAATTGTCTAGGCAACTGGAAGCTACACTTAAATCATATTCCGGCAAATCATCTGACAAAAGAATGCTACCAGCCACTCTACTAGCTACAGCTGGTTAAAAATGTCTTATTATTTTTTTCGATGGAAAATAAATAGCCATAGCGCAAAGTATCCCTATATATGACCTGCCTCTACTACTAAAACACCAGGAACTCGGGGTATTCCAAGAGGAGAAGGCTGCACAAAAGAAATACCACAAAGAATGAATTTCTTGCAGTCTGAATGGATTTTCTGTGGTGACTGAAAGGCACAAGACCAGTGCTGGGTTCCAAGGCTATGTCTATACTGGCGGGGGGGCGGTGCCTGGAAGTTGTTACATTGACTTCAGGGTATATCTGCACTGGACACAGTGCAGACATACCTGGGGCTGTCACGTCTCCTGACCCACCCCCAGACTCGATTGGCTCCAGAGCGGAGCCCAATCTGGCCCCAGTGGCTGCCGGCAAGCAGCTGGGAGCCAGATCCGGCTCCCAGCCCCTTGCAGCAGGCTGTGGGGATTGGGAGCCAGAAGCCAGCTTCTGTCACATGCAGAGAGGGGCTGGGAGCCCATTCTGGCTCCCAGACACTTGCAGCAGGCACCTGGGAGCCCGATATGGCTCTTGGCCCTTTGCAGGAGGCAGGCAGGGTGGCTCCCAGCCCCCACCACTTGCAGCAATGGGCTGGGAGCCTGATCTGGCTCCTAGCCCCTTGCAGCAAGGGGCTCATGACCGAATCAGGCCCCAGGCTGCTTGCCAGTGGTGGCAGGAGGCTCGGAGCTGCTTGCCACTAGAAGCAGGCAGCACAGAGCCTTGTCAATTTCACAGGCTCCGAGCCTGTGAAATTAACCAGGCTCTGAGACACCTGCCCACCACAGCAAGCTGCTCAGGGCCAGATAGAGCTCCGAGCCAGCTCCTAGCCCCTGCCACCTGTCGCAAAGGGTTGGGAGCTAGATTGTACTCCCGGCCCCTCTCCACAGGCAGTGAGGGCTGGCAGCTGGCTCCTGCCCTACCTGCTTACAAATGGCCATGGCAGGAGCAGGCTACCAGCTCATCATCTCATGGCAGGAGCTGAAACGAGCCCCCAAGGCCAGATCAGGGCCACGGAGCCTGATGGGGAGCCAGGGCAGGGCTTGGGGCAGGCCCTGCCCTTTAAAGTCAAATTAAATGCTTAAGTCGATTTTCAGGGAAGGAGCTATATTAAGTCAACTTAATAATTTCTAAATATAGCCTGGGAGTTGCTTAAGTTGAATTAAGGCAGGTAAAGTCAACTTAGGCCTCCAGTGTAGACATAGCCCTTGTGTCTCATCTCTGGCAACACTGCTCCAAAAGCTGGCCCTAGGAGCCCTCTAAAACACAGAACCCCAATATGGAGAAGGATGCATGTTAAAATAATGCCATCTCTAGCTACACTACTCCCACTGGGCAAACCAAGTAGCCAGCTCTGAAGCTGCCTTTAATTGTACTAGGACCTAGAGCCAATGGAGATGCACATAGTCTCAGTATAAATAAACCTGGTATCCTATGCAGCTCCAAGCAATTGAAGATTTGAGGTGGGATTCATGAACTATTCTGCTGGTGATGGATTAGTTCCACCTACTGATAGAATGAATAGGCAGGAACTCTCTAAAAGGAAACTTCAGAGAAGATTCCTTCTCCCCAGTGTCCTCTTCTTCAGGCTTCTTTACCAAAAAAGGATGATATAGGACCGTGCTTTTTAGCCTTTCTGGGCCTGGTGATTCTCACACTATGGTAAAAATCACCAAACCAAGCCCAGCAATGAAGGTGGTCAACAATGGTCCGAGGGCTGGTAGTACAGCTGTTCCAGGTATTTAGATCAGTAAAGTGGTTGTGACACAAGACAGTTCAGAGCACACTCCTTCCAAAGAGTTATCTGATTTTTAACTATTATTTAACCACAAAATAAAAAGACCCTGAACAAAGACTTCAGAGCTATCAAGAACATGAAAGATCTCCCCAAAATCTGAATCTATTTGGGGAGATCTTTCATCTTTTTGAGAGTCTTCAATCTTACTATTTCCAGATTCCCTTTATAGAAGAAATTCACTCGTCTACTTCAGCACATTTTGTCTTCACAACTGCTGTTTTCCTTCAATTAGTACTCTCATATTCTCTTAAACACAAAAGCTAGTTTGGCATCCAGTTGTCCTGGAGGTATATGCCTTCAAATAAATTCAAATAAGGCTAAAACACAAAATGTGTGCACAACTCCTGGTTCTGCATCACATACCTCTTTTTGCCAACTTGTTTATGGTCACATCTGTTCCCCAGATTTCCTGCTTCTCAGCTCTCCTTCACCTGGATAAACAACCAGACTATAATCCACAGTTGCAAAGAGGAAAATTTCCTGAGATGTGGTTTCTACTACAGATTGTTTTTCCTTCCTTGCAAATAGGATTTTTTTTTAAAAAAAAAAAGAAGGCAATTACTAAATAACACCAGGGTAGATTTCAGGGGGGGGGGTTAAAAGGAGGGGATGACTAAATAGAAGTTCTTATAAGTTGGAAAAAAAATCGGAGCTTTCCATCTCAACTGCTGCTTCTACTCTATACTGATTAATTGCACTCTCTCTTTACAATAGAAATAGCATAGCTACTTTAGTAAATTTCAGAGATTATGAAGTATATCAGGAGTATCTTACTTGAAGTCATTGAAGTTACACTTGTATATAATGAATTCAGACAAGACCAGAATCAGAACCTTTGCAGGACAGTATTGTCAAAGCTTCCAGGCTGATAGATTTGCAAAGTATAAGTCCAACTCTTGGCTATTACTTGTTCTCAACATTCATGTTCATGTGGGGACAGACTCATCTCTGACATGATCAGTTGCAATTCAACTAACTTCATTGGAGTTGCATCCCATAACTCTAGGGCTGAATAAAGGAATCAGTTAAAAAAAAAAAAAAAAAGAAAGTATCTTCATTCCAATTCTGAGCCTTATTCACAACTATTCATTTAAGAACAGCTCTTGGAGATTACACACGTGATGGACAGCTACTTCAGTATCCAAACAGTACAATGCACGTATTGTCCACTCCTGAAATGAGTTCCAAAGAAGCTACATTACAGCTTCACCTATAGCCAGGTAGCTACAGAGGTAACTAAATAAAATGTACTAATTAATGAGCACATGTAGAACATAAGCATGTACCCCACCTAAAATGCTGACATACAGCTTCCATTGCCATAGTCTCCACGTTCCATTCCATTTATTTTCCCAATAAATCTTTCTCACCACATTTTTTCCAAAATACCAGTTCTCCCAATCAGACTGGTGGAAGCTCATGTTTCTACAGTGCAGAATTCAGTAACCAGTCGAAGAATTCAGTGTGCCCCCGAATTCTGTCATTTTTTCCTATGAACCTGGGTGATCAGAAACCTATCAAAAACAGATTTCTCAAAGTTATCACACAACTATTTCACAGAAAAATTCATTGTAAAGACTTTAGCCAAGGAATTAAACAAATATTTGTTATTATACGTCCATTAAATTCTGATGCTTCTTTTCAGTATTTACCTGAAATAGAAAAGTATTGATGGTCTGAGATTGCGAGGTAACAGAGTTGTAAAATCTGTCCCCTCAATCTCATATGTGGTCCAAAGGCAGAAAAATTACCAGATGGAATTCTATTTAGTATGCTTAAAACTTGAATGAGATTTCTTAAAAATAAAATATAAGTCATGCAGGCACCAAAAGGATTTAGACATTGTCACTTCATTTTGCACTTCACTGGTCTATAATTGGATCCTGTTTCTTTCCTCTCTTTTCTTTTAATTTCAGTAAACTTGGTGCTCATGCAAGTGAGTGACTAACAACAGTAGCTAACCCAAGCTCAGAATTGGCACATAGTGTGGTTTGCCAGTTGTGGTGTTTTGGACTACCTAGGGTCATTGGGGCTGTCATAGTGATAAATGGGATAGTCGTTTAGGTGCTAGGAAAACCTGTCTGTCTCCTCTCTCTCTCTCAGTTCTCTTTCAATAAAGACTGCTTATACAGCTCTGAATATGCTGTCCTCCTTATTGGATTATAATTTCCCTTAAAACTCTACACCAGTGAACCTTAGTTGTAACTAGATGTCCCAATTTTATAGAGGCAGTCCTGATATTTGGAACACTTTCTTAGATACATGCCTATTACCCCTCATCTCCTGCCCCAGTTTTCACACTTGCTATCCCGTCTCCATTCTTGTAACATAGCACTTTTGCTGGTATGTAGGCCTCCCAAGCAATGACTGCTCAGGCTATCAGATTCCATTTTGTGATGTGAATCAATGTCTACAAGGAAGTGGTCATTAAATTCATTTTCAGTTGAGACACAAGATAGAATTTCAAGTCAAATGGTTCCAGGAGTAAAGCTTCTACATTACAGTGAAAAGCTCTGGAACTTACTCCCTTGATACTTTTCAACGGTTTTCGTTCTATGCCACTTTTGTTGTGAACCAACATGCTCTCTGAAAAAATGTAAATCACAAGATTGGTTATCTTTTTTTAAAATCAAGGATTTTTCCTTATTCAGTTTCATAGTCCATGGCTGGTCATGCACTATTTAGCATGGTTTTATTCTTCAAGACAATTAACTGCTGCTGAGTTTTTCTACCCACCATTACATTTTCATTCTCAGATTTCCACCCTTTTTAGTGTTATTGCCTTTAGACAGAAAGGCTTGCCTCTTGATGGGCCATAGTGTTTTTTATAGGTAACATTACATATAGTGAATGTTTGGGAAAATATAAAAGAAATGAGTCACAAGGGAGCAGTAAAGAGGAACCTAGAGCTAGAGTCACCGAGGTACTTCAGCACTATAGTGCTCAGCATTGTATTGCCTAACTCCTAGGCCCCTGCTCCCTAGCTGAATTCTCAACTCCCAGCTCGGCACCCAAGCACCACATGTATTCATCAAGGATCGTTAGGCACCTCAGAAGCCAGCACATTGATCAAGAAATGATCTGAGCTAGCTAGGAGTAAAATGCAGAGGAAAGAGAGAGGGGTTAATGCCCTTATCATAAAGGTATTTAACCATCTAATGCCCCTTTATCTGTGCCTCTTTGACAGGACAGATGGAGGCCCTCTCTCTGCTGGGGTTCTTAGCTGTGAAAACTTTGCTGGAATTAGGCACCCAATTCAAGTCAACCCTTTCTCTCTCTGGTTGTCTGTAAAGAGGCCACACCCTTGTACAGCCAATAAACCCAGGGGATCACCTAACAGGTGGAAGATACAGAATAAAATCCCTGCTCCAATAAATGTTTAATTATTCAAGCAAAGTGAAAAGTACCAACAGAGGAAACAGAGAGACCCAGCCCAGAACACACAAGCCTGGTGGCTAGGGCCCTGTTTGAGAACTGGGAGGACATGGATTCAAGCATATACTCCTATTTGAGGGCCTGGGAAGTATGCCACCCACTGCTAAAACCCATCCCCAGCCCAGGGGAAGGAAACAATGGGCCCAGCTTCAACTGGGAGTGAAGCACACCTAGTACATGGCCATGCTCACTACTCCATGAAGGAGCCACCAACTGATGTCCCTGTTGGGCCATGTGGTCAAGGTGGTGTACAGGCTGGCTCCCTGGGGATTCTCATCCTCTGCTGGTGGTAGTAGGTCACACCATTTTGTATCTGGGTGGGACATGAGGGCAAGGAAACAAATGGTGTGGAGCACGAGCTTGTCCAGATGCTGCCTGGGCATGGTTTGAAAGCAAGCCAACTTTAAGTCCAGCAACCAGCTCAGTGTGTGGGGATGGGGCAGCCAAGGAGCTCACTCACAAGAATTCAAGTTTATGTTACAGAGTGGGGATTTGAATCTGGGACTCTCACATCCCAAGTGAGTGCCCCTACCCACTGGACTGTTTGATACTCTGAAGAGGCTCTCATTTGCCCAAATCCCAAAAAATTCCTAATCTGCTTTTCCTTTGCTGTCTTTTTTCCAGACCCCAATCTATTAGGCATGCTTTGAGAATAGCTACAAGCTGCTCTGAGGAACTAAGTAGAGGAATGCCTACTCTGTGAATCCCAGTGAGTCTTTGGCTTGAACAAGGGCTCTGGGCAGTTCACTAGCAGTTCTGTGGCTCCAAGACAAAAAGTCAGCAATGCACATGTCCACGAGCAGACACTGCAGAGTCTGGCAGCAGCTGAGTGGTGGTGTTGAAAACATCAGACACACTCAAATGTTGGATTTAGGGACCTTTGTGAATCTTGCCTCTACTAAGAATGTCACCTGAATGATCTAATAATGGTCCAAATTTAATGTTTTCCCAAGTGGTACATGCTCTTCTTCCTGCAGCAAAATTCCAATAAACTTCCTGAAGCCCAGGATTTTACTCATGATCTTTAAAAGTATCTAAATAATTTATTGCCACCACGGTAGATCTTTTCAGCCCATTCAAGTCTATAGAATAAAAATATAGTTAGGAAATTTCTAACCATGTGAATTTATATATGTAGTATGATATATATTTCAAGGAATAATGAAAATCCTGTTGAAAAGTAGTAGTGCATACACAGTAGCCACTGTTCTAATTTTCCCATTATTTTCACGCAATATAAAATGCATTTGCACTATATTCTAGGTGGGGCACATGATCCCAATTGTAATTTTAAAACCTGAAGCTATGTTTCAACTACAAATGTTAGCAGAAATAAATCTGATTTTAAAGCATATCTTCTATAAACAGTATTAGAGCCCAAAGCAATTTTAACACCTTAGTTATAGAATTTTGAAATAAATGGTTACAGTGGAAGTACTACACTGTCTTTAGCCTTGTATTCAACCCTAGTGCTATTGTGCTTACGCTGAAATAATCAAATGAACAAATTACCCTCTTTTTGTGATGATTATTTATCTTGAATGCCAGTAAGCTATATTTACGCCAAAGTGAAAGAATTACTATTTTAAACAACAACAATTAAATTAATTTGGATATTTTGATTATCCTGGTGACAGCTTGGAGCTCGTTATTTTACAGTCATTCAAATAACCCTTTTTCTCAACAGCTTTATAATAATGATTTCAGTAAGTCAGCATTTATATAGCCTTTTATTAACTTCAAAGTATTGTACAAACATAAATGAATTAACTCTCATAACATAACCAGAAGTTAGATAAGTGTTATTACATTTCATAGATTGCAACAATGACAGTAAGCTAAAGACCTAGCTCTCAGCTACACTCAGTATGAGTACACCATCACCACCACAAAAAGAGTGTATTCTCAACCAAGGCTAGTGAACCTAAATGTGCTAACTGGGATTAAAATAGTATGGAGACAGCAGTTCCATTTTTAACTTGAGTTAACTAGCTTGAGTGGCTAGTCTAAAGGTGATCTTGAGATTTAATTTGAGCTCTTAACCTGCGATAAATGCTGAGCTGCCACGTTTTCACTGCTCTTTTAACACAAGATAGCTAACCAGAGTTAAACACACGTTTTGACAGTAATAGACACACCCACATAGGGTAACCATATGGCCCAATTTTATAAGAATAGTTCCGATATTTGGGTCTTCTTCTTATATCTGTGCTATGACAAAGTTCCTCCTCTATCTCGGTGGGTCCTGTGCTGTCCCTTAGCAGTAGAGTCTATACCCCTCAGGTCTCCAAGCCTGGGAAAGGTCCTGTGCACCCCTTCAGGTACGGGTTTTTCCTTCCCCAAGTCTTTGAATCTGTGGGGCTCTTCCTGACCAGCACTCCACTCCTTCTCCAGAGCTGCCAGCCTTCCAACCACACCTTGCCTCCTCACACACTCCTGTAGTTCTCTTCACTCTCAAACTCCAGCTACAACTTTTTCTGGCGAGAAAGCTTTTTAACAAATACTGGGTGGGGCCTTAATTAGCTTCAGGTGTCCTAATTAACCTGGAGCAGGCTTGTCCAACCTGCAGCCCCGGGGCCAGACTTTGGTCTGCCAAGGACTTTCATCCAGCCTGTGGAGTGCTGCTGCAAGAGCCTAGGTGCTGGAGCTGGCTATTTCCTGCCCTGCACACAGTACAGCAACAGGGAGGCATGGCATGGCTGGACAGCTGTTCCGGGGCTGGATTCAGCCCCTTTTGAGTGAGCTGGAGGCAGGTAAAGGGGGAGTGCCCCAAGCAGTTTAAAATCCTGACCTGGACATCACCCCCCCAATCCCCAGTTCTGCTCTCCTCCCACACCCCTAACCCCAGCACCGTTGTTCTTCCCCTGACTTTAGTGGCAAAAACTCTTCTGTAAAGATTGCTACCCCTCAATGTTTCTGGTACACAGATGCCCAATGCCAAAACCAGTGACCCCTGCAGAACTGCCAGGGTTTCTGTCCTGACTATGCCTGACTTTCTTCTCCTCTCCCTCTCCCCAGCACCACTCTCCTTTCCCTGAGCAGGACCTGGCAGGGAGTCAGGAGTGCAGTGTCGGTGGGGTCCCTGTCCGGAAGTAGCTGAGTCCAGACACCCAGCTACTCTGCTCCCCCCACCTCCCCTTCTCTGCCATGCTCCCCTACCTGCCTTGCCCCTTCACACAGACACCCGTGCCCCCCCACCCGTCCTCTGTACACAGTGCAAGCAAAAGCAATGCCAAAAATCACACTATTTTATTAAAATTCATTAATAAGATCAATTTCTATGTTTTATGTATCAAAATTTTTTTCACCAGCCCCACAGCTGAGAAAAGTGGCCCCTCACTCAAAAAGGTTGGAGATCCCTGAGTAACTACTGCTCAGCTACAAGGGGAAAAAGAGACTTGCTGAACGTGGGGCTAATATATTGGTTTTCTAGAACTCTCTGGAAATCCTCCATCCAGCCCCTGTCATAGTGCCTATCACTCCCCACTCTCTGTCCCAAGTTTTCACTCTTGCTATCTGTTCACCCTCCACCTACTAATTAGTAGCATAAGTCAGATCAGAAATGATTGAAGTGTGAGTTAAGAATGTGGTTAAATGTTTTGCTGAAACAAGATTAGCATTATCAGTGGTGAAATCAGAATTAGGCTAATTGAATATTCACTCAGAATATTTGCTTCTGCAAGGTGAGTGGGACTTTTTTAGTTCTAGCAACCAATACATTTTTTTCCAGAATTTTTGAGGAGTGTTTGCCAAGATAAATATTTTTCAAATATGTAAATTTCAATGTTTATTGATATAAAGTATGTACATTACCAAATATCTTTATTCTTACCAAATGTTTACATGATGTCTCCAATAGAGGGATCAGAAATAACTTTATAGGTTATAAAATGGCTTCATCCTTTATCTTATATACATTTTAAGGCCCTGATCCTGCATGATCCCCCATGAGTTTGGGGCATAGAATAGGCCCAATGCTTCTCCTCCACCCACCTAAAGGCAGCACCATTCAACCTCATAGAGGTAAAAATGTTTGCCCTTAGAACAGACTATGATGATGAGCAAATTTAAGATTTTTAAAATCAGTTCCATGACACCACTGATAAGATACACAAGAAAGATATCCTGATTGTAAAAGACAAATTGGTGAGATTATTGTGGCCCTCTTCCATAGTGCAGTAACTTATGAGAGAGGACTGAGACTTTTGGAGTTTGCTAGTCACAACAATCTTATTCTTGCAAATTCATTAGAAGCATATAAAGTACCCAGATGATCAACATGGCATATGCTTGATGGCTTATACCACAGTCACATTGACTAAATCATGGTGCAAAACCAGCTTTGTTCTGGGATTAACAGAGCTAAAACAAGGCAGTTCCCCAGTGGTGATGCTGGAAGTGATCACAAACTTATGATGCTAAACTTTCAGCTGTGGTTAAGGAAGATTGTCATCTTAAAGATCACCAGAACCAAGTTTGATTTAGAAAGACTCAATGACGAAAGCACTGCAGAGTCATTCCAGTCAACGATCAGCAGAAAATTTGCTTATCTGTATGCTCTCAAGGAAGACGCAGAAACATCAACAAACAATTTTAACACTGTAATGAATTAGGCAGCAATGGACATCTTTGGGAAATGATGTAAGATAATAAAGCCTTGGGTCACAAATGAAATGCTACAAAGGTGTGACATCAGAAGAGTACTTGAGAGAGAAGGAGAGCATTGAGTGAGTTGATAATTACAGAAAGATTGGCAAAAAACAATCATGAAAGGAATAAAGGTGGCGAAGGAGACACGGACTGAAAACCAATGGTCTAGAACTGAAGAGTGCATCAACAATTAAAATAGTGAAAGAACATTCCAGGCTGTAAAAGATCTGATGAAGGAAAGGTGGACCAAAGTCAACTCAACTCCAGACAAAGATGTGAAGAGTCTCACAGAAGAAAGGGACATCATCAATAGGTTAATAAACTACTGGTTTGGTCTGTACAATCACCAGACAAACGGAGACCCAGATTCAATTGAAGGATTTTCCAATACTGTATGAAGAAGTGGAGGTTACTGCAACCACTTAGAAAGGCTACTGGCATTTACAACATCTCAGCTAAAGTGATGAAATTTGGAGGAGAAAGAGTTATAGATGTACTCACCAAGACCTGCAGCAAGATCTGCCAGACTGGTCAGTGACCCTCCACATAGACAAAGTCATTAATCATTACTCTGTCAAAGAAAGGCAACCAGCAACTATATCAAAATTATCAGACTATAAGTTTAATTAGCCATCCCAGCAAAATGATGCTGTAAGTGATATTGAACAGATGGAAGCCACAAGTGGAGAACATCATCGCTGAAAACCAGGCTGGCTTTTCTGCTAGAAGAAATATCACAGAACAGATTTTCAATCTCTGTGTTCTGTGTGAGAAGTACTTACAACACCAAGAGGACATCTACCACGTCTTTATTGACTTCAAGAAGGCATTTGACAGCGTGAAGCATGAAGCTCTCTTAGCAACCATAAAGATATATAATATTGTTTATAAACTCATTTTTACCATTTAACAACTGCATGTACCTTCTTTCACTACATTTTTCAACACAGGAATGTTGCTCTTGAAAAAAAGATTTGTGGCACAGACCCAGTGTCTGCCCCACCTCCACCCCCAGAGCCTCTCACTGGGGCCCAGCAGCCAAAGCCAGCTTTGGCTCCCCCCAGCAACTCCCCCCTGCAGCCACAGCCCTGGTCCCCTAGCGCCGCCCACAGCTGCAGCTGGCTCTGGATCCCCTCCAGAGGGCCCTCTCCCAGCTACAGCCTGGCTCTAGCCCCCAGTGGCTCACTCCTGCTGCCTGGCTCCAGCTCCCACCACCCCACAGCTGCCTCCTAGACCCCTGTGGTCTGACTCTGCCCAGCTCCTCCACTTCCCCAGAGCTCCACTCTCACCGAGGCCAGAGCCACCCATCTCACTTTCACTCCCCATTACCCAGTGGGGCCTGGCCCCACTCTTGAGCTCCTGCCACTTCCAACCACTCTGCCTGGGCTGGACGAGAGGGAGACATTTAAATTTCCCTCCACTCTCTTGCCCTGGCTACATGATGCAGGCGGGAGGGGCCAGCAGCTACTCTCACTGCTCTGGGCTAGTAGGCTGTGTGCACCTGTGCTTCTGTGGCTGCCACTGTGGGCACAGCCTGGAGACACTCAGGGTCTGTGCCCTATGTGCCCAGAGCTGGCAACACCACAGGTTCAATATCTATGTGGAGTACGTAATGCACAGTCAGTACTGCAGGGTGAACAATCTCAAATCTTTGATTCACTGACGATATTGATGGCCTGGCAGGTAGAGAAGAGGAATTTGCTAATGTTGCAAAACTAGTGGATGAGAACTGCGAGATACGGCATGATTACTGTTCAGAAAACCAAGCTGATGACAAACAAATGTAATGGGATAATTCACATATCGCTGTCAGTGAACAAAAGCTGGAAGCAGTGAAACAGCTCAAATATTTGGGGGAAATCATCATCAATGAGGGATCAAAGAAAGAAATCCTGGCAAGAACTACACAACCAGCTGCAGCACTGGCAAAATTAAAGACAGTTTGCAGAAACAAGAACATCTCCCTGAAGTCCAAATTGAAATTTCTGCACACATTGGTCATGTCCATTTTTTTGTACAAGTGTGAGACATGGACACTTCCAGCAGAACTTGAATGGAAAATACAGGCACTGGAGATGAGATATTTCAATAAAATCTTGGGCAGCTCCTATTTCATTCATGTCACTAATAAGAGGTTCAGAATGTCATCATCCAGTGTTCTGGGTCATAAGAACATCTCCTGACAACCATGAAGAAGTACAAGCTGAAGTGGTATGGCCATGTAACAAGGTCATCCAACCTATCCAAGATCATCCTCCAAGGGACAATACAGAGGAAGAGATGGACTGACAGCATAAAAGAATGGACAGGAACAGACTTTGCAAAGACTCAGACACTGACACACAACCGTCAGGGCTGGAAACGATTGGTTGATTGTACATCAGTAATGGTGCCCCAATGACCAAAGAGATTATAGGATAAATAACAAGGATGATCCTGCATAGTGATATGCATGGGTGGTGGAAGCTGCTAACTGAACCAAAGGCTTACAATCACATCACTTTCCATCACTTAAAAGGTACCCCAACTAGAGGGATGAAAACAATTTTATTGAGTCAGCTATGATGCTCCTAGAAACAGTTCTGCTCCCACATGTCACATTGTAGGCACAGGGTCTAACTTGCACATATTTCTGGTGGACTGACATCTCTATTAAGATGTCTTTTCACTCATTTTCCAAAGTTAAAATATTTACTTCCAGCAATTCTAAATAGCCAAAAAGCTAAATATAGCAAGCCTCAACTTGAAAAAAATCACAGCTAAAGCTAACATACATTCTGCACCAGTCTGAGCAACAGCTGTGGATTAAAATGTGCTGAAAAGTAGAACATTTTGTCTCTTTTCATTTATCAAGCATTCCATTACAAATACATAGTCGTCTGTTTAGGAAGAGCAAAGAATCTGTTAAAATCATTTGATAAATCTGCTAGTTGAAATCACAGTTCTCTATGCTTTTAAATTCCAAAGTGAAAAAATATAGTCCAATTTTTAGGTATCTTACATTTTTAAGGCACTTTTTCTTTTCAGGTCAATCCACTGATTTTCATGTTTAGCTATTTAAAAAAAAAAAAAAAAAGAACAGGGCAGCAAAGTAGGAATATACAGAAGACAAAGAAGAGCAACAGTTCTGATAATGTAGTACAGTAAAAACAAACAAGGAGTCCTATGGCACTTAAAGACTAATACATTTATTTATTGTTCCCCCATCTTGAAAGCGTCTGATGAAGTAGGATTTTCTTCCATGAAAGCTCATGTAATGAATAAATGTGTTAGTCTTTAAGTGCCACAGGACTCCTTGTTTGTTGTTCTGACAGAGTTAAAGTAACCCACCCAGCTAACTGATAAGACTTTCAATTAATTAATCCCATAGGAAATTGGGGAGAAATTGACTCTAATTGGCTATGAATAACTGCAATGGATTAAGGTGACAGAGAATGAGGATTTGTATCTCTCTGGAGCCAGGATAGACAGGGCTGGTTTACTGGCTCCCAGCCTGAACATGCTGTCAGTGGAGAGAATCATAACTGAAGCATAGGTAATATTTTTAAGTCCAAACCAAGTTCCATAATTATCAATTAGCTCCAGATATTTAAAAAGGGAGAAAAAAAAAGAAAAAAAAAACAAAAAGCCTCATTTTCTGAATAAGCTGAAGCTCATAAGTTTCATCTCTATACCAAAGTGCAATGCTTAACTTGCAGAGAAAAAACGAGAGGCATTTTACTGCACTAGCAGCCATCAACTTACATGGCTAGATCCGTACCAATCATATGACATAATAAAAAAGAAAGTCAATGTGATACAACATTATCACAAAACCACTGACTTCCGCTTTGAAAATAAATTCTTCAGCTACATCTTGACATTTATTTTCTTTAAATGCCTCAGGTTTTGTCTGAGAAGCCATGCAATATTAAAAGACAATTATTGTAGTGTAGCATTCTCTTCCATCAATATCTCAAAATATATTTCAGATTTGTGATCCCCACAATTTAATTTCACATAGTGACACAATTTTATTGAGACTGTTCCCAAATACAAAGTCAAAGTCAGGTCAATTTAAACTCAAATGCAATTGAGTACAATAATCAAAGATATGAACATCTCAAACACAGAAAGGTTCAAGGGAATACAGGCTATTATGTCAGAGCTGTACACCAAGCATAAATGTGGTCAGAGGCCTAAGCATTCATCTTAACTGTAATATCTTGCTCATTTGCTAAGGAACCTAAACTGGTTAGATGTTGCTACTAGTTAAAGAACACATCAATTAATATGACTGCAGATTTTCACATGATAATAGATTTCTTTACTTTTCCGTGCACCAGGAAAAAACATACGTGAATAAGATGGTTTGAAACAGCTCCCCCAAAGGTAAAGGATGAACCCATGCCACAAAGTTCAGCTCTAGATGTTTAATGAAATTCAGAGATGGCTAATCTGGGTATTTGGGTATATACCCATACCTGCCTTTGATTTTTGCCAAGAACAAAACAATGGGAACCTATATCCTTAGAGCACTCCTGCTACCAGTTACTTGCCAGCTGTTCCATCAGGAAAGCTAAAGATAAATCACTGATAGGAGCTGGGAGATTCTCCCACAATGGACATATGAGAACACAAGGCAATGGAGGGTGTGAATGAAAGAGATATTGGAGCACGAGAAAGAAAAAGATGGTTTCAGCTGCTACAGCATAGGCTACTTAAGTGGTTGACCTGGCTTAGGTAGCTAACTCCAGAAAAGTGTTCACAGCTGAGAATCCTGAGCAGCCAGGCACACCGTCATCCAGATCAGTTTCCTAAGAACGTAAGACCCTCTCCCTCCCCCTCAAATTCCACTGCCCCCTCAGAATTTCACTCCTTGCTGTTCAACAGCCTGCCTCTGAAAAGCCCTTCCTTAGGTGTCTAACTCTCCCTCGGCATTTTATCGGGAAACCAGGTGCCTATCTTGGGGCTGAAAATTCTACTGGGCTTCCTCAGGATTGGCAGTGTGAAAGTAAACCGAACTGTGCATAAGTACTTTTAATGGCCTGGGCCTCACTTTCTCTAAAAAAGCAGGCCACACCTGTAGAAAAAAACCCATATGATTTTGGGTAAATACAAACTACTGTCAGTCTGATAAGAGGCATTTGTGTTTTGTACCAAAAGCTGTGCTTTTTTTGTTTGTTTGTTTTTTGTTGTTTTTTTAACTTCCCCCCCCAGAGTACTCTTTGAAACATTTACAAAATCTATTATTTTTCTTTCCTTCCCAAGCCGACCCTCCAGACAGCTGGAAGGGTTTAAAGGAAAAGCAATAGCAACACACATTTATCTTCCACAGTAGAGAGAATTCAGATTCTCATATTAGTGTATATTCTTACTGAAATTTGAGTTCACTGCAATACCCATACTAATTGCCTTGAATAATTCAGATTTTACCATTCTCAAGGGCACAACTGGAGCCAGACTATTGTAAGCCATATTTTTTACTCTGGAGCCGACCAAAAAAGTCAAGCAGCAGTAGAGCATATGGAGCTCAAGTTACACAATTGTGTTAATTTTAAATTCAGACAAGTGAAAAAAAATCATAGTAGATTGGCATGTCAAGGAACCCTAACAACACACACAAAACAAGGCAATTTTTTACTTTCAAAGCAGCAGGAATACTTCAAAATCAGTTTGAAACAGAGAAGATTGTGTTTTACACAACAAAATTAAATATCCCTTAGCTGTCTGTTCTCCCTATTTTTTGGCTCGAGAAAGAAATTCTGAAGCTCCTGATGATTTGAAATAGGTCCTGAAGAGAAGGACAGAAGGAAATTAGTTCTCTGTGTTTCCATTTAAAAAAAATTAGAAAATTGTCTTGCCTGTGTAATAACGTTGAGCATGGCTGTCACTAGGAAGACATATTAGCTCATTTAGGTAATTAGTGTGAGCAGCATGTTTCCCTACTTATTCCATTCAATTATAGGGTGCTCACTTTGTCATTACTGGAGTATCTTAATGTGACTTGTAATTAGTGTAATTACAATCCAATGTTAATTATATGTGCCACTTAGACACAATTTTATATAGTAATGGTCCCTATTCTCAATAACCTTATTATGTTGTTTATTCAAACAGAAATTTAGTCTTCTTTCACGCATCAAATATGGGGATTACAGTAACTACTGATTGTCCTTTTTGTAGTTGAGAGTTGAGAATCTTTGCATTAGCAAAATCAGATTTGGAACAATCAATGAATGTGAAAATTCAATTATAACAGACACTCATTTTTAGTAAAGACAAATTGAATTAACAAAAAATAATTTGCACAATAGGTAAATGAAGATAGTTCACTGATTAACGCATTCTATGTAGATGTTAATGTCCTTTAAGCTAACAAGAGAATGGAGCATGACACTCCAACAGAAAGCGTACAAAGTACTTTTTATTTTATCCATCTGTATCTTTTTCAATCCATAGTCTACAGACAAGCCTTTGCTCCGATCCTTCAAACAGAGACAGGCACCTTCAGGATCTCTATCAAGCGTTCTTAAAAATACAGTACCCCCCTAGAGTAGTGAAGAAACAGATTGACAGAAGCAGACAACTACCCAGAAGTCAACTACTACAGGACAGACCCAAAAGACAAAACAACAGAATGCCACTGGTCACCACCTACAACCCCCAAGTAAAACCCTACAGCACATGATCAGGGACCTACAGCCTTCTCTACAAGACCATCTCTCACTCTCTCAGGCTTTGGCTGCCAGACCTCTCCTTCCTTACAAACAGCCCCCCAACCTTAAAAAATATTCTCCAGCAACTACAGACCTAACAACAGAAACATTAAAGCAGGCACATAACCCCTGCAACAAACCACGTTGCCAACTTTGCTTACACAATCAAGCCAGCTACTCCATCAAGGGCCCATTCTCCTGCTCATCCATCAATGTGATTTATGCTATCATGTGCCAGAAATGCTCCCCCCCCACACACACACCTTATATATTGGACAAACAGGACAATCTCTGAGCAAAAGAATAGACAGACACAAATCTGACATTAGAAATAACAATATTCAGAAACCAATAGGAAAACACTTCAGTATCCCTGATCACTCCATTAAGGATCTGTTAATAGCCATAATCAGGCAAATGGATACCAAATCAAAACTTCAAAGAGCAACTGTAGAATTGGAATTCATACGCAGATTTGATATTATCAATTTAAGGTTTAATAGAGACTATGGATTTCTTTCCCATTACAACAGGTAATTTTTGCTTTGTTGCTTCCCTCTTATATGCTGTTCATCACTGTTTGAATCCAAACAACTGCTTTGATTTGCTGTAATAAGGTGACCTGATCCTATGCTTATATTCTCTACATTTATTTTGCTCCCACTTCTATACATTCCCCATCTCCAAGCATCTCATGAAGTGGGATTTTCTTCATCTTTGTGGCTATGTATACACTAGGAAAAGTTAGTTTGAATTTGTTAATTCAAACTAACAGGTTCAAGTTTAGCTTGAACTAAACTTGAACTTATTAGTTCAAATTAACAACATGGACTAATTTGAACTAACGTTAGTTTGAATTACTCTACTTTGTTAATTCAAACTAAGTGCCCTTAGTTTGAACTAAGAGTTGATCCTTGTCTACATTGTTCTTAGTTCAAACTAACGCTCGAACAGAGGGCTTAGTTCAAACTAACTGGCAGGTCTTACTAGTTCAAACTAAGCTTTCATTAGTTTGAATTAAGGAATTCCTTAGTTACAACTAATGAAAGCCTAGTGTAGACAAGTACTAAGTTAATTCAAATTAAGCCTCCTTAATGCGAACTAACTTGCAAGTGTAGACATGCCCTATAAGTGCCACCAGACTCCCTGTTTGTTTTTTTAGTACTGTTTCTTTTACTCTCCATGAAAAAAAACATTCAGTCTGGACTTTCCCAAACAATATCCCAAGAGTAAAATCTTATCAGTGGATTACATTCAACACTGGCACTAGTCCTACTGCTAGATTTTTTTTCTCTTTTTTTTTTTTTTCCTGTACTTCAATACCATCACAAGCAGAACTCCAATAGCATTCTATGAGATAGAAAATTCTGGTTCACATTTTCTACTGAAGATCAAAACTGGGCTTCAGGTCAGGCCCCTCCCCTCAGAGGAGCAAGTATTATATACATCTCCTCATGAGGACTCAGAACAATAACCCCCAAACAGACAGCAGCTCTGATTTTACATAAGGTTAAATATCATGAAAATAGAGGATCAATGAAAAATAAAGCAAATGCAGAAGTCTTCATTATTGGAGAATGAGGTTATAAGCAACCTCACTGTTTAAGCAGAAACATTATTTAGCGCTGCAAAATTAGGTTTAAGAAGAATGACCTTGTATTTGTCTTGCCCTCTGTTGTGGAAAAGCTTTCCTCAGACTCCCTCTATCAACATTACCCTTCATCAGTTAGATCACCTCTTTGTCAGTCAGCACTGTCCCTTAAGTACATGGACACTGAGATGTGGACTTCCTGTATCAGTTCTAGAGGGGTAGCCATGTTAGTCAACTTCAGCAAAACAAACAAGGACTCCTGTGGCACTTTTAAAGACTAACAAATGTATTTGTCTCATGAGCTTTCCTGGGCACAATTCCACTTCATCAGATGAATGAAATAGTAAATTTGTATGTAGACCATAAACATATGGATATAGAGAAGGTTGGGTCACAAGTTTAATTCAAACAGATCTAGAAGGATAGAAAGCTTGTCTATCTTTTTAAAGTAGATAAGTTGTTTGAATTCTAACTATGCAATAAGGAGGCAGGAGCTGAGAAGGAAGGCAGCAGCATAAAAGCAACACTTATTTCTTCAGTTCAATACCTGGAAATAAGTTTATCACTTTCTACACTCTGGCAGAATAATTATCATATCCAATACTGAAGGAATCCAATGACTTCTAGACAGGTCACTTTCATTTTCTCAAAAGTACTTCACAGGACCTTTTGATATGTCCTTTCAGCTATCCACAAACACACTTCATCACCCCCAGAGAGCAAATACTCTTTCTGAAGATCACTTTGAAAATTATTCCCCTCCCAACTATCCTCCTCAACATCATTAGTTTCTTTCAGACTAATCATCTCAGAATTTATGTTTACTTGAAATAAATCTATCACAGTAAATAGCTAGTGAATCTAGTAATAGAATCTAGTAATAGATATCAGCAGCTAAATTTCTCTTTCTTCTCACAAATTCAATGGTAATTACATTGTGCCCTGAAAAGGAATAGGAGAAGCTCATGTTTCTTCTCTCTACAGCTCCCTATGACAGCTTAAAAATTCAGAATTTGATCGTATCAAAGTTTTAAACCACTTGGATTAGTTTTAACAAAATTTCTCCAATGCCTGTGAATGGAGAAGTTATGACTATATTTGAAGGTATATCAAACATTAGCTGTTCTCTAATATACAACATTTCTTTTAGAATTCATCTGGAGTAGTCCAAGTGTTCCTTGTTTTATTTGTACCTTTAGTGCTAAGTAATAAATATTCTACATACACCATATGGTTATGAAATGGCTTTATTGTCTTCTTACTACCCTATAAATTATAATAGAATTCTTGCCTAAACGGTGATTTCTGGCTGGCTGGCTGGCTGGCTATTGATTCATGCTCATCTCAACAATGCCAAGTAAATGGACAGACCTGCCCATTCTTATTTTATTTGTAAATTACATTTCTAAAAAGTAAACAGTGCATTTCTGTGGAATTATTGCAATTCTCAGATAGTAAAAGAAGTCGCTCAGTCTTCAGCCCTGTGCCTCATAACAGTTGAGATATGCTGTAATCACCTGTGCTCTGCCTGTTGTATTTTTCTGCTTAATAAATAAAATCAGTAGAAGGCATCTTCAAAATGTGTATTCAGACCAGTCCTATTAATTAATTTCTAACTCTTTTGCTTTATTTTATTTAGAATTATTCAGTCTGAGTGTTAAAAGAAAGTAAAAGAACAGATTCACCTCTTCCAATGCGTCTCATACTAAAACAGTGCAAAGCTCTGCTTGACAATCTTAATTATTTCTCACATTTTGGTCCTTTTATAAAGCGGCACTGTCAGATGCTATATTGGTACTGGACTCAAAGTGGGAAGGAAAGAGGAGATCTAAAACACACACCCCCCGAACACCTTTTTGGGTTTCTGTTCAGCCCCGAACGTAATTTACAGCTGTCTTGGGCTACTATGAATTACTCCAACAGGTACATCTCTTTGGCACTGCTCTGTATTCCCAGGCTCGCTAAACACAGTCACTTTCTGCTTCAACATGCCCCCTGCACTAGGGACGGAGAGGTCAAAAATAGACAAAGAGCCAGCTAAGTAAAATTATACTACCTACTTGAAAGAATTCTTCAACAGCCCCATTAGGGCAGATTTCCATCCATTTTACATTCTGAAAGACTAACTGTGACTTTCTCCCTCCATCCAAACTGAAACAGTGTAATTCACAGTATTGAAACTGAATATGAAAATAAGACCAAGACTCCAGTTTGTACAAACATGGGTGCTTGCTTTCACCATTGCTTATGACCCCCAAAAGTTCACTGCAATGATCTGGTTCCACTCTGCATCTGCAGCCAGCACAAAGCCTTGACTCTGAGCCTCCGATCTTGACAGTTCTTATGGGATTAAGTCAAAGCTACATAAAAGATTGCTTTGCTAACTCTCTGACCCACCTAGATGAGTCAGATCCTCAGGGTCGATGAAGACAGCAAAGCCCAGAACAATGCATAGGAAAGCCAGATAGGACGTATCCTCAAATTGGGGATCCAACCCACTGGTACGCAGATATTGCAGTAACGGGCATCAGGGGGGTCAGCAGTGACCAGTACAGCACCACCTAGCACACAGCTATAGTTGTGCTACTTGATTGAAGAAAAGCATGCAGAAAACAAGAGAAGAAAGCTGTGCGTCATCACTAGGAGGTGACAAGGTGACTTGCCAAAGGATCTGCATTCTGAGTGTTGAATTCCTTTGCTTCTCCCATGGCTTCATAACAACCATAATGTCAAGTGAGAGCAAGTGATTAATTAGGTCAATTACTGTACTGCAGACATTCAAGTCATGCTAATGTTCAGTAAATATATTGCAATTTTAATTTTGGTTATAGACATGATTTTGTTCTCTGTCATTTAAACATTACACCACAGTTAACACTGTTATCTAGTTAAGTTCAATTTAATTTTCTTTCTGTAGAGAGTTGGATATTGTTCAAAATGTGCAATATGGCCCTTCCATGAGTATTTTTTTTTTTTTTTTTTTAACTCCATGCTTTCCATGACCGGGGCGGATTACCAGATGAACCAATGGGGCCCAGGCTCAGGGGCCTGACACAATGTGTGGGGCCCCTCTGCCCTGCCAGCAGATCAACACAGGGAAGGGGAGCAGAGCAGGCCATCTGAGACTGGGCTCTGAGCTCCCACCCTGCTACTGGGCCAGCCACTCTGCCCCGGGTCAGAGTGGCACAGGCCAGCTGCGGCCTTGCCAGTTGGCCCCAGGGGATTGGCAGAGATGACTTGCCCTCCACGCAGTATGATCTCTGGTGAGGCTCAAAGCTGCACTGCAAGTCGCACCATGCATGGCAGTCAGCCCTGCCTCCCTCCAGAGCTGACCCCTCTGGCCCCAGCCACCCCCCCCCATACTGCTCCACTGGCAGGGGGGCAGGCCCTCCAGTTCAGGGGGGCCCACTGGTGTGGAGGCCCAGGGGCCATAGAGGCCACTGTGCTTAGGTCCAGGGACCACTGTCCATGACCTCAGACATAAGACAATACATCTTCTTCTAACTTAGGAATGAGGTTTCTAGCAGCTAGAATCATTCCAGTAACGCTTTTAAAGCTCAATAAAATTTTCATCTGTTATGAGTTCAAGAACTTTTCCTGGTGGCTAAGATTCTTAATGTGACTAATAAAGCATCTATAGTTTCTTAAGTAATAAAGGGCTGACATAACAAAACCACAATATTAACAATTTGCACATATGGCATGCCATTAACCATATTGTTTGCAGTTACTGTGGGTCCAGGATCTTGATCCAGATTTTCCCAAAATCACACATAGTATTGTGGTTTCAGTTCAAGCCTGGTGTTAATTGTACATCCTTACTTGACTCAATATCACTAACAAATCTTTAAAAAATGGCTGATGGAATTTTGATTACATTTTCTAAAACCAAAAAAGTATAATTTTTTGGAAAGTTGAAGGCACAATAAAACAGGATTAAAATCAATGTCATGATGGAACCAGAACAATCACATATTTATATGCATGTGTATCTGTCATCTGAGCAACTTCCTTTGGCATTTTTTCTCTAATGCAGCTCACGGCAGCATATGGGGAAGTTTGTAAACATTTCTTCTATCATTTAATGGTTATTATTAACTGGTTTGAGACAGCACAGAATTTTTTTTTGCCTGCTGGAAACTTATGTTACGATATCAGCCTATATTTTTTTCATAATCAGTTAGAAAAGATTATCAAGGATAGAAAAATTACAGGAAGAAAAAATGTTTTGGTGCCCAATAAGAACTGAAATATTGCAGATTTTGGGACTGGCTACCATAAATCGCACACAAAGTAGGACATTATTTGGACCAAGGGTTCTACATAATACATTAATTAGAGTAGCATTATTAGGGGAAAAAAAGATTTTTTTTGCAAGCAATGTCAGGAATATACATGAGACAATAAAACAAACCCATTGAGCACGTCTCAATTTGTGCCATGTCTGCCTCCATGCTTTATGTACAGTGCACACTTCAATTTCAAAACGTTCTGCACTTTGACTGGCTTACCAGAGCTAGATATTTTTCATTTTACAGTGTCCCAGTAAAGGGGCAAGATTGTGAACTCTTTTGGAAAAGAAGATTTGTTTTAATCTTAGTTGTCAGTTCCAATACTTTAAGATTACACAGTTCTATAGAAAGGATTTGGCAATGGGTAGACAGTCATTTTCCTTTTGCACATTTCACAAGAACATAATTTTTCTCTTTCGAACTGGTTTTAAGATGCCTTTTCTCCCCTTTGTTTATGCCATCAGTAGACCAGGCAGCCATGCAAAAAAAGCATACGCAAATATGCATTCAAAAGTGAGTATCAGTTGTCCTATGGGCACAAGCATTCAGATTTGCTTAGCTTAGTACCTAGAGTATGGAAGTTTTATTAGCATAAATACTCATCAGAAGGGATCTTCTGTAGCCTGAATGCTCAAGTAATTTCACATGGGCCAATCCTCAATGACTGGGATGCTTCGGGCAGTGCTGAGGAAATCTGCTGAGCCTATGCCTATCTCCTTTCAACCTATGGAGCACATACTCTACCCTGCACCTACAGAGATGTTTCTGGGGAATCAAGCAAAGGTGGCAGAATTTTTTCTGTGTACCCAAGCAGATGTCCTGGAGAGGAGCAGACAGCATAGTATTTTACTTATGTGTAGTTACTTTTAATCTCTGGATTCACAGTCTCCTGAGTTTTGATCAAATTTTCAGATTTAAGGAAGTTCAGAATCTTAAAGCATAACTACTAAATTTCACCGAGTTACATAATAATACTATAGGAAACCATGACTTTAACATTAATTCAGTGCAACATCACCAACTACACCTGTCTTGCTCCAGGAGACTTGATAAATAGCAAAAACCTTTCAGTGAACATGATCAGAGTTTGTAACAAAATTCAAACCAGGCAAGGCTGGGGTTTTATAGCAAATTTTTTGCATTGTTCCAGGGACAATAAGGTAGAGTTTCAAAAACATAAATGGTTTTCAGGTGCTTAATTCCCGTTGATAATCAATAACAGAGAGTTGTTATCTAAACAACATTTATGTCTTTGAAAATATGCCATAAGGTCCACTCTCACTTACATAAGTAGGTGGGGAATTCACACTTTTTATAAAAACTATAAAGAGTCCCTACCATGCACACGGCGTTGCAAGTTTTCACACAGATATTTTGATTGTTTTAAAACGTTCTTATGTTTCAGAATCCCACTGGGGTCTTTATGAATGAACAGCATGGAAAAAATTATTTTACAATTTAATGCAACTTTCAGCAATAAAATGTCTGAGATTGGGTCTCAGAAAAATGAATTCAGACACCTTGTCCTTAATAATAGTTTAGTATTTTAAAACCATGAGGAGAGGTGGTATGGAATTTGGTTTTCTAATGTATATAAAAAGAGTTAGCCCAAAGTCATGTGAAGGGTCTGGGGATATTAAGATTTTGCCATCTCTGTCCTTTAAGTGACTGTGCTTTTCATAATTTGACAACATAGTTTAACATTTTCTTTAGTTCACTGAACATCACTTTCAGAAACCACCTCACAAAAGCTGTTGTCTCAATCAATGTGATTAACTGGCCATTTTAAATGTGCCACTGCTGACTGTTTTGTGGTTTGATTTTTTGATCTAGAATTTCCTCCATGTCCCATGATGAAACTCCAATGACTTCCCTCCACCATTTTTGTGTACTCTGAATGCACAACTCTTGAAAAGACAGAATATGATTATCATCCTGAAGAAGGATGGGAGTGCATTAAATCTTCATTAGCCAGCTGGTTTACAGTTATCCTATATGAGACTGCATCTGCAGACCCAATCTTCTGCAGCAGTGCTCTCAGCCACTGTCCTCTTGAGAAAAAAAAAAGAGACTAACCACTAGCCTAAGTGGGTCCATTTTCATTGACTTGAATGGCATTGCAAGTGCTTCTACTCACGGCAAATTTGACCCACCTGAATTCTGTGGAACATTCAACATGAATGCATAAATGTAGGCTTTTTCATATGCAATTCACTCACAAGACAATAAACTTTTATAATGGCAGACACTATTTTAAATATAGGGTTTACCATGACCAGGTAACATGCTAGAAATACTTCATTTACCCTAGATTTTTAACATCGTACTTAACATGTGTTAGCTAACCAAATGTAAAATAAAATAAAATGGAGGTTACTTACTTGTAAAACTGGAGGTTCTTCAAGACGTGCGATCCCTATCAGTTTGGAGCACAAGGAAAATTATTGCTCAGGCATGGACCAAGGGACACTACTTGCTAGAAATTTCTGGTCTTAGGCTCATGTCTACACTGGAGGCTCTGTTAAGTCGACTTAACAAGGCCAACTTTAAGATGATTTAAAGTTGACGTTGTTAAGTCCACTTAGAGCATCCACATTCAAAACTCCTGTAGACTGCCCACATCCACAGTGGCAGCTACTAGGTCAACTTAACACTCAAGTTGACCTTATGAAGTCAACTTAATGGCTATGTCTCATCTACACTGGCTTAAGTTAACTTCATAAGGTCGCCTTAAGCGTTAAGTAGACCTTAAAAGGTGGTGTTATTAAGTTGACTAAAGAAAGTGCTTAAGTCAACTTAATAAATTCTCAGTGTGGATGGAGCTTTCCTTAGGTCGACTTAAGGAAGGTTAAATCGACCTAAGGCTCCAGTGTAGACATACCTATGGTGCTCATGTGTACACGTGTGCTACACAAACAGGAACCAGCACTTGAAGAAAAGTATTCCTTCTGCCAAGCATAATCATGGCCATATTGGCAGCAGTGCTTCTCCAGACCCTGTGCAGCTGTATTTTGAAGGAAGGAGTTCATTCCTCCAACAGTACTTCAACCATCTGTCCATCCATTTGAATTTCACATTGGGAAGATAATTCAACCATTTCCCTTTTACTCCTATTGTGCAAATGTGAGAACAAAAATATGCCTGGAAATGACTTTTTGTTTGCTGAAAACCAACAACTGAATAGCTGAACTCTGACTGTCAGCCTATACAATGCACAAGGCACTTTGTAAGGGTGTATAATTCCATCCTTCCAGCTGAGACTAACAAATTAGCAGCTATACAGCTGTTCTGTTGTGATTTCCTAGTAGCTTTCTTCACATTCTATATAGGTAATCAAAATTAACAATGAGTGATGGGCCATAGAAACATTCTAATTAGACTTGGGTGGGCAGAATGTAAACCCCAGAGCAAAACCCCAGAAGTTCAGTGAGCAGAAAACCTCTCTCATATCAAAAATCTTTCTGGGCAGTATTAAATGAAAAAGCCAGTCTAAACAGAAATATAAATGCTGCTTTTGCTAGTATCCTAATTTGTCTGATTCTTTTTCATAGTCCACCCAATGTGTTGTCACTGTCATCTCTATTGATATCACAAAGAACAAAATTTTCATAGATCTGAAGGTGTTTTTAAACCTCCCCTATTTTCATCTTGGGGATCCAAGCAGAAAACTGAATTACCTGAACTGACACACTGACTCATTTTCCTCATTACTGGAATTAATTTTTTCTTTGTGTTTATAACAGCCCACGGGCCTACTATGTACCACGAGAAAAATCAGTGGCAATATTAGAGGAAATACATGGGTATAATCAAAAGCACTCACAAAAGAATTCTAAAAAGTTATACTCATCCTAATTTTACCTGCAGATTTTATAGCAAGACAAAAATACCTCTGCTACGTAACTGGCAACTCAGTTTTTCCTGCTCTGTCACCATAAAAGACTTTTCACACTCAAAGCTCACTTCGGTAATTACTTGTGGATTGAATACAGCTATCTAACATTCTCAGTATACTAACCCATTACTTGATAATACTATTTAAATATAAATGTTAAGGTAGAGCTGATATAGGTCCTCAATCCACAACTATATCTGCTCAGATCTTGTGGCTATAGACAGAACCTCTCAGATATCCAGACAGGTCTAGGCCACCTCCAGTTTTTGAGGCCCCTAATGATAATAAAAATAAAAACTAATGACATATGAAAACCAAATAAGGCCTATCAATTAGCAAAAAATTTACAAGTGTCTAGAAGTTGAGGCTCCCTTTAAGTTTTAGGCCCAGGCCAAATGGTCCTCTCCCCTCCCCCCCCCCAGGTCGGCCCTGACTATCGACACAGCTACAAGCTAAAGACCATAATGACTAACAACAAGTTCAGCATTTTCTAATGGGCATGCACCATTTTTACACTTCTCATCATCTGAATAACAGCTGTTATCCTGCTGTGAGCTCTGTGTGGCCAGTCTGTTGAAGGAGAGGGGCCTCGACTGATTCCTTTCCATCCAGCTCACCGACCTTTCAGCCCTATTGATTTGTTTATATCAGTTCATGTTTTTGAGGCAATCTGCACAAGGAAAACTTGCTACTTTATTGACAGCTGCAATTCTTTAAATTTCTAATCCTCCAAAGTCATGGGGCCCTTAGCAATGGGCTTCATGAAGGCTCATGGTGACATCTCTAACTATAACAGAGAGTAGTAATCTGCTGTCTTGTATTATCATAACTATTTGTTTTGATCATTTACCATAACAGTTCCCTTGATATGTCAGCAAGCCTAGACTCAGTCCATCACCTGGCAGGCATTAAGACGTATTTATATGTGGCAGCTAGAATTGGTACATGAAATGTATACAAAAATATGTCATGTATGGGGCTAATCATGAGTCCCCAAGTTGTAGTATCTGGCACTGGTAAAGGAGGATGTAATGTTTACTGTAAGTCATATAATATAGAACTGTATAGGTATTCCTTCAGATATCTGCTCAGTTAGCTCATGATCCAAAGACATCAACTGCAGGTTCTAAACTCATGTTCATTATTATTCATGATAGCTTATTAGGCCTGCTTCTCCTGTCACTTAAAATTGCTTTCATAAGCATAGCACCATTGACTTTAACAGAGGTTACCACTTACCTACACTTGCAGCAGTCGTAGTAGAATTGGGACCATTGCCTCTGAAGTGTCCCAACTTCACTGGAAGACCTTTGGAACCACAAAGACAGGCCCTTACCTCAGAGCTGACATGACCCAACTCATAAGGTTAATCCTAGAGCCTGATTCTGTGAGGTTCTGAGCATCTGCAACTCTAAATGACTTCAGGCTGAGGTAAGATAAAGGACTTAATAAAATCTTAGAGATGGCTGAAGTCACACATACACATCTTGGTGGTTTTAAGTGTCATTGTTCTTTCTAGAATAACAATATGCACTTCTCGAGATTAAACATTTTGGCTATGTCTACACTTAATCTATTTAATAAAAGTGCTATAAAAATCATCAAACCAATTTAAGTTAAATCGATTTAACACGTCCCCACTAGAAACTCAGACTGAACTAGCATGTCCACACATCTCTTATTTCGAAATAACACTGGTTATTTCAAAATAAAAAAGATTAGGTCCACA
The DNA here is from genome assembly GCA_007922195.1 of Podocnemis expansa. Lineage (NCBI taxonomy): Eukaryota > Metazoa > Chordata > Testudines > Podocnemididae > Podocnemis > Podocnemis expansa. Next base: position 25,322,955 of record ML681984.1, read on the forward strand.
CGACGTTTTCTTATTTTGAAATGACAGACTGTCATTTCGAAATAAGAACCATCATTTCAAAACAGCTTAAACCCCATTCATTTTGAAACAGCTGTTATTTCAAAATGGTTATTTTGAAATAATGCCATTTGGACATGTTTTGAAAAAACATGCCCAAATGGCATTATTTTGAAATAACCATTTTGAAATAACAGCCGTTTCAATAGCAGGCTTTCCTTTAATTCGAATTAACATTTTCTTAATTCAAATTAACTTATTTCAAAGTAAGGACTTTATTTTGAAAGAACGATGTATGTGTAGACATAGCCAATGAATTGCATGGCACAGAAGATGTGACATATATTTGTTGGTGACAGCAAAAATGTTAAATGTAAGCCTACAGCCTACTTTGAAAGTTTTAAAAAAATGAAGAAAATTGTTTTAAATTATTTGTGCAAAATGGACCTGCAGAGAAATCATGGAGAAGAATCCTACTTGATGTCAAGGTTAATTTCTTCAGCTTGTGCCTCTATTTTCACACCCACAATTCTGAATGAGCAAACAAATGCACACGTACAACAGGTAAGTTAATGATTTGTAAATGGCAGCCAGGTACTTATCTATCCAAGAAAGATTAGTTACTCCTGAGAATAACTAATTGCAGTTTTGCATACACAAATTACAGGTGCAAAAGCAGAGACCAGTTTTTGAAAACTTGATCCTCTTTTTTAAACAGGAATTTTTCAGCTCTCATAATCTTGGGAAAGAAACTCCTTTTGCTAGTCTTCCCTACAACCCTACAGATGTGTTTAAATAAGAGCTTACTTCTTCATTATCCTTATTCTTTGTCTGTTGACCCTGCAATGAAGTCAAAGTCTTGTTTACATTACTGTGCTCCCTTTCAAAGCTGGGTAAATAAAAAGCAAAGTTTCCTTTGATGGTATTCAAAATTCTTTTTATTCATTTTCTGCAAATATTTGTACAAAGAATGTTTGTAGTAGACTGAGGTCTCTTGAATGTTCATGAAAATATATGTTTGCATTTAGGTTCATATGAAAAGTGTAGAGATCTTGAGCTCTTCCCTTCCTTCTCTTTATAAATGTAATTTAGTCAGTCAGAATGCAGAAACATTATCTTGTAATTTAGCTGACCAATCACACAACACAAATAATGAATAATCAGAGACAACAGAATAAAAGTTCCCCCGCACACATATAATTAAATATAGAAACATAATTGAATAACTATGTGTTAAACCATGTTAAGTCATACATTCATATCCTGCTGTAAGTGCAGAGGCCTGGACTTGATGACCTTTTGAGATCCCTTCCAGCCCTAGGAGTCTATGATTCACAACAATCAAAGACTGGATTTAAAAAGTGCCTAAAAGAATTAAGTGCCTCCAATTAAAGTCAATAGGAATTACACATGTAACTCACTTATGTGCTATTGAAAATCCCACTAGATGCTTATCTGCATCATTAGGTATCTAAATACCTTTGAAAATCTGGCCTTGGGGACCCCATGGTACTAATCAGGATTTTGGCCCATTTCTGCAAAGATGTATCACAACACAGTCCCAATCCAAGGGAATTTACCATCTAAAATGACAACTTACCAGTGAAAATTATGGTAGGGACATATGATTGGGTTACATACATTAACAGAAAGCCCAGTTATTAGAGATAGCTGGCAATCCATCTATTTCTTCTCACCTATCTCTCAGTCTGCCCATGTAGCCAGATTTCATATGGGCATCACATTGAAGGTGTACCTTCAGGGATTTGAAAGAGGAAATAGTAGTAGCCTGCAATGGGGTGTATAAAACCCCACAACAGGCAAGTTCCAAAGTGGCAGTCATGTTAGTATAGTACAGCAAAACAAACAAGGAGTCCTGTGGCACTTATTTGTTAGTCTTTAAGTGCATGCAATAAATTAATCTGTTAGTCTTTGAGTGCCACAGGATTCCTTGTTTGTTTCACAACAGGCAAGGATAGGGTAAAAAGCAGCTTTGGGCTCAACCTGTGAGGCATGCCAGACTTTGCCTCACACTGTCACCTGGCCTTAGAGATCAGATCGGGGTGTTCTATACACAAGAGGCAGTATGGAAGAAGTTGCAAAATATTTGAGAGAGAAGCTGGTAAAAGTAGCCTGAAAAGGGGAAGGACTGTCATTCATTATGTTTGTACAGCACTTTCCACAAAGGCCCCCAATGTGATTCGGGCGTGACCACAAGAAGGCTAAGTCTCCATTAGAAAAAGTTAGTTTGAATTTGTTCATTTGAATGAATAAGTTTGAAGTTAGTTTAAATGAATAAGGTGGAGTTTAGTTCAAACTAACAACATGGACTAATTCGAACTAACATTAGTTCAAATTAGTCCACTTAGTTAATTTGAACTAACTGCTCTTAGTTCAAGCTTATTAAAGTTTAAACTAAGTTAGTCTGGTCTACATCGTCCTTAGTTCAAACTAACAACTGAACTAAGGGCTTAGTTCAAACTAGCCAGCAGGTTTTATTAGTTCGAAGTAAGCGTTCATTAGTCTAATTTAAGGAATTGCTTCATTTGAACAAAGGAAAGGCTAGTATAGACTGCTAAAAAGTTAGTTTGAATTAAGCTTCCTTAATTCGAATTAACTTTCAAGTGTAGACATAGCAGAGAAGTGTTTGGCAACACCACAAGAAGATATATTTTGAAGTTTTCTCTGATGTAAAGCTTCCACATTAATCAAGCACCTCTTCTTAAAACTAAAATTTCAGCAGAACTGTGGCATCTGCTGAGGACTCAGGAGTGTCACTGCCCTGGGGAAAGACCCAGGGCCCCACCCCCTGGGCCAAGGCCCCACTCCCTGGCCAAAGTCCAGAGTTGGGGCCCCAGGCTTCTGCCACTGCCAGCCCAGTCCCCGATCCCCAGCCTGGGAGATGCAGGTGCTGCCGTGGCCGGCCCAGACCTGGTTACCTGGCCGGGGATGGGGACAGGAAAGGCAGGGGGTGCCCCAGTCATTTGGAGCACTGGTGCTGGGACTCCTGGCATGTGTCCTGTGTGCCAGGCACCAGCAATGCCCCTGTGAGGACTTACCACATGTATTTCCCAGCAAATATTATAGCATTCTTTGTCATCTGCATGACCTTATATCTGCCTATATATATACAGATCTAGTAGCCTTATGCCAGACAGTTTTGGGAGCAGGCTATCAAGCACTTGTGCAAAGTAAGTAATCTAGCTCTGCACCACAGCATCAAGATTATCTTTATCACAATCTACACCAAGGGTCTGATATAGTCTATCATTCTTCCTGTGCATTCTGTGATTTTTTTCAAAGCAATGAAAAAGTCAGACTTCAACTACTCAGATATATATATAGTATGACTACATGCAGAAATTCTGTAATAATGGAGTTTGATGAATGGAAAGTATAGGTGAAAAATAATAATGAAACTTAGCTTTTATATAGGGCTTTTCATAAGTAGATTTCAAAGCAAGTCAACTATCCTTCCTAATTTACAGATGGAAAAACTGAGGCATGCAGAGAGTGGTAACTCAGCAAAGGTCACCAAGCAAGACAATGGCCAACTAAGGAAGAGAACTCAGGTCCCTTAAGTCTCAGTACAATGTTCTACACTAGGCATTGGTGCCCCCTCACCACCATGACCATTTCCACCTTCTTTCAGTCTACAGTGTGGCTTACCTCACAGCCAGTACTTACATGTCCCTTTACACTATGAAATTAAAGCCACTCTTAAATTACCTTCTCCTGCTGTAAAGGCTGCATCGTTTCAATCAAGTTCTGAGAGTAACGTTCACACAACTTTTATGTCAACAATAAATATGATTCTCAGTTCTCCTACCGCTATTAGGACGCATGTTAGTTTAAAAAAACAAACCAAAAATCAAACCAGAAAATAAGACAGCATGGAAGAAGTGTTTCTAAACCAAACTATATACCAGAGCCAAAACATCATGATAAAAAGTTCACTTTTTGTAAAAGATATTTAGCTTTTCCAGCGCTCAAGAGAATTTAGAGACACAAGGTGGGTAAGGTATTGAACCATCTCCTGTTGGTGTGAGAAACAAGCTTTTGAGAATACACAGAGTTTTTCTTCAGATCTGGGAAATGCATTTCGAAAGTACATCTGCACCAGGGGCAGAAGCCTCACGGCACAGCCACAGTTGACTTGGGTCAGCTAACTTAGGGTCACGGGACTCAGGCTTGTCTTTTGAAGGTGTTGTACAGATTTCCTTTGAGAATGAGGACTGAAAAGTCAGATATAAAGTGATTATTTGTTGAAAAGTGTACACCCACAGGTGATGTGGTATTTTTGTCTTATCTTTTTTTGTGTGTGTGTTAATTCAAGAGCATAGGGATTGTGTGGTTTCACCCAGATAGTTGTTATTGGGGCATTTAGTGCACTGGACGAGGTTCATCCCATGCTATGACAAGCATGCATAGGACCCACAGAAGTTTTTGATAATTGTAACGGTGGAGAAACAACTACCAATTTTATATCAATTGTTCTGCCAGGGTCTGGTCCATCTGAGTTGGTGTGGGAAACTGTGAAATTTCTTGGTTCTTGCACACTTGAGATGAGTCATGAAGTTTGTATCCCAATCCAAATTTACCAAAATTCATGGTTATGATGGTCTTGACAAAGGGTTTAGAGAGATACCTACCTGTACTGCATACTGTATTTCCTTTATAAATTTTTGTTTCTCTCATTTAGGTACCAGTGACTGTGTAACATCCTAAAAGTGAACTCAAATAAAAATAATGAATACAAGTACAAGAAAGGTAACTGGAATCTGAATCCAGGTCCAGGTCTGATCTTTACTACTGGCCCCTTTTGTACAAGAAGCTGACCTAGGCATTCCCTCAAATGTTGGACAGTTTGAAATCCAGATCTGATTTTTCAGTTTGGACCTATCTCCAGTATATATCAGCTATGCCATGTGATCATATACATTGAAGAGCTGGTGTATAGTTGAAAATATTTTCACACTAACTCAAATTTCAACAACATTCAGATTATGTAATGCACGAAATCTCTGCAAAAGGGCATCCTGACTTGTAAATTTACCATTTTAGACTACATATGAGGCACGATTCTATTGTCTCTTAGGGGATTTGTCCAGTTTGTAATGACCATTCTATGGCTTAGAGTTTGGGTTTTATTCCAAAGGGATTATCCAGAATATACAGGAGAAAAAGATTATTGATACACTTTGATTTATTACCCGTTGGCTACCAATTCATAAAGCTGCAATAACTGAGTTTTCAAAGGAAGATTATGCTTCCCAGATGGAGTGAAAAGTGGTGCAAAGGTTATGTACTAATTTAAGAGGGAAAAAGGAAAGAAAATTTGAACAAAAAAAAAAAAAAACACAAGTGGAACAGGGAATTTTTTTTCTAAGGCCCATTCACTAGCAAAACTAGAAAGGTAAACAATGCCATGGAATCTTTATGTTTTAAAAGGATTAAAACATTTTATTGAAACTATTTTCCACATCGTGCCACCTCTTGTAAAGCTAGGGGGCTTAGTTACCATGCATCTGGGTTACAAACAAAAAATATTTCTGTGGAAGTTCAATTATTTTTTATAATACGAATGTTTAAAGCTACTCAGCAGTTTGAATATTAGAAAAAGCCTTGGGGAAATGGATTAATCAGCAGAGCACAGAGGAGATGGTCAAAGGTGCGGAACAAACCCATTTATCATGTGACTTTGCAAAGTGTCATATTAATACCTATATAATTGGCAGTGATACCTTTGCAATAAATTTATTTGTCTGAAAACATCTACTATATTCTTCTACAATTTATTATGCACATCCAACTGGCTCATTTGCCCTCTGCCAATTAATCTTTCCCCCAGCCTATTTTTAACATTTGAAACCATCTGAGCAGCTTCAAACAACTTCCATGTTTTTTAAATCAATCAATCAATCAGACAGGGAAATGTTTCTTTATCATAACATGTATACTCTCCTCCGAACAAATGTACTTGTGGAAGAGCCAAACTGGGAATCTTCCATCCATGCTCAATGATGGACTTCAGCTTCAACATGTCCTGCACCTGCAAGGCTAAAAGTAGTTTTATACTACCGAAAAAACAGAGATTCCAGATTTCTAAAGAGTTGCACTGTACTAGTTTTTAGCCCTGGAAACTCTCCAGATATCAGATCTTAATAGTATGACCATTTATGTGTTTAAAAAAAAAATTTTAGTCAGCTTTCAAGAATTAATGACATCATTAATATCTTTGTTTATAGATTAACACACAAAATCTGATTTTGCAAATTTTGCACCTAGCAACAAGCTATCACTGTTACCCTCAACTTCCTTCTCTTCTCCCCCTATTTATTTGGTATAATCAGCTGATATATCTTGTTTCACTTCGAGCACTGATTCTGCAGAACTGAGGCCTTAGATTGTAAACTCTTTGGGTCTGGAGCTGTTTGCCTGTGTATGGATACCATCTAGCACAAAAGGGTTCCAATTTTATCAGGAGCCCCCAGACATTACTGCAGCATACATAAAAGAATAATTATTTGCAGAAATTTTTTATTACCATTTGTGAAGACTACATTTGGACACACGATATGTGGCTTTACAGGGGAATAGAGAGAAAAATAGGAACAATATGTTTAAAAGAACCTCAACATTTTATAAAAATTTGTATCGCATGTGGCATATATAGCCCACATAATAGTTTTATGTGATTTACAGTTTTATTGAGATAAGATGAGAGAGATAAAATGTGTGCTGGCATAGTACAAAACTGTTCTGAGACAGTGATGTTATATGGCAAACTTCTGCAATTTCATCAAGAGCCTCGCAGTCTAGGAGTGCTAGGGAAAAGGTTTAAAGGGTTCCCATGAACTTTGGATTTTTGCTTCTAATCTTGTGAAGATCTGCCTTTACCCTAGATGATGGAGTGCCTACACTGGGCCAATAATCCCACTGGAAGCTTCAGGCACCTGCCAGCTCAGAGTGCAGGCAGTGGGAGGAATAAGGGCCACAGTAGTGTGGTAGATTAATTTACACTGGCAATCAAATGGTAAGATTGCTTGCTCTAAGAGTTCATATTCTCAGAAATATTGCTCTTTAATTTGTAATAAACTTAATCAATTCAGATAATAAAGTGCAGAGTGTATGAAGTAAAATATTCACTTGGGGAAGGGACTTTGCAGATTTTCTTAATCCTGAAAGCATCACTGGAAGGGAGGAAAATGAGTTTTCCATGTTTGTGTTAGGCTACCATTTCTAACAGACAAGATCTAAAGCATTTCAGTAGAGAGCAGGGTTAGGCAAGCTTCCCAGGATGTGATAGTACTAGTAGTGATGTTATTTAGATTCAGAGTTTCTATTATTGAAATATCTGATTATTTGTATTCAGAAAAAATATATGTTGAAAATTAAGGCATAACAACTCGTCACACCAATAATTTACTATCTAAAGCTATGTCTACACTGAAGGCTTCAGTCGACTCAACCAGGCTTAAGTCAACTTAAGCTACTCCCTGACCACATTTGGAATCCATTAAGTCAACTTAAGTACTTGCTTAAGTCAACTTTAAGGATTAGTTGGCTTTATTAAGTTGACTTAACAAAATGTGGCCATTAAAATCGACTTTATAAAATTGACTTAGGGCAGGGGACCCATTTAAAGCCGAATTTATGAAGTTGGTTTTAAATGGGTCCCCTAGCTTAAGTCAACTTTATAAAGTCAACTTAAATGGAGATTCTCTAAATCAATTTAATAAAGTTGACTTTAAGTCTACCTTATTAAGTCAACTTAATTGAGCCCTCTAGTGTAGATATAGCCCATGGTCTTAATTCTGCATGTTGATCCACTAGGAGAATCAGAGTTCAAATTAAGACAAACTGCAACAGGCAGGGCAACAAGGGCTGCCTCACAAGGCAACTGTGAATGGTGTTCAGTGAATATTTTTCAGTTACAGAGATACCAGCAGCTCTAAGTAAGGAAGGCATAGCAACAATAAATTGGTTTCCAGACTTCAACATGAAAAATTACAAAAGGAAGTGAGCCATAACAGTCACGTGAAAATTGTAAATCAAGTCTCTCTCTGAGCCCAAGATACAAAATTCAGATCTGAGTTCAGGTCTAGGCTTGGAACAACCATCTAAATTTCAAGGGTGTACAGATTCAGAGACCCATTTCAAGGGTATGGTTACTTGAAACGAGACTATAAGACAAACTCTAACTCAAACCTTCATCGTAGCATGTGTATTCTCAAGTAAATTAGAAACAAGAAGTCTTCCCAATAACTTTGGAAAAAATATTTTTCTAGTAACACTAATATTTGAGTAAACTTTGGGACAGTAATGCACTGAGAGTCATGCTGCTACAGACTGGGGTTCTATTCTTGGCTCTGCCACAGGCTTTCTGGGAGAATCACTTAATCACATTAAGGAGGCTTAATCCGGACTAACGCAGCCCACGGCCACAAGAAACTCTCTCTATCTTGAACTAAGAAATTTCTTAGTTCAGACTAAGGACCACTTAGCTTGAACTAGTAAGTATCAGCAGTTAGTCTGGACTTAAGTGCTTAGTTTGAACTAGGCATGATGTGGATGAGGACTTAAGTTTGAACTAAGTCAGTTAGTTCAAACTAATCGCACATATGAGTTTGAACTAAGTGTTAATTTGAATTAGAACACGTGGTTAGTTTGAATTTATAAGCCCAAGGTTAGTTCAAACTAACCCCAAAACTTTGTTCGGACTAACAAGTCTGAACTAATTTTGGCTGCTGTAGACATAGCCATTGGCTATGCCTACACTGGAGGGCTCCTTTACGTCAACTTAAGAAGGTCAACTTTAAGTTGACTTAAAGTTAAACTGGTTAAGTTGACTTCAGGATATGTCTACACTGTCTCCAGCGCAGACATATCCTGCCCCACCCCAGGCCCCGATCCAGCTCCGGGGCCCTGACTAGCCCCAGCTGCTGCCAGCAAGCTGCTGGGAGCTGGATCCAGCCCCTGTCACAAGCAGCAGGCAGCTCAGAACCAGCTCCTCCCATCTACACTGCATTAAGTTCACTTAATAAAAAGTCAACTTAACAATTAAGTCAACTTTCAGGGCAGGTGTTATTAAGTAGACTTAAGCAAGTGCTTAAGTCAACTTAATAAATTCTAAATGTGGCCAGGGAGTTCCTTAGGTCAACTTAAGGCAGGTTAAGTTGACCTAAGGGTCTAGTCTAGACATATCCTTTCAGTCTCAGTTTCCCAGCTGTAAAATAAAGTCAATACTGAATGTACATATATCACAGAGTAATTTAATAATATGTTTATACCACATGCTCTTTTCAGGTGCAAGATGCTACATATGTCAAACATTATAAAGACACCCAGATCACTGTCTAATCCTCAGCTGACATATCTGACCTGTTTATAGGTACTTCTGGTACTTGGGGAGGGGCACAACATTTATATCCCTTCTACATGTACTCCTTAAAAAGCTGTTGCTCCTAGAAATAATGTCACTGGACTGATCATTCTTCAAATTCCAACACAGTCTACCCATACAACTCTTTTTTTTTCCTAGGGTAGGGGAGGGAGAAGGACTGGAGGAGGAGGAAGAGTACTTCTATGTAATGTGAATCAATGAATGTGGATTGTTATCATAAAAGATCTTCCATGACTCTCTAAATACCTCTACTGTGATATATTCTCTTACAGTATTAATTGTATTAACTGATCTGTTACATTTATAAAAATGCATAGATTATTTTAATTTGATTTTATAGAATCTTGAATTGTTGCATATCCCTGTTTTCTAACCAAAGAAAATAGTTTATTTTGTCTAAATCTGCTCGGCAAAATGCAGATCTAAATATCTAGATTTTTCATGTAAGCATTTACACTTAAGGTAGCATGCCAGTTGCACACTGCTGAGAAGCCCTTTCATTCACAAAGCAGAGTGTAAGGCTACCTTTAGAAATATTAAATGTACTAAAGTAGATACAAACTGATAACTCTGCTCTTGATAAACAGAGGTATGGGCATAAGAATAGTTTCTATTTCATTTCAGTAATAAATCACATTCCCTGACTTGAGTTAGTAATGAGATTTTTAATCACATGGATTGAACATATCCTCCAGTTAATAATAAAAGTATAACTTCCTTTTTATCTTTAATAAAAGATTTGTACATTGCTGGAATCATTAGTATTACATTTTTAAAGAACCTGAGATTGATGTTTTTCAATTCTCCTTCCCATTTTTCTATGCTTTTAAAATTCAAAGGTAATATAGGCTATAGTTAATAATTCATAAGGTAATTTTAAGGCTTTTATTCAGAAACCTCTTGCCTATTGACTTTAGAATGTGCCATAAAAAATCAGGTATTAATATCCTAGCAATTTGCAGCTCAATGCAGATGAAACCCCTTTATTTAAGCAAATCAGGATTTGTCCTATAGACTCAGAACCCATAATTTCAACCTCTAAAAAAATACATATGAGATAAATAACTTTAAAAAAAAAACCCACTTTGAATTAACATGTTTCCTTTCTCCTGACAAATTTAGATGTATTTTTTTCCTCTCTTCTTCAGTTTTAGGACTAAAGTTAGGACAAAGTTATTCTTTTACATGTCTAGGACACAAAAATCCTAGCTGCAAATCTTTAAAAAGTAAACTTTACTGATCCAGCAATGAATTCTTAAGGAACAAAGTCCTGGGCTTAGCTTTGCTAAAGCAGATTTTCACATGCCCTTAAAAAAATGGATTTGTACCAGTTCTAAGTGTTACAACCATCTACCAGCTGACATAATATAAGTGAATTTTACTTTATTCATTTATTAGAATTTGAGTGATTCAATGATCTGTATACGCGTGAGACTTGAGAATGAGAAATTATATCCACTGTAGAAATGTAACACACGAAGCAGCAGTAGGTGTTTCCCCTCAATGCCCACTAATGTGCCTCAGAAATTTACAGTTGGGATGACCTTTTATGCATAGAATTGTTTACTCAGCTGATTAAAATATTTAATCAAAACACTTTTTTGACCCAGAAAAAAAAAGGCCCTTTTGGCTGAAATTTCCAGGTTTACAAAGAAAAATGTGAACAGAAAACTGAATCCTTTGGTAAAAGATTTGGGTTTTCAATAAAATATTTTGATTTGGAAGACCAATTTTTTCCCCCAAAACGTGACAATTTTTACTTCAATCAGTTTTTAAAGGTCAACATTTTGGGAGGTGAGCTTTTTCATAAAAAAATGATTGAAGAAATTTTGGGGTTTTTTTAAATTAAGGAAAATCTCAAATTTTTCTGTCAATGTTAAATGACAAAGGCACCTACTCACAGAAGAATGAAAGGAAGATAATATTTAATGCTATTGCTGAATAACACAAGTTTATGGAAAACAGAGCTTGTCTAACTTGAAATCTGTTTCTAATGAGATTATCAATTTGTTTGATATAAAGTAATAATGTTAAAGCAATAGATTTACTTAGTATGGCATTTGATTTGGCACAACAGGGTACTTTTATTAAAGAATTAGAATGATACAAAACTACCACCACACATGTTAAATGAATTAAAAATCAGCTAACTGCCAGGTCTCAGTGGACCACTTTACTTGAATGGTGTCTTGAAACAGGTGTCAACAACTTACACTAAATTATCTGTTGCACATTTTATTTAGCTGTTACACAATGTTTCTCAGACCTAAAGATGACCTTGGTATGAAACCAGGGGTCTCAAACATGTGGCCCGTGGGCCACGTGTCCCGTAAAGCTATTTCCTGTGATCCACAATGACACTATCATTACTGATATTTGCAATATCGTTGTATGAAAAGGTTTCGGTGGTGCAGCCTTCGGGCTAACATACTAGTCCTCATGCAGCCCTCATGGTGATTTGACTTTGAGACCCCTGATATAAGTTCAAACATTTGTCTCTCTCAGCAACAGAAGTTGGCACAGTAAAAGATACTACCTCACCCACCTTGAATCTCAAAACATAATTGTAAAGAGGTAATCATCACTGAGTGGTTGTGTTGCTAATCAGGTCCCATAGGAGCCAGTTCTTGTCCCTATACCAGCAGTTCTCAAACTATTGGTTGGAAGACAGAGTAGGTCATCATAACCCCGTTTTACTGGGGTTGTCACGGCTAGCATTAAACTTGCTGGGGCCCACAGCTGAAGTCTAAGCCCAAGACTTTCAGCCCTGGCTGGCAGGGCTCACAGATCACAGCCCTCCCCAGCCCTGGCTCAAGGAAGTCAGGTTCAGGCTTGCCCGTCCCCCAGAGTAGCAGATCTCAAGCTCACCCTGGGTCATGTAGGGGTACACAGTGCAATGAAGTTTGAGAACCACTACCCTATACATTATTTAACATTCTTATCAATGGCCTAAGAGAAACAAAATCCTCATTGATAAAATTTGCAGATGACTCAAAAATTGGGGAAGTGGTAGATAATGAAGAGGACAGGTCACTGATAGAAAATAATCTGGATCACTTGGCAAGACGGTACAAGCAAGTAATACCTGTTTTAATATGGCCAAATGTAAAATTATACATCTAGGCACAAAGAACAGGTATTGGTTGCTAGAAGGATGGGGGACTCTGTCCTGGGAAACAGTAACTGGAAAAGTCATAGTGGTGGTCATGGTGGATAATAAGTTGAACAGAAACTCTGAGGGCAGTGCTCAGGCCAAAGGAGCTAATCCAATCCTTGGATGTATAATAGGGTAATCAAGAGCAGGAGTAGGTTAGACTGCCTAGGTACCTGATTCTGAATCTAATAAAGAGAGGATTATTCCATGTGGCTCACTATCTATATTGGGTAAAATCAGAAGATATAGGTATAATATGATCCAATATCTAGATCCTGACATATTTGATGATAGTAATCTTTATTTATTTAAGAACAAATAAAATATTTGTACATGATTTGGAAAATTCAAGTTTTGTACAACTTTAGCCTGTGCAATAGCTTGATTTTACAGCTCTCTCCCCAGTACCCTTATTGCTTGTTATTCACTTGTTAAAACAGCATGTTAATTTAGGTTAGATTGGGAGATCTTCACACCAGAGTGTTTCATGTCTTCGTAGGTGTTTGTACAATGTTTAGACACTGGAGCTCCCATCTTGAGTGGAACTACTGGGTGCTGCCATAACATACATGAATAGTAGTAATTCATGCAAATTTAACAACTACTATGAGAAAAGAAACGCTATTAGTAGTTAATTATTTTATATAAACAATTAAGTAGTTTTAGTGCAGATCTATTAGTAGTCATCATTTCTCATTATAGGCAGGGCTGGTAGCAGTGCCTTCTATTACGACTGCCCAACACTTCCCATGATAAGGGTTGTTTTTGTTGTTGTTGTTTTGCTTATAACTCTGTAGAACTTTAGCAGCTTAACCTGAAATTTTCAAAGCATTTGAAAAAGTGGGATTTTCTCCCATGAAAGCTCATGCAATAAATAAATTTGTTAGTCTTTAAAAGTGCCACTAGACTGTTTGTTTTGTGTCAGATATGTGCCTTTAGCTGTCCCTGTGAAAATCCACCCAAATTTGGCCAAGTTACATGCCTATAACAACTTTCAGTTTGTACATGCTCTGTAGAGACTTTCTATAGCTTCACAGTTGAATTCTCTGAAGATTTCATCCACACTGAGTAGGACTTTCCCTACAATTGTAGCTTCTGAGTTATGCCAGGTCCAGACACTAGAACTGAGAGCAATGATTCTGTCTCTCCTATGCTCATTTTGCCCCTCTTCTGTCCCAGGCAACATGGAGGATGAAGCCCTCTGAAAAGATTGCAGAGGGACAAGAGATGAATCAGTTGGGGAGCAGATTGGGATAAGAGCTGGGACTGGAAACTGTGAGAATAAAAGAGAAATTGGACCTGGGAGTTGGGGCTGAGGAGGACTGGAGAGGGCTGGGGAAAGAGACTGAGGATGGGAACCACAGCAGCTAGAGTTGGACTTGGACTGTCAGTCAGTGAGAAAAACAAAAGGGGTGTCAGAGAGGCAGAACCGAGATCAGATGAGGATCCGTGAGTGCAAACTGAGACTAGCAGGGCAAGGAGATGGAGATCAGGACAGCAAAAGTCATATACGTCTCAAATAAGAGTGAAATATAACAGCAATATTTTCTCTCAACCCAATAAAAAGGAACACTAAGCACTAATACAAATAATGAATTTAACCACAAAATAGTGATAATCATGAATGTGTGATACAAAAGTTAGGTCACAAGAGAGGATTTAAACACTGACAATATCAGAATCCCTGACACTACTTAGTATCAGAATAGTCAGTCCTAATATGAGATGAATTCATCTTGATGATCCTAAGTAAATGGAGATCTAATGAGAAAACAGGGTTTGAGCTTTTTATGTGGGGGAGAGGAGGAGGGACTCAACCTTTTTTTCCCCACCACAGATTTTTCCATGGCAAATTTCAACTTTTGGGGCAAAATATAAAAATATTGAAATATTTCAGTTACAAGTTGGCATACTTCAGTGTAAAATGGAGCCACAGTCCCCCCACCAGATTTATAGTTCAGGTGCCTCATGCTCCCATTATATATTTTTAAAGAGAGAGCAAGCTCTCTAGCCAGATTTTCTCTCATGACCTACAGCTCTCTCTCCACTTGGTTTCAACTTAGCATTTCCCACTAGCCCCCTACAAAATGTAAATATAATATTCATAATATTTTAATGTATATATGAAGAGAGAAATCGTAGCCACAAGATGCACCTGTATGGGAGACTTTGCATGTGCACATCCTCCTCTTTCATGAATCTGCAGCCCTAGAGACAGCACTCCACTTCCTTTGAAAGGGCTTTCCATAATGTTACTGTCTATATGGAGAAGAGAACAGGCACAGGCCGGATTGTGAACAGACCAGAAATGAACGGAAGTGAGTAAACCTGAAATGAGCTGAGCTTTGGTGGTTGGCACACCATCCCTCCCTTCTAGTTGGTGGTGGTGAAGCATCGTCTTAAAAAGCAAAAAAGACAGAAAGACCCCCCCCCTCCCCACCCCCAGGACAGTGACAGGCCATGGGAGCTCCTGATATTATAGTCCATTGGAGGAATAGAGTGTGGTACATATAGAAAAATGCTCTCTGCAGATATGGCCCCCTCCTTTTATGGAATGAGCAGGGAGGAACTTGAAAACAGCATCATTTGTGAGACTTCCTCTTCCCTGGCCTCTTCATATGAGTTATCACAGCAAGGAGGCAATACCATTACAAATTATTATGCAAAACATAATAAAAACAACAAACCTGACTACTGAAAGCAGAACACAGCCTCCCTAGTGAAGAGTGTGGTGATAGAGCAGTGGTGGGATGTATTAGTTGCTGTTTGATGACCTTTTGAAAGTGCAAAATGGTACATAAGTGTGCACAGGTGAAGAAATCACTGTGCTAACGTGAAACAAAGTAATAAGACTCTAAAATCAACTCTGCCTTGCGCTAGATGTCAGTAAATGGGAATTTTGGAGTTCACATGACACGTTCAGTTTTCTTGGGTTGCATCAACAGTCAGGCATCTCAGCTCTAACAGACTAAAGCTGAGCCAAAAATCTTGTCAGGCAGCCCAAAGAACTAAGCTTCAGAAGACCTAATCAATCAAAATGCAAAAGTATGAATCAACTTTTCAAACAGGTTTGTGTTACTAATTCATTAGCTTAGCAGTATTGTGCAGAGACCTAGAAGAAATGTTAAGAATATTGTTTCATTTGTTTACATCACTATTTAAGGAAAGGTGAAATGACACCCAAATTCACTGCTTCTGATCTAATGGTACTTTTGCAGTCAATAAAAATATACAATTGGTATTTCTGACCTCCCCCTCACCAACTGAATTGTGGAGAGACAAATGAGGCGGCTTCTGATTTATATACATAAAAAAAATTGATGAACCTGAAGTATTCAGTTTATTGAAAAGGTGTACATCTCAGATGCAGCTACATTTTACTGGACCTGACATGTCAGCTAGTGGTGAATACCCTTCAAAAACTCGAGTTTGAATTCCTTTGTGGACCACAGAGGGCAGCAAACTGAGAGAACCTAAATTCAGCACTTGCTTCCTTGTTTGCCTGTGGCCCTGTGATTGGGTGCTGCAACGCAGAGCTCTTTAAAACCAGCAACTGAAATCTGCTGACTGCAACAGTTCATTTCATTGGCAGATTTTGTTCTATAAAATCGACACCTTTGTCACTGAGAGTCAACTAATGCAATGTATTTTACATTGATTATATCATTCAGCATAGAAAGTGAAGCTGCTGCAGTTTCCTATCTAATGCATGGTGTATTGCCAGAAGCACATAACACAAGTTTTCTGGGACCATGTTCCCTCTAAGCTGTGTGTGCGCGCGCGTACATGCACACAGGTCATGAAACCCATGCACACAACAAAATAAAGCACACAAATTTGGACACTGGTTTCAAACATTTGCACAAAAGCAACGTTTTGCGCGCACAGCCTACAAAAAATTAGAGGGAACATTGCTTAGAATCTTCCCCAATCGCTTGTTGTTTGTTTCCAGATGGCATTTAAAAGTGCCAGTTTTGATCCATCAAACCCTATATGATTTGAAACAAGGTTATTAGAGAGAGAACCTTTCTTCCCACATCCTACTTCCTCCTAGCAACTGTGGTCCCTGAGGGAGGTTTGGTTTGGTACGGTACAAAGGATGGGTGTCAGGGGACTGGGTCAAGGACAGTCTATCCCAGTGATCAGAGCAAGCATTAAGCCTCTTGGTTTGAACTGGCATCAGGCCCACAGGCTAAAGTTATAGACAAAGACATCAGCCATCGTCATTAGCCAAAGCCTCAGGTCAAAACCAGCAGTCAGGAACTGGAGCAAAGAGGTATTCAGGGCAAAGGCAGGACTGAGGCAAGGCTGAGGACAAGGCAGGAACAGCACAAACAAGATAACCCAAGAATAGAAGTGGTCATGAGCATTGAAAAGTTAACAAGCTCCTGCTGCTGCTGACTTAAAAGACAGCCTGTTGACATCTGCAGCCAGTCATGTCGCATGACTAATCAGGCAGTTAGATCCTGACTCCTGCCAATGGGGAACTACTGATGGGATTTCCCTGAGAAAACATCTAGACCCTGGAATTGACTTGTCCCTTCTTCCTAAATGGCCCAAGTATGTTGATCTTCAGAGCACACAAACATGTCATCTCTTTACCCTGGCTTTTGGGGTGGAGGGAGTGCAAAAATGGGGCTAATTATAGTCTTGGTGGGGGTATTTGGGGGGTTATATTGTTATCCCTTGTGAGGCCATTTATACTTTTAATTATATCAAAGGCATTCTGAGCACAGGCTAAGTGAATGTATTAGTTATAAATCAAGTATGTAAAAGTAGCTTAGGGTTCTTGTTGGCCAGCCACTTCCCTATTCAGCTAGCTTTTCTCTACTGTATTTACTATCCTAAACAAACTCCTAGCAGAGCTCTCACTGACAAGAAACGTCCAGGAGACCTTCTACTGACTCAGTCAGAATTTCTCTTTAAGGCTCCCTGTGCTATATAACTTCTAGGTACCCCACAACCACAGAATTGTGCCTTAGAGAGACAATCGAGCCCAGATCATTTAACAGCTTTGTGAAAGAGATGTATTCAATCTCTGTGCTGATGCTACTCTTTGTGTTTCTGAGCAAACCCTTACTTTTTCTGTTGTGAAGATGGAGAAACTGACAAGTGTAATATTTACTCATCTACGTGGATCTTTTCGAATTAATGAATTATTCCTCGTCAAATGCTTCTAAAGTAGACATATGCTCTAAATGTGAAAAATAACAGCACTATAACAAGACAGTAGCAAATTGTGCAACAACAGGTAATCATAAATTGTGTTGGATTATGTCTCCTTATTTCTGCATACCCAGTTCTAATTGTGACAAGCCTTGTGTCACTGCTGGTATTTGTAAGGCATTGACTGCAATGGCATTCTAATCCTGGTTGCGATCTATGAGCACCAGAGTAATCTAAATACTAAATAAGAAAATACTTTGTTATAGGAACCTTCTGTTCTTGTCCAATACAAATTCTCTCTTTAGCTTTCCAAATTGGACTGGGCACATCAAGCATAAAGGCAATATATATTGCACGGCTCTCAACAACTATTAGCAAGATGGAAATGCCTAGTGACAAATTCACAAGCTGCAAATGTACAGTCATGAAATTCAATAGCCTCACAGCTGCACACTTGTAGCTCGCGAATTCAAAAAAATGTATGAATTGGCACCAGGTTTCTGGCAGACTATCATTTTACAGATGACACTGTAATGTCTGGCAGCTTGGTGTCCAACTCTAGCCTTTTTTTTTTTTTTTTTTTTTTTAATATGCTAGAGATCACTAGATCCATTCCCAGTAGTTCTCACGGTGTCTACTGTTTACTTCTATGAATTTGTCTCTCTGCACTGTATTGTAATTTGCAATTGCTCTGCACTCCATTTCATTGGGTAGCTTGAGTTAAACTGAATTTGGACTGTATTTGCTTTGGACTAGAGTGCGCCCTTCTCTCATCTGCTTGGAATACACAGTGCACTTTTTGTTGGAACTATCCTTGTTTTCTTTTTTGTATTTATGATAAGATGTACATCAACGCAAAATGATCATTACAGGTAATTACTTGGTATACCTGACTCCTTAGCATATAATCTACAACTTTCCAGATGGTTTCATATGATGCAGAAGAAGAACTCATTAAAACATAGTATTACTGTGGTATAACCAAAAATAACTTTACACAACCTGCAGTAATTTAACGGTAGAGTAAGGAATGCCATTAATTGGCCAGGCCCCTTCAGAGTCCTAATGACATAGGACACCTGCCAGAAAACTCTGCATTACTGGCAGAAAACAAATATAAACAAAAATCTTACTTTAAAAGAACATTAAAGAATTCAAAGTCAATTATTCAAAACTCATTGAAGTGGAAATCCATCAACTTCCTGAAACAACTCACACAGATTCAGACAGACATCATCTTCCTTTCCAAAAGCAACCCCCATCTTCAAAGTGTCTGACAAAGTGGGATTCTCTCCCACGAAAGCTCATGTGATAAATAAATCTGTTAGTCTTCAAGTGCCACAGGACTCCTTGCTTCTTCTGCTGAACTAGACTAACACAGCTGCCCCTTTGGATCAAAACTCATGAAATCCCAGAATTTAGACTAGCCAGGGAGTTAGCTTGATGAACCCATTTTTCTCTCCTTCCCTCACCTCTCTTTCCCCAGTGGAAGGACAGTAGGTTTATTATTTCTGCTTCTTCTTCTTGAGGAGGGTGATCTTACAGACATACATATTCTAAGAACTTTAAATGCAGGGAATGCAGTGAACATGTACTAAGGGACACATTGTGAATGGTCCCATAATCAAACGAGCACGTGACAACTTGCCCCTCTTTTGAACCACTCCTGTTTAGTGGTAGGCTAGTGCTTCATTATGGCTTATTGGCAAGAGGCCTTTTAAGGAAACCGCAAACAGAGACAGGTAGAGAAGAACATAAAGCAAGATCAAACAGACACTCAGGTCAAAGAAAATAGAGCAGATGAAAGGAATATTGCCAGCATGGATATACAAAATCTAGAACAAGGGTCACATGTGTTGGTGATATCTAACAAAATTTATCACACATCGATTTGCTCATCTGTCCTTGCCAACAAGCCCTGGGATACTTGAAACACTTAAAAATTCTGAGCAGTTTTGAACATCCTCTATTATTTTTAAAAGAATATACAACTGAATGGTCTCTTCCTCTCCCCCCCCCCCAGTTAGACTGGCCTAAAACTCAGGACAGATGACATTGAATCTTGAACTTATGGCAAGTGTAAAATCTAACATCCTGTGACTCTGCAAGATAGAAAAGGAAGCTTTGAACACTCACCGTGGCTGAAATAAAAAGAAACTATGAGAATCTCAGCTCTCCACCTTGGATTTAGCTGTGACACTGTGAGTAATCTTCTTCTGGCCTGAAGAACAGCTCAGTGCAAGTTCAAAAGCTGGTCTCTTTCCCCAACATTAAGTTTTTAGTTCTCGTGACTAAAGACAAAAAGGTTGAAAATGTGAAATGAATAACCTAAAGGGTCATAATGCAGAATACAAATTAAACATGTAAAATTTTTTGGGTTTTTGTTGTTGTTTCGTTTAAAGTGATAATCTCATGGTTTCTCTGCTCTGGGGGCTGGTGATACCCGCATCTCCTCTCTTCCCCATTCCTCCATTTGGTGTCCAAGAAAGGATTTCCACAGGTGTTTCCTCAGCCACTGCCACTGCCATCTCAGCTGCCTCAGGCAGTACAGGAAGACACATAGATGCACTTCTTGAATCACTTCATGCATAGAAACAGTCCATGGACTATTTTCTAATGCAATGTATCCAAATACAATGTATCTGAATAAATAGGATTTACTTTTAAAGCATCAGGCTCTGGTTACAGTGCTAAAAACAGCTGACTTCTTTAAGAAAACCAACACATCAGATCCCATTTCAGAGTACAGGGGAAGGCCAAAGAGCTAAATTAAAGAAGCCAAAAGGAAAGGAAATGAGGAGTAATCACTGAGCAGTGTGAGGGGAAACATTTACTTCTTGGGGCTGCTCTGCTCCTGATGTTGTGCCCAGCAATATCTAAAATGAAATGATATTCAAATTTCAGAAATAATTATCTATATTTCAGTTATTAGTGCAGCATTTGCTGGGAATTTATTTCTAGACATTTGTTCAGATAAATTCTGAACAGTAATAATTTGGTCTGGGAGCTGTGGCAACCTCTTTCTCCAACTATCATATGACTAACTGTAACCCATCAAAAATCATGGGGGAAAATCAAAAGAGAATTTATGAAATAAATACTTATTTTAATCAATTAATAGCTCTTTAATTACCACATTTTTTGCAAAAGTTCTATGGTCAGCTAAACCTTTTCCTTGGTAATTCATATCCCTCATGTAAACTTTCAAATTTTCATATTTTCTTCCCTGAGTGAGCACCACATACAATTGTCTGAAGAGTCAGTGTGAAATATTGGAAACAGCTGAAAGCATAGCTGAGAGCTTTATAATTTTGACAAGGTCCAAAGGAGCAGACGTATCACCAGAATGAACCATCCATGGGTTTCACTGGCTGTTACTGTCCAATTTTTAAGTCCTCAGCCATTTCGCCTTTATGAATTACAATGAGGTATGCAGCTACGGCAAGGTATCTGTGCCATGCCAAGACTCCTAGGCCATTGTGGTGTCAGAGATGACTCAACCAATTGCTTCCAAGGAGCAATTGGTTGAGTCACATCTGACATCACAATGGCCAGGCACATGTACAGTTCACATCACATCACACACACACACAGCACAAATTAGGAGAGTTGATTCTAATCTTATTGTGTCAGTTTTAAACTGATGCAACTCCAATTGACTTCAGTAAAGTGGTTTTCACTTTATACCAGTTTAAGAGTTAGCTCATGAAACTACAGTTGCCTGTGTGAACCCATAAGGAAGATCAGAACCAAGCTATCTACCTTTAGTCAATAACCAAAAGCTGTTTACTGTATTAATCAGTTTATTATTTCCTATGTCAACCACCACCCATAATAATTCGTGTTCAAAAATCTCCACCCTATAGAATTCTTACATTTTTATTGTGTGGTTAACATGCCGGAAAAATGTAAATTGTTACTGACATTTTAGAAAATGTTAAATACAATACTGAAGTGCAGCTTTCTAGAGGGATTTTGAATGTGACAAGAGCCCACAGACAGAGTCCTCTTCAATCATGGGACATTTGGTCCAGATGATCAAAAGCTTCCAGCAGTTTCAGTTGTTCCTGTTTCTTAACTGAGGCACCTAAATGACAACTGAATCCTTTTAAAAATCTGACCACTTATTTAAATGTCTAAATAGAAGCTGCTAGTTGCTGAACATTTCAAAAAGGACAGGGGGCAGATTTTCTAATGGTCAAATGTTGGACTCATCCATCATATGAATATTCTTTATAGTTGTCTGTATACTATACAGCCCTCCTCTAGCCCCTTGCCTCAGCTTTTGGGATGCTGTGCAATAGAATCAAAGCCACTAAAATACAAAAACTTAAAAAAGTCTCCTAACCTATTCCCATATAAACATACTCAAACAAAATTCAAATTTCAAAAGGGAAAGTGATCATTAAACAAGTTCCTTTTAGTCTTAGTTATTTGTTTCTTTTAGTGTATTTGTTTGCGGTGGGTTGTTCGTTTTCTGACTGTATGTTATTAGTGTGTGTTGGTGTTTTGTTTGTTTTTCCTGTTTGTTAAGAAATGGAGAGGGGGTGAACAAAGATGGATTTCCTTGGACTCCCTTAGTCAGAATCTCCCCATTCCCCAAGGAGAAAGCAAACTGCTCCATAAGATGCCAACATCAATGCACCACTAGATATAATGGGGCTGTGAAGTCTTGATTTACAAGCTGCTCTCCACTCACCTACGTGAGGTGGGAATGTAACTCTACAGACTGTGCATCCTCCCACACCGGTGGTACAGAGCACTGATGGAAGGGACTGAGGCAACTTACACCCTTGTACCAGTACTCAGGATTGGCCATTATCTGAAGAGAAAATGTGTCAGACCAATAATTATTGCTAATTGAAACTATTTAGACCATAACCATTAAAAAAAGTTTCAGAGAATTGTAATGTACAGTAAACTCTATCTTCCTGCCATCTTCTGATGGTTTTAGTACTATAGAGATAATAGAAATTCTTTAAGAAAAGTAATTATTCATGTGGAGAAAATATTAAAAAAACCAGAACACGTCAGCAAGTGTTTATATATATAAAACTCATGGACAGGACATTAATAGTACATAAACCAGGTATTTACTTAAAAAGAGATTACATTTCCAAGAAGAGAACAGTTTATTCCTAACTTGTTGCTTAAGAAAATATATGTGTAGAGATAGCAGGGTTGGCTGGTCTGGGTTGTGTTTCCTTTTTTTTTAAACATTACCCAATCTACAGTCAAACAGGAATGCCAGCAAGAAGTATTCACTTGCTTATAATGACATGTTTATTGCTTTTGTTTCATTTGTCCTGAATGTTAAACTCCCTTCTGCCTTTCAAACACCACTCCTAGAAAACCATATACAGAGAATGGGTAGTAAGAGTTTGTTTACCCATAACTTGGCAGAGCCAAGGGAAAGAACAGAATGTAAAGAATGAGTTCTTTTGGCAAAATGTGAAACTTACTTAGAAACAATAGCTTCTGCCTTTCTGAAAAAATGACTTTTTTTTTCTGAACTAGATCTCATGTGTTTTTGAATTGCCCAACATTTTAATGGCTTTTCAGACAGCTAAGAACCATTTGAAAGCAAATCCAAATACAGACTGGGGCCCAGGGTGCAGGGAAAGCATTCTCCTGTGACTG
Organism: Podocnemis expansa; assembly: GCA_007922195.1. NCBI lineage: Eukaryota > Metazoa > Chordata > Testudines > Podocnemididae > Podocnemis > Podocnemis expansa. The sequence continues at coordinate 25,346,318 of ML681984.1, forward strand.
ATTTCTGTGAAAAAAGCATATGAACAAAACATGGCTTTTCAACATTGCTTGCAATCTGCACAAACAAGAACTGCTTTTCATGTGACATGTAGAAACCTGTTGAATCCAGATTACATCCAACATTCCTCTAAGCTATAAGAGATGGATGGATTCGTTTCAACCTGCCTCTATAGTTTGCTTTTTGAAAACATACCAAGGTGATGTCATATTGTAGCTAAAACTTCTTTTCTGAAACTAAAACACTTCAGTTATGTTAAATACATCCTTTAAAGTGAAGATATTTTGAAAGAATAGTGTACTAATTTGCACTGTTTTGTGCTTCATATTCCTCTAATTACTGATTTTTGCTGCTATTTTTAATTGATTTATGTAATATGCAGTACTGTGCAAGTTACTTTATGGGAAAGTATGAAAACCCAGGAGTCAGCTCTCTCTCCAGAAATCTATTTCCATGAAGACCAATGGAAAAGTGCTACATTCCCACTCTCAACATGCCCCTTTTGCAGGGTTTAAAGTAAGGGGGGATACCCTAGAATGCCATTCCAGGGCCCCCTATTTTTAGGGAGCCAGAGTTCCAGGCCCCCTAAAAAATAGGGGAACACCCCAGAACGCTGCATTCTGGGGGCCCCTAAATATAGAAGGGCACGCTGAAACACAGCATTCTGGTGTGTTCCCCCGGGCCGGTGGAAGGGAGGGGCTGCAGACTGGGGCCAGCCCAGTCACCCCTCCATCCCTTCCCTGGAGCCTGTGGCAGCTAAACCCCTTCCAGTGGGATGTGCTGCCTGGCCCCAGCCTTGGGCCTGGGCGCCTTCTTGCTGGCCCCAGCCCCCTTCCCCCCAGCCCAGCTCCTCAGCCACCTTGGCCAGCTAAGAGGGCTGGGGCGGTTGGGAAGCCGGTGGTGAAAGTGTGGGGCAGGGAGGGAGTATGGGGAGGGGGAAGAAGGGGTCAGGATGGTGGGCTAGGGAGGACGACTAGAATGGGGGCAGGGAGCTTAGGGAGTGAGGATTGGGACTGAGAAGGACATGGAGAAAAGGGTCTAATGGGGGTAGGTGTTTTGGGGCCAGTAGCTGGGGGTCAGGCATTTGGAGGGCAGTAGCTGAGGTGGGGGCCAGGCATTTGGGGGGGTCAGTAGCTGGGGTGTGTGAAGAGGACCCAGACCTCTGTGAGGGGGCCCTGGCAATTTAGGAGGGTTCTGGGCCCCACAAATTATACTTTAACCCCTGGAGATTGGAGGCAGTAGCTGGGGTGGGTGAAGGGGCCCATATCAGCATGAGTGGGGGCCCACACTAGCATGAAGGAGGCCCACCAATTTAGGAGGTTTCCAGGGCCCCAAAAAATTATACTTTAACCCCTACCCTTTTGCCCCTAGTCTCAGTCCCTAGACCAGAGCCTCCACAGAGGCCCTCAGAAGGTAGCTTGCAGCAGTTTTCCTCAGTTCCTGTGTTGGAAATATTCTCAGGCTGGAGTGGCAAGATTCTGAAAAAAGTCCCAGAGGCAGCCCTTTTACCTGGCATAAAGATGCTGGAGCAAGGTGGGCATCTCACCCCATTGTTGCCCTCTTTTCTCAGTAATTCAACAGATATTTACCAGGGCTGTGGTTACCTTTTGTGGTTTTTGTTCCAATTGCACATGTGCAGGGCATAGAAAGCTGAGCAGTGGTGATAGAGAACTCATACCATTAGGTTTCCTCCTTATCTTCTGAAGCACTGAGTCAGAAATGCCTAAATTTGTTCTTTCCATAACCAAATAATGGTTTTATAAACCTGTAATCACCTGAATGCAAATATAAATGACTTGTCCTCTTCCTCTTTGGATAGACTTTCAACTATTTATTGGCAAAAATATAGCAAACTTCTATCACTCCCAACTAATTAAAAAAAATTAAGCCTAAAAACATAGTACATGGAAAAAATTACTATGTATGGTTGATGCAGGCAGTGTATTCATTTTTTATGAACCATTTACTCCAGAAGTTCAGCTTCTTCAGGCTGCTTTGAAGCTAGACCTAGGTACCCACATTCTTTAGAATGGGAAATTATTTCCAACACACTGAAATTTATAAACACTAAAAGAATTACTTAATTTTTATTTACAATAGTCCATGAACTTTAAAGATTATTAAACCTGAAGAGAGCACCATGAAATATAGACGCTTTAAATTATTTATACAGTAATACTTTCTTTGGGTGTGTATCCTTGATTAAACTGTGCTGCAGTATTTGCCTCAGGTTGGCATTCAAGGCAAGATGTTGCCTTTACCCTAGTGAAATAATCTTAAATTGAATGAACTGAACTACGTTGGAACATTATTAGTCAAATGGGAAAGGACAAGGTGAAAAGTATGTTTTTCCCTATATTTTGAATGAGAATTAAAATGTTTTCAAACCTTAACTATATTAGCTATAGTGAATTTGAGGAAAATTCTCCAACTTATGAATATTTACATTTATATTTTTGGAAGCCCCTCAGGGATTTAGGATTTGCAGCTTATTGATTTGTGCATTGTGGGATGATAGGAATGTACTTGGGATGAGTGGCTTCTCCTGCAACCACTTGCACCAGCACAGTTACTCCTTATTTTTAGCAAGCTAGCTTTATCAGGGCTCGGGTTGGTTTGTCTCCTCAAACTGGAATTCACCTCTCCAGCTCAGAGTGTAGACATATCCTCAGAGAGAAAAAGAACATTGCCTCTCAAAAGCAGACTCATCCATTCCCTCCAGAGTCAGTAGGTCAGTCAGCAACACCTTATGATAAATTATATCTAAGGTAGTTCTAAGATGTTATGAGTCTGGACACCTTATTTTCATCCATGACAAGAACAGTTCACTGAACAACATGATCTTTTCAGTCCCTGTGCCAGTGTCTGCACCGTTCTGAGTTTGACAATGGAGAAGGAGATCAAAAGCACATGGATAGAGAGCTGTCTCACGTAACCTTCTCCACAGTCTTGTCCAAGAAAGAAAGATGCAAGTCAATAACTACACTGGAAAGTTGGAAAATTTAGTTGGAAAATTTTACTCTTAGTTTTGAAAGTGCAAAGCTTTAGGCTAGTACTAAAGGTATAAGTAAAGCCAATTACATTTCAGGCTTAATGAATGTGGTACTTTCCCTTTAAATTGATTTCATGGCGTATGTTTGTTTATCTAAATTCAGACACGATGTTTCTAAGGACTCCTGTCTGAGGAAAAATGAAATCACTCTTGAGATTAATTTCAACTCCTCAGCAATGAGGGCATGTTGTTTGGACATCCAGCAAGTGGCACAATGTCCTTTTCTGAATCTGTCTTAACTAATTCAGCATCCAAAACAAATAGTAAAACCGAGACTGGACCACTATAGGCTTCAGTGACAATTCATTGAACACAAACTGAGACCTGATCATGCAACTGCATACATGTGGGCAAATTTCTGCACCTACACAGACTTTCATTCGTCTCAGCAATCCTTTGCATGGGCACAGGGATAGGAAGGGATGCATTCCATGTCAGGGCACAGGGTGCACAGAGGTCAATCACTATTGATTTCTGTTGAGTGGACAGTAGTATCCATTGCCTGATCCAAAGTACAGCATGAAAATATGTTCTGATTTTCATGATAAAATATTCTCAAATTAGATTAGTTAGTAATGTTTTAAATCCAACACTAGTAATAACAAACCAAGTAGAACAAAAAATCCAGGTTTTGGGGGGTTTTTTTGTTTTGTTTTGTTTTTGTTTTTTTTACTATAATCATGAAATATATGCTTGCCATGCTGTATGTAACTAAAGATGGGTCTGGTTTTTGTGTGACTGAGATCTAAATTAGTCTTTGGATGATTTTTTTAATAATGTATTCAATCTTTTGCTCCATCTTATCTTAATGAATACTTCACCTGCTAGAAGTAGGTTTCTGCCTGATAGATTAAAGCCAGGGTACTAAAACTTCTGAAAAAGAAAACCAGTGGGGGAAAAAAAAAAAATCCTTACTCAGGTAGTTGTACAATCCTTGAACATAACAACTTACTTTTTAGCATGAAGTCTATGAAGTTTTCAGCTGTGCTGGGAAAAAAGATTGCTACTGAATTCAATTAAAAACTAATTTGTAATTAAGATTTAATATTGATGAGTTTTCACTTGTGCTTTAATAAATGCTGTTGCTATCCACAGCAAATTTTACGTGGATAAGCTGCTGGATTGAAAAAGTATCATACTTTCTTCAGATCCCAATGGGTTGAGTTTTTTTTTTTTTTTAAATGATCTTAGTGCTTCTAGAGTTTTGCTTCTAAATGCACAATATTTTTAATTAAAACATGAATATGTAAAAATTAAATAGTAACTAAATAGGAAATAACTAAACATTGCTATTGTACCTGGATAGACCACAGCATGTCTGTACTAACTTGGCACTCAAAACTCAACCCTTTTCCCAGAGTTGCCTTTACCATTAACTTCTAAAAAAGACACAGTCATTTATATGATAAGTCAGCAGAAATTACTCTATTTGTTGCTCTATCATCTGAAAACAAGGTGACAACAGAAAAGTCTGGTAAACCTACAAAATATCATAGATCCTGCTGCCACTCTCCTAAATAAATACACAGGCCCATTACTTTTCCAGTCTAGAAACCCACAATGTTCTTACTGGACAGAATGTCCACAAAGTACATGAAGGTGATGGCACTCTGGAGGCACCACAAGAGAATATATTGTAGTAGCCAACTCGCATTCAAGTTCACCTCCTGTCTGGATTCATCAGCTTCAATAAAAGAAATCAAATTTAAGATTTTTGGGGGGTGGGGTGGGATGGGGGAAACTAGTTCACTGGCAGCAGTGGCAATATTACCACAACTCCTATTTTACAGCTTTTGAGTAACTACAAAATGCTTCAGAAGATCATTATAGCTTTTGTATTTAAATTAATTTATTTCTTCATGTGCCAAGATCTGCATGTGAACAACGAGGTAAAAAGACCAAACATCAAAATAGGGGGTGGGTGAATGTACCACAGCATTTCAGGAGATTCAAACATCATATGAAATCAATCACTCTACTGTAAGTAATTTTTTTTTTTATAGCTCCAGCTATACCTAAATTCAGTAATAAAGTTGTGCAATACAGGGATTTCTGTAGAACAAATGCTACTCTATCTCAAATATTGCTTATAATGAAGTATAATTAGGAAGTATGCTGACTTCAGAAACGGTAAATGCCTGCATATTATTGATGCATTACAACTTCTTTACAATGTCTTTAAAGCACTGAGAATTTATTTTGTACTTTGAGTTTTGAAGTAAGTGGTAGGACCAGGAAAAAATGAAGTCTGTTCTGAACTGTTTGAAAGCGCACGCTAGAACTAAGAAAATGGGTATTTTTCCACAGCATGTTTCTGATCCAGATTTTCCCACTGATTTTCATATTAGATTCCTCTTTGTCATGCATCTAAGAACTCTCTTAAGACAGCCATACCTTCCTCATGCTAAATATTTCCCTTGTGCTGTCTGAGACACTATATTACAAACAGAGGTGGTAGGTTATGGCGATTACTACAAAATATGAAGGCCACCTGAACAGCAGTTTTCAGACACTGAAAAATCAGACTACTACTAACCTCAATCATTCAAAAATCATGAGTCAAGCCCCAAATATCCTGAGATTGGTTTCAAGCCAATACATTTGAAGTTCCTTTTTATGTGCCTCTGGGATTCTTAACCTTTAGACTTCAGGTTTTCAAGCCTATTTCCATCACCATCAGAGCTAGAAACTCTCTTTTGCTTTTAAATGACAGCTTAGATTTTGATGTCATCACCTGACTCTAGATTTCAGAGACTTACAAAAAATACAAAACATGGGAAAGTCATGAAAACTCATAGTACTGAGAACAATGCTACACCCTAAACACAAACAAGACAATGGAGGAAACAACAGGGAAATACTGAAAAAGTAAAGGAATGACAACCTCCAATACTAAAGGATTAATACTAAGATTAGAGCTAGAGCTGTTTCAGAAGTTTTCCAGCTAACATTTTTCAGTCATAATATCCCAGTTTGTAAAAACTGGCATGTTCCACAAGACTTGAGAATTTTAACAAAAACCTTTTAGCAGACTTTTCTGGTTAAAAGATGGCTCATTTTCTACCAACTTGCCCACTGGCCTGCCTCCCTAGGCTCCCCAGCTCCTCAACAGTCTGCCTGCTAGTGAGGCTGGAATTGGGGTATCCCAAGCTCCACCCCACCCCACATGGAAAGGATCTTGGAAGCTGAAACTCTTGACTCCCCAGGCACTTGACTCCCTGGGCATTCAAGGGGATCAGGCCAATAAATTCCATTTTAGTTCTTCCCCCATTTTCTTTTCTGTCTTTTCTTCCCAAAAATATTTTGAATGTTTCACCTTTGGTGTAAACCTGACAACAAAAGGTTTTTTGGGTTTTCTTTTTCCTTAAAAATTCATTTTTTTTTTCAGAACAACAACATAGGACAATAAATTCAGGAGACCCTCCCCCCCCCAGGAGAGAAAGGCTGTTTCCCACCCAGCTTGAGTCAGAGTAGAAAATCTAAAAAATATGGATTTAGACCATCCTAAATTCATTAGTTTCACCCAAGGCTTGGAATCAGCTGGAAGACCCAAAGAGTAGATTTGATATGCCACAATCTGTGTTTGTTGACTTTAAGAGTACATGACAAAATTTATTTATTTTCCCATATTTATGAAAATGGGAGACCTTGCAAGACGTTAACTACAGATACAAGCCCAAGTATAATTTTTGTTTATATTTTTATCAAATTATCTGTGCATGTGCCTAGAGCACGTGAGGCATGTATTATACACATCTACATAAATAATTTATAAAGTAAAATATTGTCCAGAAATAGGAAATATATGAGCAATAATGAAATTATTGTTTGTGGTAATGAACATACATTAACAAAACAAATTAAGAGAAAAGGAGTGTAGTGCTTCCTTTCAAATAGGATGTATAATTTTAAAAGGCTAAACATTCCTAGTCTCTACTTGGAAATGATTTGAGTCAACTGTCTACTGCTATGAATGGTTACTTTGTAGTATAATGAATTTGCATGGTGAAATCACAATACCCTAGGCATTTGGGTCTGTATTATACTCTAAAAATGAAAGCCAGCTCTCTCAATCTATTACATTTTGGACTGGAATTTGATCTATTAAGTTCTCTATAGCTTTCTCCCTGTAAGAACTGATCTGTGATGAACGAACAACTTGCAGCTGTTCCATACTGAAGAACAACCTGCACTTTGCATTGTAACCATGAGATGGTGCTTGAAACAGAAGTTTACAAGAAAGCAAACCAAAAAAATGTATGTATTGCCTAGGCAGTGTACAATGTTTGTATGTGCAGTAAGTTGCTTCATAAAGATTTAGACTCAAGCAAATGAATTCTTGAAGCTGGACTCATCTTAAAAATCTGACAAGTTCCAAAGGGCTAGCCATGTTAGTTTAGTTCAGCAAAAAAAAAAACAAGGAGTCCTGGGGCACTTTTAAAGACTAACATATGATAAATAAATGTGTTAGCTTTTAGAAGTGCCCCAGAACTCCTTGTTTGTTTTGCTTAAAAATCTGGGCAGATTTTGAGATATTGGAAAAGCAGAGCAATAATATTAATACCCACTCATTCCCAAGCATACATTTAAGTGTTCAGCCAAACTTCCACCCATCATATCCTACATCTCTGTTTGCCAGGTTCACATTGGATTTCCAGTAAGCTGTGAGTTACTGATTTAAGTTTTGTTTCATGCAACTGCTGTGATGTCAGTTTTCTAACAAAAGGCAGGTCAAGTGAAATGCCAACATAAAAAGCTCAATTCACATAAACAAGGTATCATTATCTGCCTTGTCTTTCAAATGAGAAGAATGAGGAGCTTTAAATGATCTTGTCTGCTATGGCAGGGAATAGGATACTGAGAGAGTGGTGATTTGTCCATGATAAGGACTGGCTACTGTGGCTTACACCATTAGAGATGGTCTCCATACAGCGCATTACGAGTTATTTGTTCAGCTTTCAGGCTTTTATCACAGCATCTGGGTGCTGAGGCAATCGGTGCTATAAAGGAATAATACAGCTGTAATAAAACAGGGCTGATGTCTCCCTGGAGGAACATAGTAGATGAAATGCACTAACAAATAGGCCAGTTTACTTCTGCAAATCTTAGCTCTACCATTTGTGACAGAGGCAAAGATATTTACCATGGGTAATAGTCAACAATAAACAAGATTTCAGATATCTGCAGCTACATCATATAGCTAGTTACTTCAATAATCCTTATTTTACACATTCAAAAGCTGAGGCTCAGAGAGGCTTAGTAACTTGGCAGTGGGTGGGGAGGGGGTACCATGATTTAAAGGACAGAACTGGGAGTCAGAAGATCTGGGTGCTCTTCTGGGTTCTAACCCTGATTTACTCTGTGTTCTTGGGCCCATCACTTAATTGTTGGAGCCATTTGCGAGATGAGGACTACAGTATTTTCTTATTTGAAAAGAGTGCTGCAGGGTACAACTAGAGGCCCCGCTCCTCCAAGACTTCAAATGTAAACTTCAGTGGAGCCAGGATAACATGTAAGAAATCAATGATAAAACTCTAACTATAATGGGACCAGGATTTCTCCCCTGCTATTTATCTTCACAGCCTTGCCTATTCTTATTTACCCATTTTTTGGTCTCATCACACTGTGACTCCCTCCCTTCGCTCTCTCAGTGATGGCTGCCTCTCTTCCTCAAGTTCTTTCTACCATACTGCTCTTTATTCATGAAACTCCCTCCCCAAATGTATCTGCAAACTTCCTTTTGTGTCCTTCCAAGGGACTATTTCTATCAGTTTACATGGAAATTACCAAATAGGACAACAACTAGGCAGATGGCATCTATTGTAATTTCACTCAGACACAGAAAGAACATTGCCAGTACAACCTGGAATTCCCCTTGCTGTTACTCCTGGGTCTCCACCAGCAGTCTTTCCCATCAGCAATTTGATTTGGCAGCTGTCTAGGACCAGCTAGCTGCACCTCCCTAGTAAACAACAGAGGACTTGCGGCTACATCACAATTGGCTTTCTACACTGTCACCTGATTGGCTGAAAGAACCAATAGACACACACTTAACTCCGTCAGCAGCATTCAGCTGAGATCTGCTCAATACTTGTGCCTTCAGTTATGGTTGTTTCCGTGTCTGCCTTATTTGTAATCTTGTGCCTGTACTGCTCCAGTCCAGCTTGGTTCCTGATTATAGTTCCTACCACTAGGCCTAGTCACCTGTGGCTCACTCCATGAAATTTCCGTCATCTGTCATTTTTTCTGTTTTCAATGGATTTTAAATTCTTCAGAGTAGGAACTGTCTCTTACTATATGTACATACAGCTCCGAGTACACCCCTGATTGGGGTGCTTCCTGTTACTATAATATATACAATAAATGATAACCACTTCCTGGCATGTAGCATAAATGCAAAGTATTAGTAAAGACAACAGAATGAGAATGCAACTCAGGATCTGCTGATCCATTCACAAGACCATATTGGTTCTATGTTACTGCTTTTTTGAAATTCACAGGAGACTTTCCAAGGTGTTGTGAACAAACAACTGCTATAGGTGAGAATGTTGCCCATGAATGGCAATGAATGTGTAAAATGTCATCAAATTTCTTCAATTTCAAAGTTTCTAAAACTGGCAAAGCTCATTAAAAAAAAGTTCATGATTTGAGGTATTCTTTACTTTTCACTGGTGAGAGACACAACCTCTGAGATGACAGAGAGCCTATGTGGCTAAAACAGATAGTAATGCAAAGGAGATATAGCGTATTAGTAACTTCTTTAGTTCTGTGCCAGAACAACAAGTGCGAGGATACTGTACTCATCTGCAGTTATTTCTCCTCTGCCAGCTCAGGCCATCAGACCAACTACCATAGATATTTGGATCTTGCATAAAACTGCAGAATTATTTCTGATGACTTGGACCAGGTGAGTCTTATTAGCTATAACTCAAAAGGGAAGGAAAAATGAGTTTATTGGTCCTTTCTGAAGGAGACATTTAGGCCCAAGAAAGGAAAGGTCTGCAGCAGGGAGTGAGGTGAAATGAAGCACAGTCAAGCTCAAGCTGAACTTCATATTTTGTTGTTCTTCATATTATCAATAAAGAAACCCCACATAGGGATTTGGATTCTAATCCAACGTATGCTTAGTTGAAACAGCAAGGTGGGGCTCTGCCCATTCACACACACACAAATAAAAACTGTGTTTAATATTATGCAAAGAATAATAAACTTCAATTAGCATCCTTTTCTGGCTCTGCCTAGATATTCTCACAGACAGGCCATCTTGCAATTAGCCATGATTACTTTTTACTGCTATCACAGCAGGAAGCAGGATGGATGGAGACTGTTAGTATAGATATAAGGCTTGGTTATAAAGCCTACTAGGGCACAGTGACTCATGAGAAAAGAAAATCTGAAATTTAAATATTCTGCTTAACACAGGAAGAAAATTGCTTCAAATCTTCATAGAAGCAGCAGGTGTTTATTAATCCCTTGACATGGATAACAGCTTTCTTATCTCTTTACATGTCTCTTCAATACCAGCAAGAGAAGGGGGCAAACTATAATAAAAGGAATACAGAAGATCAATTTTAAAAACCTCTTTCTTCCTTTTATGCAGCTGATTTGACAAAGGTATTTCTGTCTATACCTAGATATATGCACTGAAACTATCATTTAAGAAGCCTGCAAAAGTCGCTTTTAATTAGGTCCATGAAAGTATAAAACTCACACTGAGTAGGAATCGAAAATAGAGACAAAATTGAGAAAATATGCAAGGATTTTTCTTGCTTTCTGTCAAGCATTGCAAAGACAATTAAGTTTCTTTTCTTCCCCATACATATAATGCTCAGAAGTGAAAGCTTAATTAACTTGTCAGAAACTGTGGCATCTCTTTTCTTGAGCTGCTGAACCCACCTTCCCAAGAGTTGAAGGAAAAACAAAAAAAAACCTAAATGCTTTCGCTGAAGTACCTGATCATGCATGACATTTCTGTTCTGTCATATAGTTTGTCTGTCATTGCCAGAGGCTTTTTTAATCCTTCTGAGTGAGCACACTTCTCCCATTTGTCTGGAATGTCTCGGCAACAGAACTTCAATTGTTCTTTGACGATGGACACCTTTGTGATGTGCCAGGGTAATGACACAGCATTGCTAATTACAACGTACAGCACTCATTTTGGCTGACAAAGTTCTAGCTGTAGATCCTAGATCATACTGGATTTCCATGTTAATTTACAGACGTGTGTTCCCTTGTGCTGTCACATGCCCTTGGGGAGTCTGCAACTTTGAACATAGAAGAACCCTCTCTGAAGCATTCTGAGCCACTTGGAAGGGGACCAGATAGTAGGAGGCAAAGAGTATCAGATGCTGCACAGTGCTTGATTCTTAGATCAGGTCTACACTTTAAATATTAGATCAACCTAGCTACATTACTTAGGGGGATAAAAGATCTGCACCCCTGAGTGACATAGTTAAGACAAAACAACAAGGAGTTGTGTGGCACTTTAAGACTAACAGATTTATTT